>WBMW01005462.1:272739-413363 GCA_013396635.1 Penelope pileata
CCGCGGCAGCTTGCTGCTGGTGGGGGAGCCGCCGGGCGGCGCGGGCAGCGGGGAGCTCACCCGCGGCGCCGGCAGCGTGGAGCTGGCGTAGTAGAGCGCGGCGGNCCCGGGCCCTGCTGCGGGAAGGAAAGGCAGAGGCGTCAGCGGGGCCGCGCGGGGGGACGGGAGGAGGCCGCGGAGTTGACGCGGGCGGCCCCCGAAGTGCCCCGCCGCCCCCGAGCCCGGCCCGGCACCCGCCTCAGCCTCGGGAGGGGACCGGCGGTTGTTGGCCTGCCAGCAGCGAGGGGGCTCCGCGCTCTGCTCGTGTTTCACATGGCTTTTTTTGTTTTCTTTTTCTTTCTGATTATGCAGAGGATTTGCCTGAAACCTTAGGACGTGCGGCTCGGGCGGCCTGAGCAGCGCCCGGCGCAGCGCGCACCTCTCGCTCGGCTCCTGAGGCAGAGCAGCCCCTCGGTGCCCGCCGGGACGAGGCGCGGAGCTGCAGCCACGGGCAGCAGCAGCGCCGCTTCCCCTTCACACGGCAGCGTGGGCTCTCAATACCGCCCTATGGGCAAAAACCAGCAACAAGCGAAAAGCTCCCAAAAAAACAAGTAAACAAAATCACCACGTTCCGGCCATGAAACTTATTTTCACTAGGATACCCAGTAGAGGATTTTGGTCAGGAACTGAGGACAAGACAAAAATAATCAGATCAAACCACATATGAGGTTCAAAATGCCATAAACACGTGCTCTTTCCAGTGTACACACCCACTGGAAATTTTTCTGTCCTTTGCTTTTTTTGTCTTTAACTTTGGGAGCCCCACCCCTCATCCTAAATGCCTTGCATTCTTAGGGGAACAACACGTGGTTTTCCAGGTATGGCTGGAGGCTGTGAGCACCCTGATCCAGCTGTAGGTGTCCCTGTTCATTGCAGGGGAGTTGGACCAGATGACCTTGAAAGGTCCCTTCCAACTCAACAATTCTATGAGTTCAAGGCAGCCAAACTGTGTGGTTTCAGGGGCTTCCCGCACCTGGGTATCTCTGTATCCTCACAGGTAAATCTGATGTGAACCGTGCCCTGCTGTTCTTCAGTGTAAGTCCTGAGCGGCCATGGGGATCGCCGATGGAAGCAGTCAGCTCGCTGTTGGACCGCTCTGATAGCGGCCAGGAGGTGAAAGCACCACAGCACAAACACGCGTCCTGAGATGGCCATCAATGGCACCAACAGCTCCAAGTCGCTCATTGAGAGACTCATGACAACACCGAGGAAGGCAAATGCTGGGAACATTGAATGACTTTTAAGGGCTACCTTCATTGTGAGCTACTTACCGTCTTGCAAGAGAAAAGAAGAGCTAACCTGCAACTGACTTTCCAGTAATGTATTTGACAAGAACACGTTTTTCATTTTCAAGGTTTGAACTGTATGGCAACACCTTCTATAAAACAAAAACAGGCTGCCAGGGTTTAAGACAACACGTACCAAGCAGGGTTTTCACACGATGAAAAAGGTTGTTCGAACCAGCTACGTTATCCGTTGCTACTTGTTCATAAATTTTACTTTTTGGACTGTTAAAACAGACTGGCATGGTAATACATTCTCTAATATTCATAATTGCTCCAAAATGCAGCATTATGGACTGTTCCCAGGGTGTTCTCAACACAGTGATATCTTGGTTTGTCATTGGTTTTATGGATTTTAGGCAAGCCTTGTCAACATGTATACATAATTTCTTTTCGTAATCTACTTTTACACCGCTTGATGTGTCAAGGATTTAAAGTAATTAATTTAAAGTAAACCAATATTCTCCCACATTCCTAATAAATCTCCATAAAGCTGCAGGCATTCTGTAAGCACTAATTCAAAAACCAAAAAATCCCACTTCACGATTGTCTGTTACAGGGAAGAAAGATGTAGTGGCGGACACAAGAATTAAATGCTTAATTAAAAACCCAGTGCACAGCACTTTGTAGAAAGCCAAGCATTTGCGCGGTGTGAAGGAGAGAACTTTGGATGAACAGATTGCAACGAAGCGTTAGCGTGCGGTAATTTTGGAGATGTGACTAATCTCAGACCTGTCTTAAATTTATTGTGAGGTTCTGATTTTTTCCAAAGGATCAAGTGTACATCGGCATTCTTCAGTCGTGTTTTCAGAAGCAAAATGCATTTTAGTTTCTCCCTGGGTGTCTCCCTGTCTGTAGCTTAGGACAACAATACAGATACGTCATTGTTCATCCTGCAATCCAACATTACACTTCATCCGTTAGAATGAAATACAATGGTATTCCTTCCATTATTTTTCCATTTATCCATTATTGTTGTCAACCTGATAATGAAACAGTGTTTAAACTAATAAATTGAGAGCAAATTTGCTTTCTAGTTGTTCTATCCTCCTGCATCAATCTATTTCATAGACATGAGAAAAAAAAACATCATGGGCTTTTTTTCCACAGCCCTATAAATATCTATTCTGAGACTTAGAGACTTCGTTTTTCTGGCATCCCAAGGAAAAGGACGCTGTTTTGCTTCTTTGGATTCAATATATGGGTTTTGTTGTCTCCTTTTTCATAGCAGAAATAAGTGAAAAAGCATGAAAGCATTAATATAGCTATGAAAAATATTTTTTTCCCTATTTAATGTTATTAGAAAGATCATTTTCTACTGATACTGACAAAACAAGATCTGCAGAGCTCTATACATAAAATTACTGAGGGTGTCCGGTGAGGTTATGGTAGACTAGAGAACAGTCTCACTGAGGTTTGCCTGCCATCAGTCACATTTCCAATACACTAAGTTTGAGGACATCAGCTTGCTTGTTTAATTATTTTTTTAATTCATTTTAAATAAAAAAAATTAAATCAGAACTTTACCTGAAAAAGATCGAACAAAAGACACTGCAATACAAGATTTCTGTTCTATAAAGTGGAACTGAGAGGGGCAAATAACTGAATTATTTATTCTGCTGGAAATTATTGATAGGAGTTACCAATTCCTGGATGGCTAGACAGCTTAAGCAACACTTTGTGGTCAGCTGCTGATTACTGAAACGTCAGCATGTTGATTCTCGGAGGCTGCTACCAGGGGGAAGAGAAGTGTGTAAGACCAGCAAAAACCGAACAACAGTCTCAGAGAATAAAATGACCAGTGTGGATACGTTGGCAGGTGCAGCAGATGTGTTCGGTATATCATCAAAAATCCCTTCAAGTTATTTTCTTCTTAAGCGTGCCAAAATGCAAAACCAAAAACTGGTAGATTCTGTACGTCTACACTTCATAGGTGCTAAAGAACAGAACGTCTGTCAATGCAGCTGGCTGGGTCTCAGAAGTAAGAACTCAAAAGGCTTCAGAGTCATTTCTTGGGAATGAAATGAAGTTAAAATTTCCAGGAACATGCTGGAAGATTTGTATCATGATACCAATTGCCCTTAAGACTACAGGTTGTGCTTAATGTCCTGTATACTTCCTTGACAGAAAACAGAAGAAATTGAAACGTGTCACCTTTGAATAAGTCTGCAGGCTTATTTTAGGTTTGGATGTACTTGTACCCACAAGCATTTTTAGTACTAGGCAGGTTTAGTGATAAACAAACCAGTTTTGAGACTGTTTTGCTCTCTCGAGCTCTCAGGGATTGCCTACCCCTTAAAATCTCAGACCCCAAGCACATCTCTTTGAGACTTCTCCCAGCTTCCTGGGCAGGTTCAGAAAAAAAGGTTGCATCCAGTGAGTATGAACACAATCATATCCAGCACACTGTTGCTTATGAGGAGACCCTTCTGTTGATTCTAGGAAGGACTTTCCAACTGGTTGCTCAGATTGCGTGGAAGGCATTCCTCCAGGCTGCTGAAACACCACAGCTTTGGCTTCTTGAATATCTGTGGTTGTTGTCAGCTTTAGGCAGCAAACTTGACTGTCCTTAGTAGGGTTTTTGGGAAACACAGGTGGTCTTTGAAGAGTCCAACTCTCACAATCCAAATGATGTATTGTGCTCTTTCAATGACTGCAAGACTTCCCAGTCCATTTAGGTTTCTGTTTTTTGTTTGTTGTCAGCTCAAAGAACCATCCGTACAGCTTCACTCAAGATACCAGTCTCCTCTGGTCCAAAACTTCCATCAGCGCTCTTCTACAAAGGGCAGAAGAGGGCATGGAAAATACTTAATATTTCCCAGTCTTCATCACACAGCCTTCAGTGCTTGGGCAGCACCTGTGGGTGGGTCTTTCTTCTGCAGGACTGCTTTGCTGTCATTTGTGAGCTCCTGACCTAACCAGGAAGATACCACCTGTGTTCAAATGCGCTTATACGATAACAGATGCTGACTATACCTGTGAATCCTTTAACTGTGGCCTATTTTATCTTTCTCCCAATTTCATCGCAAAAGTCATCACTGGTGCAAGGTCATCTCTACATCGTGCTTGCAAAGCATACCCCAACGCTATGAGGAAAACGTGTCAGCCTACCCGTTCCTAATCTCAAAGGTCATGCATATAGAGGAATATGGCTAATACTACCGTAGCCCTCTACCTCCAGGAACAGGATTGTGTGAGATCCTCCAGACTGCCCAGAGATGGCCAAGCTCTGGTTTTAAAGCAGCACTGCCAGCTGCAATCATTACCTATTGTAGGGTCAAACCAGCATCACGCAGATCAAGTTTTCACTAACATAAGCTATGCTAGTGTGTTGTTCTCTGCAAGCATTGTAGTAAGAGTAATCTGTCCTAAGATTTCATCTGCCTCCTTTACTTCTTGTGGTCACGTTTGGAATCCAATTTTAAACACATCATCTTCTGCCACATCCTACCAGAAGTGAGCTCCTTATTTTAGATTTTGTCTGGACAGAGCTCCAGGCAGCTCATCACCTGACTCGTGGTGGAAAGAAACATCGTCTAACTGAGAAGGGCCAGCATGCAGTTTTTGCTTGACAACTAAACACATTCTGAACAAGACTGGTGAGATGCAGTGGTCTGTTGAATAACTATCTTATGACGTGGTTGTAGGAAAAAGGAAACGAGTTAAAAAATTAACTGTTAAATAATTTTTCAAGGCTCTTTTTTCCTTTTTTTTAAGGGGTTTTCAAATTTTGTGCCTGCACGTTCAGTCCAGACACTTCAGGAGCATAGGGTAATACACAGTAGTGACTGATCTTGTTTGCTGCCTTAGCCTCTGTGAAGACCACATGATCAGCAGGAGCTAAAAAAAAGTCTTCATCCAGAAATGTTAACTCGTTTCACTTCCTTTCCCTTCTCCTTGCAAATAAATGGCAGAACATGCTGAAAACTACTATTTGTACTCCGTGTTACGTGTTGTATTCCTGTGATATCTACAGTGTGAGCTGACCATTCTCGAGATGACAGTAAACCCAATCGGTTGTTCACAAACTACATATTGTCCAAAGAGTGTTCATTTTGAGTGACTCATCTGCCAAATCTACCACTTTTTGTAACAAAACCCATTACAAGCTCTTTGCAAATAACATTAATTGATCAATATAGGATGTATCAGGATATGGACACCAAGTCTGAGAAGCTGTTTTCAGCTGGGAAACAAAGTCATTTCCTGTATGAGGAGCAGCTGTTGCTAAAAAATTCTATTCTGGTAGCATTTTAAAGATAAAAGTTTTGTGTTGTGAAGTACTGAAAGCAGTAGAAAAACTCTATGATCTACGACATACTCTTCCAAATTGACAAAAATGTTAGACTGCACTTTGCAGCACTATACAGGAAATCCCAAGACTAATTAGTTCCTGCTTTTTTATACAATTGCCTTTTCAGAAATTGTTCTTGCTGTCACAGCTGGCCTTGGGACTATTTACATATTCTCCCACCCATTTGGGCTATCATTCATGTTCAGAGATAGCTATATTCCTTGCACACAAACACCAAAGGAAATTATCACAATCTGAGCAGTTATGACTCCTGAGGCTTATTTTAATTATAATAGGGATAGCAAAACAATTCCAAGGACTGACTTTTTCTCCTTAATTGTGGGATCAGAAATGGTCACATTCAGAACTTTTTAACTGACTTTTCCTCTTCTTGTATAACTCTTTAAAAATATTTTGTATCATTTTTATGGTATTAATTCATAGTTCACGTGGTAGTTTGTTAACATTTTGAAAATACATTTTAATTTAGCTGAAGTCGACAAGCATGTTTTGAAAGATAATGATACAATCTATTATTAGTATTTTCCATGAGTTGTTTCCCTGCTGGAACATCTACCATAAAATCTGGAGGAATACAGAACAAAACTCTTATCTTCTGCCCTCTCAAACCAAGGAAAGAAAAAGATAGGAAAGATTACTAATTTACTAGTTGCCATACTGAAGGTAACCAGTTCCATATGAATTAAATGATTAACGAGCTTTTTGGAATTAAGCAATGGCTCTTCAGTGTAATCTCAGTGACACAAATCTAGATCATTGATTTTTCCTTCTTCATAATTTCATCCTTTTCATCATGATGAGAAAATTTATATTAAGAATATCACTATTTCTAAACCTTAGGCAATTGTACATTTATACTTGCTCTTCCTCCTTTTGTTATTTTTTATATATTTTTTAGATTCTTTCTCCTTTTCCTCTCATCTCTTCTTTTTCGTTTTGTTTTGTTTCTGTTGATCTAATAACCTGCCCCTTTTCTATCCTCTTACTTCTTTTTCTAGCTTTGTTGCAGAATGCATCCCACCCTTCCAGGCTGACCCCCGAGTGTGATGCTTTTCACAAAGCGTATCTCCTGATGACATCTGCCCAGGCTGCTACTGGGTATTGCAGCCACCACCCTCTTTCTAACTGGAGCCCTGCTCTCCTTGCTGGCTGCAATCCCAAACAGCATAAGGAAAGGAGGTCTCTGGTAAGCACAGAAAAGCCTCGAGACCTGGCCACTACACAGGCTCATTTTAAACCCTTGACAGAAGGAAAAAAAGCGCATAACCAATTTGAAATAAAATTTAACTGGGCTTTATTTAATTTTTCAGTCTTAGAGGAAAGGGGGCTTTTCTGAGCAAATTGGGTGAATGGAATATTGTATGTCTCTTGGTATCCCACAGGCTGTGCGATGACTATGTAACACTTGAAATCTCTAAGCCATTTAAGGCTTTGAAATTCAAATGCAGCTCACTTCTACTGAATCCTGAATTATACAATGTCCTAGTATTACACCGAGACGGTCTGCTTTACTGTGGCTGTTAAGTTCTAAGCAGAGAAAATAACCTGCACTGACCAATGACACCCAGTCTGACTTTGTTTATATATAGAATGCTGCTGTGCATAAATTCTGTACATATTCTGTACAGAACACCTTGAGAAATTCTGGTCTGAACTGAAGCTTAACTTCCCAGTGAGAGGCTTTAATGTCCTGCTGAAAAGCACAGAAGGTGAGAGGGTCATGTGTCAGAAATGGAAGGAATCACTCAGACTTTTCATGAGCATGTGAAGCACATTTCAAAAAGTTTGAGATGTACATGTGGCTGTCTGTTAAGTTTTTCATCTTACAATACAGGGGAAAAAAAACATGGGATTGGGTGACAGCACCAGGTCCTGCATGATGTCCCAAGCAGATTTTGTATCTAGCATCAGTCTGGCTTTGTTTTGTTCTTTGGCATGTAAATGCTTTCTGTAACAATCTGATACCAATGTGGCAAGGTCCTAGACTTTGTCTGGGACTTGCAAGCAGCACAGCAGCACAGAATTTCAAACTTACATTGCTAAACATTGGATCACCAATTACACAAGCAAGCAAGTAAAACAAGCATGTAAATCTCCTTTCTCATCAAGATTATTTTATTACCCTGAAAGTCAAACCACTTTAGATTTGTGAAAACGACTGTGGCAATTCAATCCCCTGCAAGATGCCTCAAGCAAGACAAAAAGGCAAGCACTGGAAGGCGTGCAGCTCTCCTTCCTTGGTGCTCCCCTGCACGATTTGGAGTGAGAGCACTGGGCAGCGTAGGACACCTACCTGGCTGTAGCTCTGGATGGCACCTCTGGGCTGGGCGCTGCGGGCTGGGAGCGGGGCGGCTGCTGTCTCACCCAGGGCAAGGGTCTGGTTGCTGTGGTAGCTGGCTGAGTACTGGAAGGAGCCCTCGGGCTTGGCATTGAGCTGCAGAGCACTCTGCGAGAGGAGGCTGGGCCCTGCAGGGACAGGTTGGAACCGTCAGTGAGTCTCAGGGAAAGAGCACGCACTAGTGGCACTTGACGTTATCAGTAGCTGTGCCACTTTTTCGCTTTTCAGTGATAAAAATCAGGGAAATTCAAGTGTCTCTTTACCACTCAGTCATCAGTCTTACGCTGTTCAAGTACAGACCACAACTATTTCTTTTCTGTTTTCTTAAAGAAAAACAAGCCATTCCATATAGAAATCCTAAGCCAACCATACTATTTGATAAAGAAATTGTGTTTTTCAGCTCATAATATTTCATGATTTTTTCCCTCACATAAGCCACATTTATTTCATTTAGTTACACCCAGTCGGTCAGTATGGGAAATGCCAATTTGTCCTTCCTCACGCCCCAGCACTCTGGATCTACAGACTGCAGCATGCACACAGGAATGCAACACTTTGATAACTGTGGGGATGGATGGCAGCCATTAAAACATTAATAGCTCCTCTCATCATGTTGGGTTCACCCTGATCTTGGTGAATTTTTGATGTCTGTTTTGTCAGCCTATCTTATCTCAGGCAGTGAGCTCAGATGGGGACTGCCAAACCGAAAGGTGCATGCAGCATCAGGAATGCGAACTGTGATGCCAATCAGTAGTCATTTGCTGTGAAACTAGAATGTTCTCATACTCATTAGGTTTGTTAGCGAGTGGTGTAGCATATCACATTGGTATAGCAGACTCCGTGGTTTTGGTTTAAGAGCATGTACCAGGCAGGGAGAAGCTTGTGGCCCAGCCCTGTCAGTGTGGGTGAGACAGGTCCTCCCAGGACCACTGCTAATGGTGAGCTCCTCCTGCCCCCTCCTACAAAGGGCTGCTAAACAACACCTTCCCAGCCCTCCCCTACGCCATCTCTGATCAGCCATGGCTGGCTGCCACGGTGTCCGGGTCCAGCAAGAGAAATAAAACAGGAGAGAAATGCTGGGGGTTAGGCTTTGGGCACTGCACGCGCTACAAGGCAGTGCACCTTCACCCAAACAGCTGCCGTCCACGGCACACTCAGCAGCTCCATGGGGACCATACATTCACGTTCTGGGCAGCACAAACAAGCTCAGGTGACACAAACCTTAAGGGATGGGAAATAATAATGTTGATTTAGCTCCAACAGAACGCATGAAAAGTTCAATTTTAAAGAGACTTAGAGTGGTCAAATTTCAATGATTTTTACCAGAAATAATTCCCAATACATCTCTAATACAAATGCCAAATTTTACGTCCTGTAAGTCTTTGCTAAGAGGATGTACAGCTGCTCTACAAAGATTTCCATTTAAAAAATGTGCAAACAACCCTCCTCCTCTACCAAATTTACATGGAAAATATTTTTTCCCCAGCTTGTTTCTCAGAAATGGCCGACTCATTATAACTGACATTTTCCGAAATCCAACCTGAATGGCTCATATTATAAAAAAAAAAAAAAAAGTGGTAGGCTGTGCAATAGTGGAAATGTTCGCATCTAAGTGCAGACAGTGATTATGATGCTACTTTATGTACCAACACAGTTTATTAATTGCCAAGTCAACCTAATTAATCAGAATATTCCAGATATAGGACAAATTAAGAAAATCAGTTCTGGTCCTTGCATTTTCTTTACAAGAGCAGAAGGAGGCAGAGCTCCACGTATGTTAAGAAGTTATTAAAAATGTATCACATGCATAGGAGAGTTGAATTAATGCTGCATAGGTGCTCGTAAATCCAATATATGGTAGCTTTCTATTCCATGACTCTCCAAATAGGTTGTACTAAACATTTTCCATTTAACAGGCTTAGTTGCAAAGTTTGTTCTTTAATAAAATAAATATTTTCATAGAGTTCTTTAAAGATCATAAAGAAAATACAGGCTTAGTTTTAAAACATATATTTCAGACTATATTCTAATCTTTCAGATTTTGAATTCTCACTGAAAATTTGCTGGTGATCAACTGACACGATTAAGTTCAGAAAATTCATTAAAGCGTAACTTTCTCAGGAAGGTAAAAAAAAGTTGAAGTGAGAAATTTTTGCACAGGAAAGTGTTTGAACTCATTCTTAAAGTAATTTTGCTATGACATTTCTGAAGCTTAAATAATGATTAAACTATCACATGCTATGAACTCAATATGTTTAAATTTTCATTGCATCTGGCTTTCAAGTGGTCTTTTCATATCACTATTGCTCACTAGGGGATGTACATAGGCAGCTAGAATCACATACATGGGTTCCCTGCACCATTTAGCGTAAATGCTTCAGTGCAATTTAAGACATGCATTCAAGCTGGGAAAAAAAAGTTCAAAAGTTTGAAGCATATGGCTGTGAACTCACTAAATACTGGATAATCGTTTTTATTTTGTACCTTCACAAGCAGAAACGAGCTATTATAACCTATACACATTTGAGTAAAGGAATTACAAATTTGTTTGAGGGAGACAGCCAAACATGATATTTAAATTTCAAATAAACCCTCCTCATTTCTCAACCGAAATTAGAATTGTGGCTGCTCACCTGCAAATAACTAAGTCTGAAACAAGCATACAGAATGCAAGGTACATTTGAGATCAGAGTGATCTTCAAAAAACACAAGTTCCTTTCTCAGGATTTAGTGTCTACAAGCAGGCCCATCTTGTCTGATAGGAGAAAGATGGATCACCTCTCCCATCAGGATTCTTGAAATATCAGTCTGAAGGCACAGACAAACCCCTTGAAGGGGCTGCAGCTCACACAGAAGAGAATAAAATGGTTTGTTTGTGTACTGTTGCACACAGGCTTACTGATGGCTCTCTACAGCAAACTACTCTTCCTACCTGGCAGCAATTTCAGTTCTGTCGTGCTGGTATGAAAACCTGTGTATGCAGTCATTTTTCACTTGTTTTCAGAAGAGTTAAGGCAGCTGAAAATTCTCTGTTTTCTGTCAGGTACTCTAAATCAGCAGTTAACTATTGGAATAACTCAATCCTATTTGTTACCTTAATGCTGCTTAATTAACTATCAATCTTCAATTTAAATTAAGCTTGGAAACAAACACATCTAGCTTCATATGGTTCATTTTAGCAGATACTGACTATTTATAATGCTGCTTTAAATATTTACATGACGTTTTGTTTGTATTTGGGAGGCTAGGAAGGACATAACTACCTGTTTTCCCATACATTTTTTCACCATCATGTCAAACATCTATTTGTCTTGTGGGAAAATACTAGTGATGGGTTATTCATAGTGGGTAGTACTAAGCTTGCACTGATTCAGTGAACATAACTTTCCTCCTGTAATACTATTGCTGAAACAGTATAGGTGTGAGTGCAAATGCAGGAAACTAAGTCAGAGCCATCACACTGCAACAGGAACCACTGTGGACTGACTTCAAAAGATGGAGCCAAGTTCAGCAATTAATGCACTATTTGTTTCCCACTAGGTGCAGACAACTCAGTCCTCTTCCTATGAACCTCTCGCAGAACAGCGGGCCAGGCTGCCTGTCTTCCTCAGCAGGGCTCCTGTAACGGAGCTTGGTAAGGAACTCCTGGGTGTGCATTTTGCATAGGAAACAAAAGCGCACTGAAGCTGGGGAGAGCCGCTGGAGCATGGAGAAGACCAGGCAAGAAGAGAACAGAGGAGGGTGAAGGACATGCCTACAGCTGGGAGCCAACCTGCGGTGAAACCTCAGAGGTGATGGAGAGCTGAGGACTTTGCCAGGAATCAAAGACAAACGGGAATTCCCTTCACAGTCTGGAAACCCAGGCCCTGGAAGGCATGGCAGGGTTAGACGAAGAGTCAGTCATTTGGAAGGTGAGGGAAGAAGAGAGGCTTCTTCTGAAGCCTTTTTCATTGTATTACCCACCCCTCTTACTGGCAGTTGTGTTACAGGTTAATACTTTTTCTCCTTTAAAAACCTAATAGTTTAAAGAGGTTAGAAGCACCTGCTAGTACCCAGCACACTTTGAGCAAAACAGGCAAGGGGAACAGATCCAGGGCAGGACTCTGGCCTATCTTCAGTCCCACTAGTAAGGACAGCAGCACAAAGCTCATGCTTGCCACCTTCCTGCCACACTGCATTTGAGAAAACAGGCAGAGTCTGGCATTACTGTCAACAACCTGATTTATGGCACTAAATATGGTGTATGTGGCTGTACATGTAAGCTGCTGATGACACTCCGTGGCAAACCAGTGTAGAAGAAGAAGGAGATAAGCTGTGTAGTGCTGATCTGCTTCTGGCAAGGGGAAGTCCGGGAGATTGCAGGAGTGTGAGGCAGGGGCTGCAGAGGGAAGCACAGTTGGGGCGTGGGGTCACCAGGCGTGGTTGGGGTTGCTTCTGTGCCCTTTGCCTGTAGGGTGATGTGTTGCATGGCAGGGTTTCATCTGGGGCCATTGTTCTTTCTGGATAGTAACACAAGATGCAGTGCTGCAACAAGGTGCAGTGTAGCTATTTAAAAACCTAATAGAGGCAGTGAGTGATCTTAAACGATGAGATTATTAATTCAGGGACATCACTGTAACAGTTGGTTACAGGAAATCAAAGTCTCACAAGCAATCTCAATTATAATAATCCATAGCTGTGTCAAAAACGAAAAAAAATATGTATTTTTGAAAACATCTGTCCTTTTAAGTGCAATATTTTCTTTGGAAATAAGATGATCAGAACCTAAAACTTCAATTTTGAACAATTTTTTTAAAATTTATTCTACAGTAAGTGTTTGCATGCATAAGTATTTTATACAGCTGTTTCAGTACAACAGAATACTCAGAATACTGTGATGCTTCTAAGTACCTGCATGTACTGTTCTAGCTCTAACAGTGCTTTCTAAGACAAAAAAGTCTTAGAAAAAGTAGTTGGAAAAACTTGGAAAAAGTAGTTACAGTGATAGAAAAAATACACAGAAACTTTTAATTCTGCTTTGTATCTAAGATGTGACAAGAAATTATAGACCAGTAAGGGGAAAAAAAATAAAGAAAGAAAATGGTAACATAACAAGAAAATTCCACCAGCATAATTATCTTACTATATGTCTCTATTTAGGTCATACCTTACCTTTTCCCTTTTTTCAAAACACTTTCCAGCGTACTCAAAACAAGATAAAAGAAGCTTTGTATTGTTTGAAAAAAAGTTTTAAAGTGTTTTAAATAATATCATGTTGCTCAGCACAAAAGTTTGTTTCACTCGTGCCACTGACTTTCTGCCTACATTTCATCAGAACAATCTCACTTACACATTGAAGAAAGGTCCAAAATGTCCATTTCTGTGTGCTCAGAAACCCTCAAGGGCTAGGGCTACTACATTCAAATCCACTGGAATAAGCCTGGCAATTTCAGAAGGAGTCAAATCAGTTTGTGTGATATTTTAGGTACATGAAAGTGAAGCATGCTTGTAGAAAAGCTACTTCTGAACATAAATCAGGTCTCAGTAATTTACCCCAGTTTTGTCTATTCAATATCATTAGCAAACCAACTATGTCAGCACCACTGCTCCAGATTTTAAAGGGATGTTTCCTTCTGCTAGTCCTGTAAAAAGAAAGGTTTAATGCACCCTGACATTGCCAAATTCATGGAGCATGGAATGCAGCTTTTCTCACGCCCTTGGAAATGAACCCAGAGAGAAACTGGGTGCTCAGCTGCCCACTACAATCCGCAGCCCTGGGCCTGGAGGCAGGATGCCCAAATTGAGAAAAGAAAGAAATTTCACACACCCACAAAAAAAAAAAAAAGGCAAGAAAGACCAAAGTTAGTCAGCACAGTACTGAATCTTGATTCAGTGGACAGTCATTAATGCCTACTGGATCTTCAGAGAGAGATGACAAAAAATAGGCATCACAGCTATCAGTAAGCTAATAGCCAGGCGGCCTGGTTGGGAATCAGCGCTGGTGAGTCATGAGTGCATGATGTAAAGTGCAATAAGAATTAAGTGCAATCAGTACTGGTGCTGAAATATTTTTACCTACAGGGCAGCCAGTTTGGGTAGTAGGAATCTATGGATTAACTGCATTAGAAACTCAGTGAACATCATATTTTTTCCGCCTTGTACTGTAGAGCCCGTGCTAGTTAACAAGACTGAATAGCCAGATGAATGTGGGATTACTGTGAAGGAGGAAGTCACAAAAAGAAACCAAAGAAATCATTCCCTGTGCTGATATACTAACGACACCCTATCTCTGCTGTCTGCCAATCTGAAAAATTTCTCATTTCCTAGTAGGTAGACTGCTGTACCTCATGGAATATATCACATAGGGAATCCTTAAAAATTGTAGCTTCACAGTACGTGAGAATTTAAAAAAAAATTTTACTTCATGCAATGTAGCAATAGTATGGTCAATCTTCAATTGAAGAAAAAAGGTTGAATTATGAAACAGGATTCGTGTTTTATTTTACAGAGCAGAAGCTATCATGTAACAAGTATTCAATAATACATTATCTACTAGTTGCTAAATTATAAAATAATTATCACATAACGACAAGTTACATACAGTACTCTACTATTAGAAGATAAAGGCAATGATTAATTCAGTAGTCTAAATCTATGCAATAATTACTCCTGAACTGAATAAAATAATTACACTACAAACTACAGGCATACACACCTAGTCACTCTCTGCCAGATAATTACATGCTTGTTACTTAGTTTTCCATGTGAAGTTTCCAGTGAAAATATCATGCCAGTGAAAAGAGCAGGATTTTTTCTGTCCTTAAGATTTAACGTCACTTGGATTACTGGGGCACATTTCCTCTCCAATTAAGTAGTAAACTGGAGCACAAGTACTGTGTTATACATTTCCATTTGGTCAATCATCTATTGCAATGCTAGTCCTAATTGACAAAGGAAATAGACCAAAACATGCTAGAACGAACATTTAATTAGCTCACATTCCGATTATAAACAACACTTCACTCACCTTCGATCAACTGACAGAAGTAGTAATGATAAATTACAGAGTAAGTGTAAATAAAGTGTTTTTAATTAGTGTAATTAATCACTTCACACATTCTTCAACCTGCTTTGCTCATTTGGGTAACAGTTGAAAGAAAGCACTAGCAAAACTCTTTTAATGTCCTTTAAACGTTCATTTGCAGAGCTAATAGGTTGAGGTGCCCCACATTCCAGCGGAAGGAATCATCTCCTAAGTGTTCGTGTAGTCCTAATGAAGGATTTCAAATACCCAAATGTCATTGTTTACTCTTCCTTCTTCCTCTTAGGTCATTACGTTTTTGTGTGACATATTGATTCGTACCCTACAACCTACTTTTTTTGTGTGTCTGTTTAACACAAATTCATGCAAAGTAGTTGCTAACTACTCCTAAAGCGTGCTTGTGTTTGTTGCCCATTTTTGCAAAGGGATGTATGGTTAAAAAAGATTTCATAAAATAAAAGAGCAGGTCAGGTACCTTTAGAGTGGACATTCAGTTTCTGAGTGCTCAGCTGTAGTTGGAAGCTGGAGGAACGCTAGAACTAGTGAACGAAACTAGCGAACTAGTGGAAGGAAAACAAAAACGGGAATAGCTCTTGATGGTAATCTGCAAGGGTGTTTCCACAGTATTTGATGTTAGCAAAGAGAGGATGATAAGTAAAGATAAGGTGGACAGATCTGTTCCTATTGATACTAAATTTTCACATCTCACTGGCATCTCCTGTTTTCCAAGTCCTGCTCCCAGAGTCAGGCTGAAGAAAACTTTCCCGTGAAATCAGAACGGCAAGGAACATTTGTCTGTTTCAAACACGTTCCTTGCAGTGTGGCTTATTTCTGAGATCATCTGAAACACTGAAGAAACTCTGTTGCTGAGATGATTTAGGGAGGTGAGGAAAGCCCTGAAAAGGATTGCTCAGGATTGCAAGCCTCAGGGATCGCAAGGAGCAGCCACCTTGCTACTTCAGCACAGCCTTCTCTCCTCTCTTCCCCATTTCTACTCCCTCTGGAAGTTGCAAAGAGTGTAGGTGGAAGCAGCGGGGGGAGCAGTCAGCTGAGGGGGAAAGCCCAGGGAACTAGACGGGAGACCTTCGTGGTCATCATAAAACGAAGATAATTTCTTAATTACAGACAGAAAAATGAGAGATTGGACCAGGGGAAAATTTAAAATCCATAGTAGATATATAGTTCAGCCACCAACCTGGGCTTGAATCAGGGTTTCACTATGCATAAAATATGATGAGAAAAAATAATGAGGAAAAAATTAAATGAATTGGTGAAAACAAATCCAGTCTGCAATGACTGGTCAGACATTCTGCAGGAAAAGGACTTCCAAGCCAACCCTTAGTCAGATCTCAGACAGAAGATGACAGGTAGCTCTAATGTAACAGTAACAAAAGGCATTCTCCTCACTTTCCCTTCAATTAAAGAACTGTACTAGGAAAATGTTTCAAGATCTATATTCTAGGAAATATTAAATAGTAACAATGTCAGCACCTCTCTGTTACAATAAAGAATGCCAAAGCTACAACATAACACAGGTATTCCACGGCCTAGTAATGCATAAAGTTGAAAAAGGTGGGGAGGAAAAGCATATGCATACTTAAAATGAAGAAATAAGCGATAAAATTTGGATACTCAAGTAGCTCCCATGTTATGAAACAAACATCTCTTTAGATGAGCGGCAGCAATTCTTAAATAACTACACTGGAAACAATTTTGTTTTACAGAAATGGAAAGCAATTTGTATGCAATACCATGCTCTGCCAACACCAAGGGGGCTATGTTCTACCTCCAGATACAGAAGAGGGCTGCAATGTTGTTACAGAACCTATTTGTAAGCACTGGAAAATGGGATTTGGTGGAATGTGTTCAGAAATGTAGCATATGTTCATTTTCATTCAAGACATCTACAAATGATACATATCTGGAGAAAAGATGTAAAAACTACGCTGATACCATTATGTAAAGGAACAATACAAGGATATCCCTTCTAACTCTCTTTCTGACCTAATTATTGCTAGAATAAAAGATGAAGAACACTTTATTTCAGGAGTAAGTGAACTGGGAATAGAAAATGGTTTCATTACATGCTGGTTATCGTATGCTTTTTGTGCAAGATAAAAATACAGCCATTATTGCAAGAAGAAAACAGAAGGCCTTGGTTAGGATTTGAAACAATAAATCACTATTGCAATGGATAGCAAAGCATCACAAACGTCCAGAAGAAGTAGTAGAAAACTGTACGACTTGAAGTGAGAAAGTCATTTAGAAATTCCTCTGTTGATGACTCTTAGGAACAGCTCTACAGCCAAGGCTGCTGGATACTGAGCACTAGCACTGATTATCAGGACTCCAGTGCATTACTGCAAGCCATAATACCCACTCACACTTCTGTATGCTGCTGCATCCCATCAATAATGAGATTGTTTTTGATTTCTGATTGTTTCTAAATGCTCTTATTGGAATCTTCGAGTCTAATTCAGAACAGGATGCCTGACGCTACCAGGTTTCCAAGTACTGCATCAGTGATGTCCTAATGAAAATGTACTAATGAAGTATGTCCAAATAAGAAGAATCCATGTTTGATTAAGCCAGGACTGCAAAGTGGAAAATGTGAGCTGTAAATAGTGTTTAGTACAATCATGTTTCAAGCCTTTGCATTTGCCAAATATTGTCCGGTGGTTAAAATTCACTTACTTGTGCACATGGGAGGGTGAAGAAGAACAATAGAAATAGCTGAGCTGAGTAAGGAAGTATATAAAGGGGAAGAATTTCATCCTGTATGGTAAAAATCTGTGAGTGATAAATTATGAATATAACAGAATTTCCAGTGAATTCAGATAAAAGTTGTTTGGAATTTAGAACAGAATTGTAGAATAATAGAATCCTTAGAGTTCGAAAGGACTTTTAAAGGTCATCTGGTCCAACTCCCCTGCAATGTACAGGCACACCTACAGCTAGATGAGGCTGCTCAGAGCCCCCTCCAGCCTGACCCTGAGTGTCTCCAGGGATGGGTCACCCACCACTCCTCTGGGCAACCTGTTCCAGTGCTTCACCACCTTTGTCATAGAAAAACTTTTTTCTTATATCCAATCTACATCTCCCCTCTTCTAGTTTGAAACCATTTCCCCTTGTCCTATCCCCACAGACCCTGCTAATGAGTCTGTCCCCTTCTTTCTTGTAGCCCCCCTTTAGATCGTGACAGGCCGCTATCAGGTCTCCCCAAGCCTCCTCTTCTCCAGGCTGAACAGCCCCAGCTCTCTCACTTGAACATGAAGTCGTAGCAGACTCAGAGAACAAGGTAATATACAAAAGTCTAAGCAACCCTTATGTCTAAGTGACATAATAGGGTAAGTTCAGTGTTATTTACTCAGACAGTGTATTGTTCTGCTTTCTGTATCTTACCAGATATGGCATTAATCCACATGTTTGTATGAAATGCCAGACAGCCAAAACTTTTTTCATAAGCAATCTTCGTAATGTTTGATAGTAAGAAAAATTTGAGTTTCATTTCAAATGAGAGAAATTGTTGGAGATGTTAGAGATCAAGACCTAACAATAAGCAACAAGCAATAATAGGTTTAAACACATTTAAGCTCAGAACACAGAAGCTGCCCTTGCCTTTGATTTTTATAGAAAAAGCTGTCTGAAATTTTGATTAAAAAGAAGGATAACCTAGTACTGAAAATTTTTAAATGACCTCAGGATTAAGCAACTTCTTTTGTAGAAGATTAATCATATTTTATGAAATTGCTTGCTAAACTCTGCACATATCGAATTCAGATATTATCTGAAAGACATAATTTATCATTGGCCATTAGGATGATGTGTGTTTTAGGAGCAATAAATGGAAAGCACAAAGGAGCAAGATGGGCAGCAAGGATATGAGCTAAATTGCATTTCTGCACTGCAGAGGACACAAAGAGGAAGAATAATTTCCACTAGCCTTCTGTGTATAGATGCGTGAGGTTGAACTGGAGCTCTTTTGGCAGTAAGATTTTCTACTGGCACGTTACACCTTCATGAGAAGCCTCTGCCAAAGAGCCTTGTCAGTGGCCTGGGTTAGACATGATGTGAACTACACTAAGAATATAAATCACTTCTTTCTACGAATGACCTGAATTGCAGATGGTGACATTATTTCTGTGAAACTCTACAGGTGGTATGCAGGAGTGGTAGAAGCTGCACAATATTCCCCATAACAGACGTTTACTGGAAGATCAGACTGTGGAACAAGAGTGGAACAGTGCCTGAACTGGGCTTCTGGATGGCATTAGAATCCCAGCTTGGAAGGGACCCATAAGGATTATCAAATTCAACTCCTGGCTTCACACAGCACCACCCAAAATTCACACCCTAGTCTGAGAGCATTGTCTGAATGATTACTGAACCCCAGCGGGCTTGGGGCTGTGACCACTGCCCTGGGCAGCCTGTTCCATGCCTGACCACCCTTTGGGGAAGAACCTTTTCCTAATACTCTGCCTGACCCTTCCCTGATGCAGCTCCATGTTATTCCCTCGGGTCCTGTTGCTGTCACCAGAGAGCAGAGCTCAGCGCTGCCCCCCACTCCCCTTGTGAGGAAGCTGTAGGCCGCCATGAGGCCTCCCCTCAGCCTCCTCTGCTCTGGGCTGAACAGACCAAGGGAGCTCAGCAGCTCCTCACACATCTTGCTCTCTAGACCATTCCCCACCTTTCCTGCCCTGTGACAGTGCAACTTTCACATGCAAGAAGAAAGCTGGATGTGGGAGGAGGCAGTGTATGCGGGTACACAGACAGCAATCTCCAGCTGGGAAGGAAATCTCATGCTTTGATTTGGGTAACACTGAATTTTGGCATAAATAATTGTTATTTTTAAATTTGTGTTTTCTTTACCAATCTCCCATTTTGCAATTAATAAATACTTTTAAAATGGAGTTTGTTTTTGGTTTACAGAAAAAAAGCCAGGTAAATCAGAAGTATCTTCTGCATGATTAAATCATTATTTTTTGGAAGTATTTTATAACTTAAAAGACCCAATTGTCAGTTTCAAGTGTTCCTTATTGCCCTAAACGCTCAGCACAGCCTAAGGCTGCTATTGATGGTATTGAACTAAAGTGTTCCCTTCTTATTTCTAGGAAATAAAATCAGATGGTTACAGACACCACACAAACATGACTCACATGAAAGCTGACTGCATTATCAGAAATAATAAAAAAAAATCTTAGACAAATCTTTCAGGCTCCAAAACAAAACCAAACAAACCTAGCAGCTTCTGGCTCTAAAGGATATACAGCTATTCTCAGATAGCCGGTATAATACAAAAGGGATCATTAGATCTATTGCTTTGTTCTCTGAACTTAACTAATAGCACATAGGTTTTGTTTTCTCAGGCAAAGTAATACTCCTTTATACTCTTTTTTTTTTTTTCCCCCTGACCTTTGACAGGCTTAAATCTTGAATCTTTTCTGTCCACAAATAAAAACGGCTATTTGGTCTCTGAGGTGAATTGGTTCAGAATGTATTTAACACTGCCTCAAAAGTCAGTTTACTAAGTCAACAAGGTCAAAATTTTATGAAAATCTTTTTCCTCTCCCAGAAACACCTCTTTCATAACACAAAAGGTATGCCCCAATCTACTACGCAGGGCTGAAGTCAAGCACTGCCTGAAACTTCTCTGCACATTTGGATGGAGACCCATATTTCACTTGCACAACGTCTCCAGCACACAAAGCAGTCTGCACGTTATTCTTTGCAGAGCGACAGTTCCATTAAATTCCTTGCATACCCAGGACTCTCTTGCTGTATTTTTTGCTTCTGCTTTCTCTTTCAGGGCCCACAGATATGCACCACGCTGCTCTCACATTATACTAATAAAATGCACTTCTCCATTTGTAAAGCCAGAATGGAAGAAATGGGAAAGAATGGAAAACACTCCCTCCTTTATGTTATCATACAAGTCACAAAAATCCCACTTTATTGAGAGCTCTGTAAACTCCATGTGACACAGAATAAATGAAGCACCAAACCATACCAGCCAAGGTGATCTGTTCCATACGCATCTCACAACGGCCAACAAGCCAATTGCCTCTTGCATGGCTGCATCTACAGACTGGTTTCATGCTCGTGAGCTGGCACCAGTAGATCACAGAGCTGTGCAGCTCTTAGCATTTGGAACTGTGCTGAGAGTGTGGGAGCTGGCATATCACTAAGGCACAAGCAGGGTGAGTGGTTTATCAGTCTGTCAAAAGGATGTGGGTGCACTTGTTTCCTGGCCTGTACTACTGACAAAATATTTACTGATGTTCTTTTGCACTGCAGGTTCAGATGCCAGAAGTCTTCCTTTGTTCTGCTTCTACAGATGCTACCATAAGTCACTGTCACTTTCTAATGAGTTTCACTAACTGCTTCCTGTGGTGAATGAGGGAACACCTGGTTACTTGTGCAGGATTTGTGTTTGCCACAGGCTAATCATTACAGGCTGATCATTACCTCCTCTCCATCTTTGAAGCTGCTACTAATTGTTCCTGCTTTTCTGATCTCAGTGCTCTCACCTTTCTATTTTCCCCCTCCATATGTATTTTACCAGCTGTTATTACTCCCGTCTTAACTCAACTTTCACATTTTGTAATGCACTAACAAAGCTAGGTTTTAGGAGTTGTTTTCTTTAGGCAAGGATTTTAAGTCACTTACACAACAAAAAATGACAGCACGTTCCAAAGTCAAACATCTCAGGACAAATAAGCTCATAGATATGAAGTAATACATCAATATCAGTACAGAATTGATATACAAAAGTCCATTTCATCATGTAGGCATAACCTGAGATAGGGGAACCCTAAGAAACATGCTCTAGGTGACAGTGCTTTGAAACAAAAAATCAGCCTATATGCTGCTGTACAGAAATGGAGGGAACTTACGAATGACTTACTTGCAGTGTTGTCATGCTGCTACTTTTGCACTGTCAACATGACAAATCAGCAAGCAATGTGGATTAGCCCTAAGTTAGATAAATGTGAAAAGTGAGGATTACAAAGCCACTTTCATGCAGTACTTTCTTTTTTTTTTCTCCTGAGGATGAATAAGCATCTGACATCATACTGTCCCCCATGTTTTATTTCATGATGTGTGAAAACAGAAAATATAAAAGTATTGGAAAAGAGCTGAAGCAAGAAAGTAAGTCATGGACATAAGGGTTTGGTAAGACAGGAATGGGTAGTTAAGGGAAAGATGGGATAGAAAAGGATGAGAGAGCATAGGAAAGGGGAAGGCTAGAGAGATATTGAAATAGAGTCAGCAATTTAGATCCAACAGGACGGGAACATACTGGACTGTCACGTTTTGAACAGTTCTGCTGGTAGCTTTGAGTGCTCTCTCCCTGAGAAGCCTATAAATCCCCCTGGATGCCTGACTAGTCTTTAAAATAACTGCAGAAGAACATAGGCAGTCGGTGCTGTGCACAGCAGGGTGCCCACAGCAACCCCTGTGCTACCCCTGAGGAACCAGAGAAAGCGGAGGCTGCTTCCCTGAGTGCTGCTAACTCCTGCAGTCTTCCCCAGGCCTCCTGTGGGTAAACACTCATATGTGAGCTTGAAGACAGGCAGAGCATGTAAGCGGAGCGAAATCAGCTGGACCTGAGTTACATTCTCTAACACCCCACTGTCACAAAGCCATGGTAGAACATAGCTGGAGAAACAAATGCCAAATATACTGTCAGGATTGCTGTTGGGGAGAGCCCCTACTGTAGCTCCACTCCTAAGACTGACTTTTTGCAGTGGCCTTCTACCTGCATAAGGGAAGTGACCCAAGAGGAAAAATTAACAAAGAAAACTCACTCATTCTCTTAAAGTGAGAAGATTGACATGAATTTAATACAATGCAGTACGCTAGCAATGCGTGTTTTACCTGAAACTTACCATGCTGATAACAGGCAGAGGTGAACGAAGGAAAGAGTACGCAATGATGGTGTTTCAGCTACACCTCCTCATCTGATGCTACTCTCGATACCTTTGAACTCAGCCTCTGGCAGGGCATGAAAACAATGAAGTCCAGCCTAAGGATGCTCAATGCTGACAGAGTGTTTCCAGAGGCAGCGCTGGCTGTAAACATTGATTCTGCAATGTAAAAGCTGGTTCCTGGGTCAGCACTCAGGCTTGCTTCATATTATCAAATCTTTATGTCTTAACAGGGTGTAGCAATGAACGTACAGAAGGTGTACATGGTCAGCTCTTTTATGAAGACATTAATCTCCCCCTAAGGACTGCAGCTGGAACTAGGCCTCAATGTTGCACAGGTTGGTTTCACTACCAGCCACTGGCTATTACAATGTTAAATGACATCATCATTATTTTATGCTCATATTTAGGTTGACTAAGGCAAGAAAGCGGAGACAGATGAAGGAATCACCATCCCTGTTCTCAGAAAGAAACAGATCCCTGTTTCTCAGAAATCTTAGTATTTAAGAAGTGCTTTAAAAAACACTTTGATCACAGTTTAGACAATTTTTGTACAACTTTCTGTGTGAGAACATGCAACAAAGAACAGCGAGACCATGCTTGTACAAAAAGTGCTCCTGGCTGCTCACCGTTTAGAGGATATACTTCATTACAAATTGGGCAAAAATGGCTTAGAAACCCCAGAGTTTTGAAGGTAACATATTGAAAGGGCTTGCATTAGAAGGGATGGATGGAATACCAAGAGGCATCCAGAATGTCCACCTATGAATATTTACTCTGAATATATTAAAATATTGTCAGATGCTTCTTCAGACACATACTCAGCGTCTGTAGCTAAGACCTGCTGAGACAGACGACTGCCAGGCTTGCATTAATGCAAAAGGAAAGAGAATAGGAGGAAAAGTCAGGTGACCCTTGTTAAGCAGTTATGCCACCAGTATTCCAAAGACTCAATTTCTAAAATTAAAGAGGGGCACACACACTGCTGAGGTGATCTTTGTCTCTGAAACGTACTCAAAGAGCACATGATTTTATGAGTGTGTATGTTTGTCAGAAGATCCCATGAGAACACCTCCTTTGTGTGCACAAAGAATGACTCAGCTGGATCACCCTGGCACTCGGAGTAGATAATGAAATGGAAATAACTTCATCTATCAACAAATTGTGAGGGCCACTGATGCCAAATTTCATCTCATTCAGCTTGTCAGCCATCTGACAGGTGGCAATTTCACAAAGCAAGAGCAATGGGATTGAAAACACATAAACACATATCTTTTTACACATTCATTGTGTAAATGGAGCCGTTTTGTTTAAATCCATTTTCAATATCTATGAATAAAGCAGCTGATAAAGGATGAAAATCATAAAGGTTGAACAAGGAATGCTTTTTCAAAGTGGGACATCTGCTTTCACACTGAGTAAGGAGGATCTCTGTTATTGTAAAGAATTGCTGAAACAAAACTGAATTAAGACAATAAAATAAGAGCTCAACCCATCTTTTTATCCTCAGAATTAGGCAGCTTAGATAAATGAAAAACACATCTGTCTAATACAACAGCTATATATAATTTCATGAGATAAAAATTATCTGTTCATGTAATGTCAGTCATTCTTCAGAGGAAAAAAAAAAGCGACATTTTAGTGGTACTACTATCCATCTGTGCTGCACTTTGGGCAAATAGTTTTAAGTGACTAAAAGAGTTCATATATCACGGGACTTGAGTCCTCTGTGCTGAGCTATGTTTTTTCTTCCCCAGAAGGACTGAAATGTCCATAACTGCCTGCATTTGTGTTAATATGTAGCCTTAGCAAAGTGCACTCTGGAATGGCAGCAGCCAAGAAGACAGTGTTCTTTAGTCTTTGCTGTATTTATTCCCTTATTACCCTGCTGAATTATCTATTTAATCTCGAACATAGGACAACAGAGTCATAGATGTGAATAAAAATATGTTCAGAAAATGTGAAAAAAATTGTCTGGAGTACTGGCAGTGTCAGGAGGGGAAAACTGCAGTTTCAATACAAAACACAATTTTAAATTGAAGTTTAGAATGTAGCATTTTAAAAGTATCAGAGAACTGCAGCCATGTCACAGTGATCCAAGAGTTTTTTGTGATTCGTGTCAACAAAAGCTCTGTAGCTGCAGTCTGTAGTAACTATTTAGAGAGCAAAGAAGGAGGGTTTCCACATAAAGTGATTAAGCAAAAGAAAAATAACTGGTGAGACGATTCCATTTCAGTTGGAAACTTAAACACCAACAGCTCCATAAATCTGCTCCATAATCCTTTTAAGACATGTCTTATGTTCAGTTTGTGGAGACCGAAGCAAAGGAAATAGCATGAAAGATTTAAGTATAGATACCTTAAATTAAAATCAGAGACTTTTGGATTAGGAGACATTTGAGCCTGTGGTTTATGTTAGGAAGAAGGTGCCAATGGATTTGCTCAGTTATCTCAGCAGTCTGTCTAGCCCTCATTTTGCTAACGCCACGACAAGAGCAAGTAACTGTTGTCTCTCCTCACTGCTGCCACCCATACAGGACCGTAAGGGCTCCATCTGCCTCAGCTAATTATTTCAGAATTGATTTTGATGCTAGTATCGTGGCAGTCCATGACGTGGCATGCAAATGAACCATGGGGACAAGGGGAAAGGGGAGCCAGTAGGAAGGAATGAAATTCGGGACCAAAACTTTCCTCTTATTCCACATTGATCTCACTCATATCACTCATTTTTAAAACACAAACTTAGAAATGTTGGCAGGAAAATGCAGCTTGGACTTTAATAATCGCTCAGAGGCCTCCAGGTTCTCTGTGCCACAGATACAGACAGCTCTCAGCACCTTCCCCACTGATTCGTAGGCCAGACTGTGACCTTATCAGGCCTTAATGAAACGCTTTCTCCAGCAATCGCCCTTCTTCACCCACAGTTGTGTACCTGTGTTTACTTGGCTTCTATCCCTGAACTTTTCTTCCTTTTGTGTCTTCTGTTCCTTTAATCCCCCATTTCGCCAAGCCTTCTAATCTGAAATATTAATATATGGTCTCCACAACACAGCTCTCTGAAAATGTTTTTTCATGTTTCTTTTCCAAACCAATCAACCAGTTCCACCATGAATTGAGCTACAGTCACCACTCAGTACTCCTGTGTCTTATGTCTGTCTGAAACATCCTTAGTATTAGCTCAGTCATGAACGCTGGTTCCCAGCCCATCTAGATTTTGTTCCTTGTCATGTTTCCCTCTCCAGTGATTCCAGTCCCTATATTCACTGTGCATTTCCATCCCAATCCTCTGACCCATTCCCAGTGTCTTCTAGGTGACCCAGCTTGGCTTCCACATCTCTGGTCTTTCCCTGAATCCTATGTAAAGTGACAGGCTTTTATCTTCATTCTTGCAAAGGCAGTACTCTGGGGCCCCGTCAGAAACAAATAATGGTGAATTGAGGGAAAATTTCAGTCAGAGAGGAGCAGCCAGCTCTGCCATCCGCCCCAGGCTGCCATGCTGGGTGTTACAGCTCCTGACAGCCAGGAGGAAGGATGGAACATCACTACAGTCACACCGAGGGACCAGTGGAACCTGGGATGTGCAGCACCTGATGGCTGCTGCCATATGAGCCAGCAGCCCATAGCTGCCCACCCTCAGGGACTGAGGGTACACATGGACTACTGGCCTTCTGCACTTAGAACAATCTCAGCTCCCCTCTGACACCACAAAAGCTGTGTCAGGTTGTGTGTGATGCAAACTGGAGTGCCACAGTGGTGACCGATCTATAGCTATGTAAAGGCAAGGAGAAATTCCTGTAATATAGGAAGCTGGACGAGGATGTGAAGGTTTAGGCCTTAACTCATAAGCAGCCTTCTCTGTAATTCTCTAAGTTTCCCTACTTTTTGTTTGTCTGTTTGTAAGCAGAAACACGTGTCTGGGAAGCCAGTTTATACTGAGTTGGGACAGAAGAAAGCGATGGGCAACAGTGCAGCAGCACCCCTCAGATGCATCCGGCCTTGTCTCAGGCCTGGGCAAACACAGAAAACTTGCATGAGAACACACAGCAGTTACAAATCTGCTAATCTTTGTCTGACAATAATTACTTAAAAGTCATCGATTACTCTGCTTGCTTTGCCCCACATTAATAAAAGCTTTATATAGCATTACCCGTGTATTTGTCTGTTCGCTCATTCACACTCAGCAAAGATAATTAGCGAGCACCACGCCCAGCAATATGGAACACCTCCTGCCTAAGCCACCTTCATGTGACATGTCTTGTTAGCCTACATCCACAGCTTTAATTTGCTAGTAAAGAAATAGCACGTGAGGTGATATTTGGGATCTGAGGTATTACAACAGCTGCCTGCACCTGTGACATGACCACTTTCTAAAAATAATTCTGAGAAAGTCAGAGTGCATAAAACTGAATCATAAGGATTCTGACTACAGACACACTAATCCTCTACAAAGGCAGAGCTACTGATAGATTAACTTGTTACACTAGATGCACGCAGTTCAGAAAAAGAAGCTGTGGTCACAACCCTGGGCAAGTTTTCATATGATGACTTCAAAAATCAGCCTCAACTGGGCTGGAACTGCCACAGCAGGCTAAAAATGCATTCCTCAGAGTCAGCCTAGTGACATGAAATACAGATAAGCATTCAAAATGCAGAAATCAATTCAAGTAAAATTTCAAACTCAAGTCCTCAAAAGCTAAGAGATGGCATGCTAAGGTGATTTTTCTGAATCATTGCTCTTCCCCTCCCTCCTTGTCTTACGGACAGAGCACACAATGCAAACCTATTCAGTGTTGCGTGGTTGCCTCATTCCTCCAGGCAGACCTCAGGCCTTACTTGAAAATTGTCCAATGCAAAGGAAAAAAAAGGATCCTGGTGAATTACTCTGTGACACTCAACATTCTGTGATTCAGTTCAAATGCATCACAAACAATGCTTTTGATAAAGGGAGACATTTTGCTCAGTTCCTATTTGGAGACTGAGGGAACTAGGACAAAAATTGTCTATGAAATACAAATACTGTGAGACACTCCAGAATAAGTCCTAGATTTCCCCTTGTATCACTTGTCACATATTTGAGATACTGCTTCCACAGTTCAGCTACATGTGTTTGTTCTCAACACACCTGTCAATGAACCACTGACATCTAAACTAGGTATTGGAAAAAAGATAACTTGAATGATTACAAAACTATCACATCAGAACTTTAGGATGCAAAGGACAGATAAAATTCATTTTTAAGTGTAAATCTGAACTGTCAAATACGTGATTTCTGTTTTCATTTAGTATGTATGCTCTCATTCCACCGAGAAGTTAGAAGTGCTCAAGATGAAACCCCCCTTCAGTACACTGTACAGTCAGAACCTCAGCTTTGGGATAAATGAGGCATTGACAGAAAATGCACAAAACAGGGCATGATAATAATTGTTGTACAATGCAGTCACAAGACAAAAATTGTTACACAGCCTTGATATTGGTACTTTTAGCTTTGCAAACACAGTAGCATTTTAACTGGCTGATGTGTTTGTTGTTTCATTCTAAATTGAAAACAGACTCCCAAATGAAAAGGAAAATCCAGTGTATGTCATCCTAATTGCATTTATCATCAATTAGCAGAGCTGCAACTGTTGGCTTTGGCATCTACAGAATCACAGAATGGCTTCGATTGGAAAGGATGTCAAAGATCATCTAGCTCCAACCCCACTGCTGTGGGCAGGGTTGTCACCCACCAGATCAGGCTGCCCAGGGCCCATCCAACCTGGCCTTGAACATCTCCAGGGATGGGGCATCCACAGCTCTCTGGGCAGCCTGTACCAGTGCCTCACCACCCTCTCAGTGAAAATTTCCCCCCTGACATCTAATCTAAATCTCCCCTCTTTCAGTTTAAAACTGTTCCCCTTTGTCCTATCACTGTTTACCCATGCAAAAAGTTGATTTCCCTCCTGTAATACTGTAATTCCCTCCTATATATCTGATTCTTAATTAATAACCATAAATGGCAAATAGCAATGTAGTTTCATTACATTCCTATTTGAGTCATATCTTTCTGTGACACTCCTCAGAAATTTGTTTTAGTACTAGTTACCTTCATCTACCCAGATTTTTCTCCACGTACTGTCCTCATCCTTCCCTAACATTTTTCTTAGTTTTCAACTCTTTATCCAGTTTCTGCCAGATGCCCAGTCACGGGGGCTCCCTGCCCTCAATCGCTCCTACTGCCATCCACCCAGATCTTCTATGGAATCACAGCATGAAGACAATCCTGATCATGTCAGCCATTCAGTCCGTTTCTTCTAACCCCAAAATGAATAAAAAAGAGTAAGGGGAGAAAAAATCAGAGCAACTTACAAAGACTTACATTATTGCATCATGTTTTCCCAATAGAAGATTTTGCTCAGATCAAACATCTTACCAAAACCGTTAGTGACACTGTCAGCCCAGAAATCTTGTGTACATGAAAAGTGAAAAAAAAGTCTACTGTCCCAGGACTGTCAGCTTTGAATTTGATTCCAAATCTGGTTTTAAAATAATGAAAAATGTTCTGACAAATTAAAATTCTGCATTCAGCCTTGCAATGCCTTGCTTTCACTTGAAATGATGACGACATTTCAGGTGACAACTCGCCATTGCTGTGCAGAAGGCAGCTGTCACGTTCCATTAGCCTTTCCAAAAGAAGGGAAATCATCCTCTTTGTTTTTGAGAAAGCTGAATTTGGGCAGCCACCCTGAAAGCTGTGACTCAGTCACAGGGTACTGGGCAGCAGGGGATTGAAAGAGACAAAAATGGCTCAAGGGAGAAGAGAGCAGGACATACAGAGGAATACCAGAGAAAATTGAAAAGCCAAGGTAATGTCAGGAGTAGCAGTAGGAATGAAGGTAAAGTGTGTATAGTTTGTGGCAGAAGGGAACAGTGTATAGGAGACTGAGGAAAAGCAAAGGAGGATAGGGAATTAACTTGCTTTTTCAAAACCTAGTGCTACATCTCATAACAGACCTGTTAGCCTGTTGGAAAACTTTGTCTCAGTGTATGTGACTTAGGAGCACAAGCATTTGTAGTTATTTGCTCTACAAATAGATTGGGTGACATGTCCCTGTCTCTCACTCACTTCAGCCTTGACTGACTTCTCCAGTTGCTGATCCTAGCAGAGGATCTACTCACTTGCTGCACTCTTCTGCAGACACGAATAGCTGCCAAATGACCAGTGAACCAACTTTTGAGAAAAGGCCTCAGCTTTCTTGCTACTGCTGGCATTCTCTGCATCATCCTTTAATAGTTCACCTAACTGCTTTTGTCTGTTTATTCATCTGAAAATCTTAGTCTTAAGAAGTACCAGCAATCAGCTAAAAAGTGACATCAAAATTCCTCACACCACCACACATTTCATTTTAATACTTTTGCATACTGAAACAGTGCTACTTGAAAGTTACTTTTTGTAGTGGTGATGTTGAAGTCTTGTGACATGACCTTGTACTATAGTACAGCCATACTGCAATTACAAAATATATTTCATAAAATATATTCCGCAGCGTTTCTGCCCACAAACTTCCAGTGAAATTCTCTCTATTACAAAGAAAACCAAAAATCAGATTGCAAATGCAGGGAGGCAATTTTCTTGCTTGCAACTATACTATATCTTCTACTGATATGAGAAAATGAAGAAAAACATTGTAAGAATTGTATTCATTTTTAAAGCATAAAATGTTATAAATAATTGTGGGTTCTGAAAAGCGCAGTTTTAGCAACTTACTTTCACTGGCTGAATAATCCTGTGGATCAAGTATCCCCGATTCCTGCAGTGATCGAATACAGGAGTCCACCAGCTCCAGACCAGTAGTGAGCTCATCTTCTATATCTTTCTGACCATCTGTAATAACATTAACACGAAAAAGTGAAAGAAAGGCAAAAGGTAAAACTAGGTACATGGGATCATGTACACATCAGTTACAATTGATGAAAAAACACAACACGCCAACACCACATATTCAGAGGAGGCTGGCCATATTGATCCAGGAGAGTTATGCTGTCCTTTGAAAGTGTGGCCTTGGATTAATAAAATCTGAGAAAGCGCAGGTCTAATCTTAAGAAAAAGCTAGAGACAGTTAGCAATGCTCCCTCTTGAAACCTCGAGTTGTTCTACGAGGGCTGCTCTGAAAGTAATGCTTCCTATGTTATTATGATGGCCCATGACGTCAGAGGCGGGTGTTGGTGCTATGGCAGTAGAGGTTGAACCTTCCCTCCAATATTCCATTCCATTTTGTTGCCATGTAACAGCTGGCAGCAGAGGGGCAGTCTGACAAAATGGCGTCTGACATGGAGGTGGGGATGAAGCAAAGGGGTGGAACTGAATTCCTCCATGCGGAAAAAATTGCACCCACTGATATTCATTGACGCTTGCTGAACATTGATGGAGACCAAAGAGTGTATGTGAGCACAGTGAGGGGTGGGTGGTGCATTTCAGCAGTGGTAACAGTGATAGGGAAGACAAGCCACGTTCCAGATGGCCAGCTGTCACACCATGAAATGAAGAACATCTCAATAAGTTCATCCGCACAAATCATTTAATGGTGGTGCCTATGTAGAAAAATAGTCACCACCACATAGAGCATTTGCTCTATGAAATAGTGTTATTGTGCTCTTTGTATCTGTAGTGGTTTCCATGGAAATAAATAGGAGGCATTACTTTTGGCCACCTTTGAACAGCTAAGTAAGTGTTCTTTTTGCTAACTCTAATCACTTTTGCCAATTTATGCTATTTTTTCAGTAGGGTTTTCACACACTGAAAATGGAAAAAAAAAAACAACAACCGCATAAATGCACGTTGTTTTCCCCTTTACCGTATTTTGGAAGTATATTCATTATGGAAGAGAATAAATGTACTACTGTAATGAGAAATACATTACCTTGTGTTTGCCAGTGAAACTGCTCTTCTGTTGAACTGTAAACAAAAAAAGAAGTGTTAACTTTTTATGAAATGATTCAGTAGTGTGTCACCAATATTCAAATCTAAATCTGTTCTGAAGGAACTGATATAAGAATAAATAACAGATTTTATTAAGCATTACTTTATGTATTTTTTTCAGGAATGACTTGCACAGCATTCATTCACCAAGGAAGAATCATCTTCATTTCTTAACTAAATAATTGAAAACATACATATAGAAACCCTTTCAGTCTCAATTTACAAATTACATTGTTTCAAAGCAAACTGGTTAACATTTTGCAACTTTTTTGGATCCTATTTGTCTCATTTTCCTTTTTTATAAAGAAAGCTATAAATTGCTTTCTTAAGTGAACAGTTACATTTGATTTCTAAATGAATTTACGTGCATCATTCCTGGTTCTACTGATCATTATGTGCATTTTTATTATTCAAATGTGTAGCTAAGTTAATTCAATTGGCCTGCACAAGAGAGCAAATTTAGAAGTGTTTGTGCTTTCATGTACAAGCAGCTAAGCAATGGAAGTTCTTTATTTCAAAATAATGAGGATGTATACTTGAATATAGATTAGGTTTCCTCTTTTTTTTCTTTAGAAGATAAAATGAAGGATATACTCAATTAGGCAACGAGTGCACTTTACACAATGGCACGACCTGCTTATCCTTCACTATAGATCTTTCACATGCCAATGATACAAAAGGTTGGAAGTTACTCATCAATAATCATTGTTTTAATAATACTGAATTATTACAGTCATGATTAAAACTTTTTTCTGTACATTTTTATAAGATATTAATGGAGAACAAAATCATCTGTTGCATCTAGGGGTAAAATACAAATCAACAGGAACAAAAAATCAAGACAAATTATTTTGAACTGTTCAAACTAAAAGAAAAAGCATTTTTGATGTTGAGAATGAATGCTCTTCTTAATAAGCAAACGGATTTTAAATCCTGAATTGTCTTCTCTTCCTAGCAGATGCCAGACCTCTTATGAATATACGTGAATACAGCTCCTAGTATCTATGTTCTGTGAACAAGAATAAAATAAATGAAATTAAATGTTTCTTTTTTTTTTTTTACAGGAAAATAACCTAGGTTAATTATTAATCAAATTTGATAGTTACAAAAAAGAAAAAAAAAAGGGATAATTGCCTAATTTACATATAAATAGTACTAAAAGCATGTTTTAATTCCCAGCTGGCATCACAAGTGTTAATCTGACAAATTCACATCTATAGATCATTGCTAATTTCCAAATATCCTCCACCTGTGGTTTATTTTTGATGCACCGGAGTGGGATTTCATAGATTAAGAAGCCAGCCCTTCGATGAGATGCTCAACTTAAATGCTTGCATTCAAGCCTACTGAAGTTAATAACATTGAAAATAAACACAGCCAGAGTCCTCTGGCAAATAACTATGGCAAAGTACTGAACTGAAGAAATGACTTTAATTTAAATTGCCTTTTCAAATGTAGCCTTGACCACATTTGACGGTGACTAGCAGCAGTGGCTCTTTTTGCAATTCCTTTTGCCTGATTTGAAAAATTGCAATTGAAGCTTCAGCTGACACAGTGAGACATAAAAACATTCTTCCGTTCTGGAATTAGGGTCATCCATAATAAGCAATATATTTTTCCCAACATGCAGTCCCTCTTTCAGTATCCAGATTTCTATGTATATAATAAATACCACTTCAAATGACACCACAAAATTCAATACCTCAGATGGCTTTCTTGCTGGCAAAACAAATTCCTAAATGTTGCTGGCAACAACACAGAGTTGTAGAAGACTGTGCCATCTCATCCAAGTCAGCAAGAAAAGAAAATCCAAGTCTCCCCATAAAGAGTGAGCTATCATCTTCAGGAATTCCCTTTTAAAGCAGTAAATTCATATAAAATGTAGACATTTGTTATCAGCATGGTACAGATAGCACTGAGTGACGGGTGCCTGATCAGTAGTGATCACTAATACCACTAATCTGATTTCCACAAAAAAACTTTTTAGTGTATTCACCTTAAGAAATATTAAATGGGAAGGTCTAAAAAAGGACTGCAACAAATTTTAACTATATTTTGGCTTTTCCAGTTTTAGTCAGGCTTCCTTTAAAGATGCTGCAATGTTCTTTTAATAAATACTTTAACTTTCATAGCTAAGGTAACAGATTCACCAACAAAGTTTTCATCCTAATGTTAACTTTTGATTCAAAATATTAAAAGTGTTTTTATTTAGATACCCTGATTTATTTTGGTTTGGTTTGGTTTTGCACCCAATGTTTTTTAAAAGCTAGCGTTCCCTCCTCTTGGCCTGAAAAGGATTCCTGACGGAAGCAACCAAGCGTGTCTGGCAGGGAGTCTTTAGGCTGTCACATAGGTGTGCCAAATCTGCATCATGGAGTAAAATCCCTTTTCAGTCCTTTTCTTTTAGCTGTTTTCCAGCTTTACAAGAGATAAGTGCAACTGACTGTATGCTGACATCAAATACATGAAAATAAATAAATAAACACCAAAGGTATTCTCCCCTTAATTAATTTTTCAGCATATTCAGCAAAATAAAGCTTTCTGCTTTATAGTTTTCCTAAATAAAAGGTTTTAAGTTCATTATCAACCACTTTTCTGCATATTCATGTGCCTCATTAAAAGGTATGCAAACTCTACCAACTTTGATTGAGAACTCAAAAAATAAAGTACTTTATAGAGAAGCTCTGAATCAAACTTTTCTGAGCTTGAGAAGAGAGATTTTAACCAGAATTACGTTAGTATAGTATAAGAAAATAGTAGCATAAAATATGAATGAGCTCAGAACTCAGGGAGGTATAATTATTAGCTCCCTTAACACCAAACCAGACAATTAACTATGATTTCTTTGCTGTATTCTTCTCTCACCATTGATAGTCATTTCATCCTATATCCACCCACTTCAAATACGTACAAATAAGATGACCATTCTACTTAATTCTGCTAGTGTGATACAAAAAAATCCCATGTCACCACTTAACTATGCAGAATTTTGATGTATCTATATTTATATTGTCTTCAGAAAGAGAAAGTATTGAAGGAAAAGACCTGAGAGGGAGAATAATATGAGAAGATAATGCTAAACAAACAACAACAACAAATACAGACTGTAATACATTTAGTTCTTCTTGAAACTGATGAACATATCTTCTGTAAGTATGTGCTACACTACGCTCAAAATTTTACCTTTAACAGCCACCTATGCAAGGAAATATTCCAGTAAAAGTTGTTTCATCTCCCTAAGCAAGTGTCAACAAAGTAAATATCCGCGGAGTGGTCATCTTGATTCCAGCTGAGCTCAAACATTTCCATGTCTTCACTCATGTAATGGAAGTCAGCACAGAAAAGTCTGTTTCAGCTTGCAGGCTAAGAAGACGAAAGGAAGATGAGCACAGCATGCTGCAGGGTGCACGTTTTGGCCAACATTACATGAACAGAGCACACTGGGAATTCTACCCGTCTCTGCAGCGTGGAAAGATCAGGAGCACAAAGAGCTGAAAACATGCCAAGTTTCTACAATCAGCCAAGGATGTCTGACTATTCCCAGCAATCTATTTACATCAAATTTATTTCTTTTCAGGCATGGACAGAAAAATCATAACTTGAGCTACAGTATGTCTAGAAGTGAGCAGCAAATGGGGCCTTTGGGAGCCTTCGTTATTTTTCCATGTATCGCAAGCAAAGATAAACATGAAGCGGGTGTCCTCTTCGAGATGGACTGCGTAGGAAGTGAGCAGCTGGCAGAGAAGATAAATCCAAGTGAGCTGGCTCCGTCCAGGCCACCAAGCTGCCCCAGAGCAGCCAGCACTAGCAGAAATTTCAAAGCAAGGTGAGCGATATATGGCCATCAAACTTCTCACCGCACAATTTACAGGAGTCACAAGCAGTTTGGGCGGCTTACAAGCGAACACTCAAAGTGACATCAAAATCTCACTTTCCTGGGCCATGCCCATGAGCCATATTCACATAAAAGTAACCCTCATGAGAGGCAACCCAGAGATGGGGAATGCTTTGGGCCACTTCAGCAGAAGAAAACCTTCTGAGATGTCCTTAGAGAGCATGGCGACGGGACCTGGACAAACACCCAAGGATTGGCTTTCAACAGAGGTGCCAGGGGGCAGCAAGGACAGGCTCCTCCATGGGGATTGTGAGCTGGAGTGGTGACCAGGCAGTGACGTCTGAGAGACAAGGCAGGATCCACATCAGCACTGGGTCCAGAAACAGTGATCAGAAGCAGAACATGGAAATTCTCTTTAACTCACACACCCCAACATATCAGTGCAAATGCACATCAGGACATATAAGTACTTTATTCAAGTCACATGCCTTATTCATCTTTGAAAGAGCACTGTAGCAAAGACACTTCATTCTTGGTGGGAAGGGGTGTAGGTTTTCCTTAAGTCATTATTTTTGGCCCATCTCTTAAGTTATCACACAGCCATGCTTTCATACTTTCATACATGCTTTAAGGGCAAACCCACACTGCTATATTCCGTTGACTATCCAAGAAGTGTTCATGTGCCTCTTTGTGTGGTGAAGTCATTCAGTTTCCAGTTGTCATTCCGTTTTTGAGAAAGTGCTACAGCTATCTGCTACACAAAATACTTTTCTATTTTTTTTTAAAACAATGAAATTATATCTAACCCTACTATATAACAGCTATAAAAGGATTTTCACAAGGAGCTGTATCAGCACACAATCTTTTCAATTACTTTTGCAATGGACCCTCACAAACATAGCTGTATATAATTACAGGCAGATACTGTCTCACTGATTTTTAAATTGCTATGTTCTCATTTGTGGAACTAGAAAAATTCAGAGGCATTTCACAAAAGATAAGGTGGCTGAGAAACACTAATACTCCATCTCAAGCATGGGAGAAGCAGCTCTTAGCATCAACCGTCTGGGGGAAAAAAAAAAGAGGTAATAATAAATTTGATATGAAATAATCCCATGAAAAGGTACCAACCCCCCAATTCACATAGAAATGGGTCCTAATCCCCTTCCCCACTCTGTGCTATTTTCTGGCTGCCCAATTTAAACTTAAGTCAAAATTTCTGACCACTGTAGTCACTTCTATAGATGTGACACAGTATCCTCTCCTCAATCACACTCTGTTAGTCAGCTATGGTATTGACTCAGCTATCAGATCAAGAAGTACTTTTGAAGGTCTAACAAATCTAATGTAATACTCTACAACTATCCTGGAAACTGTAAAACAAAAACAAACCAACAAAAAACAAAACCAAAAAAAAACAGAAAGCCAAAATAAAGAAAATACCCACTTCTCCAATCCACCAGTACTTTACTGATCACTGCCCTTTTGTACCCTCTGAATTTCAAAGCAACTTTTAAAACTGTTACAGAGTTCCACACAGCTTAACCTGCCAAAAACCAGTTCTGTTGGTTAATTCCCATCTATAGTAGAAAGGCCTTGGTACAAATTCTGATGAGGAAAGGGAATTGTCTAATTTTGTTTTCCAGATAAATTTTTGTTATTCTCTAGGTTTTACAAAACAAATAGCAGAAATTTGTGGCTCTGCTATGACTGTTTTGTACTTCTTTTCTATTAAGCAGGGAAGTACACACAGCCAAATTTTCAATAAGATCACAAGATAGATGCTTTCTTATCCATTTAACACTTGCAGAAGTGTGTAGACAAACTTTCCTTTAAAAGTGATTCTTTAACTGCTCCAGTCTGTTTATAACCACCTTTCCTACATCAATTATGCTTAATAATAAATGTTTTATTTCTTCATACGTAAGTGAGATTTAAAGTTCAATGTGCTGCAGTGCCAGGAGTGCTATTTAACTACAGAACATGCACCAGCAGCAGTTTTGATGTCCTCCCTGGGTGTTGCTGATGTATTTGCAAAGCAGGCAGGAAGGTTGCTATTTTATGGAGAAAGCATAATACAGTCCATCTCCATGTAGTTTTTATCCTTGCTCCTGAAATAGTCAACAAGAGGATCAATTATATCACACCTTTTTGGACCTGTCAGTTGTTCAATTCACTACTCATGTAGTGAAACAGGAGGAACTGTACCAAAACACACTGCAAAAACATTTACTGAAGTTTTGATTGAACTTAGCCACCTTGGAAAAAAAAAAAAAGCACATGCTACTTAGCTTGTCAAACCACCCTGTTTCCTTCAGTTTCAATTTTGCAGTCAGTTTCCCGTGTGACAATGAACACAGAGAATTCTTTTATGGAACAAGTCTGTGAAGCTGTTCAATTCCAAGGAGGAGAATTAGGAGGACAGCACATGTGAATATTTGTTGTATTTTACACCATTTTAAACTTGAAAGCAATGACAACATTGGGGAAACAAGTATTACATGACTCTCCTATTTTTATTCTTCCACAGATGTCTGTTTATATACCCTGCGGGAGGCAGGGTACTGGGCTAGGTAGACCCTAATTCTGAATCAATAAAACCATTCTCATGTTCTTACTCAGAGAAGCTAAAATAAAATAAAATAATTTTGTAATTTCCCTTCGTTAATTAATGAAGGAAAAGGATGATGGTTCACAAACAGAAGGAATTGGTTTACAGCTGGATTTCTGCTACGATAATAATGTAAATTCTTCTCGCTTGCTTCAACAGTTATTTTTATTCAGGTAAGGAGCTCACTTTCAAAAGTGTACTAATGAAATAGGAGCACATTCAAAATTTTACTGCACTTCCAAAGAGTGTCAGTTTGGATAGCATTGCACTATCATATTTGTTCAGCCACAGTAACGGTACTGGGATCTGATCCAATCAGATTCAATGACAGAATCTAAATGATGGAATCATGGAATCATACAAGAGCTGCTCCGAAAGTAAGGCCTCCTATGCTATTATGCTGGCCCATGACAACTGAGGCAGATTTTGGTGGTATAGCAGTAGAGGTTGAACCTTCCCACCAATACTCCGCTACATTTTGTTGCCGTGTGACAGATGGCAGCAGAGGAGCGATCTGACAAAATGGAGTCTGAAGTGGAAATGTGTATCATCCACGCAGAAAAAACTGCACCCACTGACATTCATCGACACTTGCTGAACACTGACGGAGACCAAACAGTGGATGTGAGCACAGTGAGGCACTGGGTACCTCACTGATGAGGCACCTCATCAACGGCGACAGCGATGTGAAAGACAAGCCATGCTCCAGATGGCCATGCAGAGCTGTCACACCACAAAACGAAGAGAGTCTTGATGGGCTCATCTATGCAAATCAGCAGATTATGACCAGGGAACTGTGTATGGAGCTGAATATCAGCTTCATGAACTGGAAGTGATGGTGGCAATGTTGGAATATCACCAAGTTTGCACCAGGTGGGTCCCACAAATGCTCACACAGGGACAGAAAGAACACCATATGCAAGTTTGTCAGGACCTATTGAACCAATACAAGGCTGAAAGTGACAGTTTCCTGGATCACATCACTACTGGTGACGAGTCGTGGTGTCACCACTACAAGCTGGAGTCAAAACAGCAGTCCATGGACTGGTGACATGTGAATTCCCCATAGAAGAAAAAGTTCAAGATGCAGCTCTCCGCATCTTGGGTAAAGCTATGTGCAATGTCTTTCGAGATAGGAAAGGAATGATCCTTCTCAATTTCCTGGAACTGGGACAAACCACCAACTCTGACTGCTGCATTGTGACGCTGACTAAACTTACTGAACTTCCTGAGTCAGGCAAGAGAAAAAGATGACCTTTCCCTTGCAACACAATAACGCCAGGCCCCATGCCAGTTTGAAGACTGTGGAGCACACTGCCAATCTTGGCCAATCTTGGCTGGACTGTCCTACCACACCTACCGTATAGTCTGGATTTGGCACCTTCTAACTTCCATCTTTTTGGGCCAATGAAAAATGGACTTCATAGGTAATGTTCTCTCACCAACAATGCCGTTATAGCAGCTGTGAAACAGTGGGTCACCTCTGCTGGTGTAGATTTTTACAAGTGCAGCATCCAGGCTCTTGTTCATCATGAAAATGCATAGCTAATGGTGGTGACTATGTTGAAAAATGGTATCAAATAGTGTCTGTTGCAGTTTCTATGGAAATAAATAGAAGGCACTACTTTCAGAGCAACCATGTAGAATAGGCTGAGTTGGAAGGGACCCACAAAGATCACTGAGCCCAACTCTTGGCTCTACAGAGGACCACCCAAAATTCAAACCCTTTATCTGAGAGCATTATCTAAACACTCCTTGAACTCTACCAGGCTGTGACCACTGCCCTGGGGAGCCTGTTCCAGTGCCCGACCACCCTCTGGTGAAGAACCCTAATGGCAGCTCCATGCCGTTCCCTTGGGTCCTGTCACTGTCATTAGAGGGCAGAGCTCAGCGCTGCCCCTCTACTCCCCTCGTGAGGAAGCTGTAGGATGCCATGAGGCCTCCCCTCAGCCTCATCTTCTCTGGGCTGAACAAACCAAGGGGCCTCAGCTGCTCCTCATACATCTTGTCCTCTAGACTCTTCATCACCTCACAGCCCTCCTTTGGATGCTCTCTAATAGTTCTATGTCCCTCTTACATTGTGCTGCCCAAACCTGCACACAGTGCTCAAGGTGAGGCCACACCAGCCTAGGGCAGAGCGGGACAAATCCTTCCCTCAGCCAGCTGACATTGTTGGGCCTGATGTACAGTTGGCCCTTTTGGCTGCCAGGGCACACTGCTGTCTCCTGTTCAAGTTCTGAGGCACATAGTTCCATCCATTATTGTGTATATAATGCACAGAACTACAGTAACAAATCATGGATGCAGAGAGTCAGCTCAAAGTAATCAACACAACACCCTTTTTCCAAAACGTTTTCAATTTGGACTTTGGTAGCAGGAAATTAGTTTCTTAAGAAATAGAGTGCAGTGTAAACAAAATTCCTTTGAGGAAATCCACTTCTGTGCATTAGAATACTGCAGTATTTCTTCCTGGGTTAGCTAACAGCTAGAGCAGATAACAAACACCCTTCAGCAACATGAAGCTTCTCATCTCATCACAGACAAACTACACAAAGATAGCTCCTTCTGCACAAGGCTCAATCCTTAACATGCAGATTCAGCCAAGAGCCTCATGCTGACCATTGCTTAAAGTAAATTATTTTAAGTGTGACTACACTTATGACCATTTCAACCACACTATTTGTTCTGTATTGTCCTTGGTAGCTTATAAGAAAGTGGTTTTCTCTGTTTTTTGAGGAATGACTCATTTCAAGTTCAGCACTTCCTCAGGGAAATGATGCAGACAGAAGCCAGACAGCCTCTACCTTGAAGAAAGCACGTTCCGTACAGAAAACTCCCAACACACAAATACTCTCACACTGTGTGAAATCACACACCATAGCACTTCCCAATTCCCTTGCCTTACAGCCTCTTCACATTAACTTCACTCAGCTCCCTCCAAGAAACCTACCCTTTCAGGGCTTCTCCTCTTTCCATTGATACAACTCTCTCCTTGCCATTCCCTCAAGAATTACAGAAGAAAAGACAGAGCTTTTTGCTTAGGTGATTATTTTGCTGTTCCCTTTCCCACAGCTTATGCCTGTTATTGGCTGCTTGGGTCAGGAACAAACTCCTTCTGTGCTGAAATACAGGCTGGATGTCCCTTGTAACTAAGAAAAAATATTCTTAACATTAATATATTTCTGAATTTGGAGATTGCCATCTCCACCTTATATGTTGTCTTTCATTTCTGTATTGTCCACCAGATGTGTGGACATGTGATGTTGCCATGAAACAGGAGAAAGTTCTGCAGGGAGCAGGAAGACTTTTTTGATCCTTTTTAAGAGAAGATTAAGTAAATGATTTCATGTATGCATTATAAAGACAAGTTTACTCAATGCATTAAACAAATTATTTTCTGTTGGGATGAAGGAGGGATTATCACAGAATAATTTCGGCTGGAATGACCTTTGGACATGACTTGTCCAGCTCCCACTTAATGCTGGGCTCAATTCAAAGTTAATTGCTAACGGCCTTGTGCTTGACGGAACATTTTAACAAGGCACTGGGGAGGCTGCTTGACTATTCTGCTGTTCAGAGTATTATTCGTTAATTCTTATTTTTTTGAAAATTGAAATTGGTAAAACGTAAACTCAGAAGAGTTTGGTGAGCTTAGATGAGGCAGCTAAAGTCTGAGAAAGAAGCAGGTGGCACAAGCACAAAGAAGTTCAAACTGGTCATTGAAATTTTAGCTGGGAATTTAGAAAAAGTACTAAAATATCATGGAAGCAGCCATTCAATTTGAGGTGAGGGGGGCAAACCTCACCTGTTCTTATAATGTTATTTGAAAAATATCTTAGAAAGAGCTGATGTTAGTTTCAACTTTAGGGAGCTGGACTAGATCCCAGCCTGGTCTCTCCAGTTCAGCCTTTTAATTAATCTCAGCCTGTGATGCTGGCAGCCTGCTGAAGTCTGATGATTGTTACACAATGTAGCACACACAACTGCCTACATTAGTACCTCAGGCTACCAGAAAACACCATGAGCAATGGAGAAACTCAGTCGTTTGAGAAGCAGGCAGTACAAAGAACCACATTTGCAAGAAACGATGAGCCTTGAATTTACATTCCAGTGCATGAATGTAAAGGCAGCAGGCAGAGAAATAGCTTCTAACCTAAGCTGTTGGATGGAGGTAAAGGTAATTTGGCCAATTTGGTGGGTGTTAAGCAGCTGAATCAACCCTTGAACAATTGCTATTGATTTATGACTTCAACTGTGGGAATGAAAATTCTTATTTGTAAACTGTCTGTTGGTATACAGAGCTGACAAATTATCCAAGTAACCAAAATGGCACATGGTAATAACGGCTGTTTAGCTATATGGATAACTTTTAATCACACATTCATTACTGAAAATGACTAAAAATACATTAATGCAAGCTGACAAAAAAGTAAATGTAATCTCCAGACAAATCTGGAGTTTTGCCCTATAAAAATACAATCTTGAGCTTTTTTTCTGCACTAAGGCTCAGAGGGGAAAAAAAGAATTAGTTCCCTAAGAAAATAATATTCATTCAGTTATTCATTGCCTACTAGTGACTAAGAAATACATAATATTTTTTTAAATATGCATTAAAGAGAATATTCCTAAACAGTAAAAGGATGTCCTTGTAGCCGTTTCAAGAAAAGTAGTGATACCGAGAGCAAAAACATTTTGCATTGTCTTTATTCCTGGCAGAATATTACATTATAAAGTGTTGTTAAATAATCATTTGGCAACAAGAATAATCCTTTGCAATTTTAGGTTTTCTTAACAAAAGGATGAAACCACCTTCCTACTTAAAAATATTCTACATCTGGAACATGAAGTTTCACTGTATGGTTCAGAATTAAATCTTTACATCGTGGTATAGATATGTAATGCACACAGTTCAATACTGAATTAAAACTTTGCAAGAAAACTTTGTGTCTGTGTGATTTCCTGCTACGGTGTGCATTGACTTGTAGTTTAAGATCTGCAGGTACACCATGAAGGGCTGCAGGAGTAACAACAGTGAGGCTAAACTTCAGATAAAATCAAGAGACAAATGCACAGCTGATCTCTCAAGTTCTGCTAATCACTTCTGGCTGCCATCTGGCTCCTCCATTACCTAATACCAAAATTCTTGTTTGCATCTGTAACCATGCAGCTGATTTTGCGGTACATTTGTTTCCTAAACCTCATACTTCAGCCCTCTTGCTTCTTTTGCTTTGGGTAACCATTCATGAAAAACAAAAGCTTAGCCCTGAATTTCCCTGTTCCTGTTCCTTTAACCTGCCAAAAAGACCATCTTTCTCTGCACAAACATCTGGACGTGTGAAATTCACAGTGCTCTAGAAGTTTGATTTTACTATTTTTTTTTTAATCCATGCAAACTGGAGCAGTTTGTTTTCTAATTACCACAAACTTTCCTGATGCAGATCTGCCCCAGACAGGTGACTAGGTGACTTAATGAATATTAGAGGTTCTTAATATGTATTGAGTTTCAAGAAAATCCAGGAGACTTAGCTATATATCTTAATCATTTGTAAAAATTTAAGATACCAGCTATTCTATCACCTCTGATAGCACTGAGGTCATATCTCAGTACCTCTCAATAGCAGAATTTAACTGCTGTGAGGGCTTATTTGAAAAAAACGAAATTCTATCATCAGGTATTGGCATCCTCAAAGCATCTAAAATTGAAAAAGTGGTAGCGCTTAGAAGTGTTGAGATAGGGCACTGATCTTCATTCTGCTCAAGGGACCACCTAGTACTTTCTGAAATGTCCGTATAATTATGCAGCAAAATGTTAAACTCTATTAGGTTAAATGAAAGCACTAATTTTCTCTGCTGACTCTGCAGAAAAGGCCAACAAGGAAAATGAAACATAGATCTCAAGTAACTAGCTGCGCTTGGCATCGGCAGATACAGAATCATGCTCAATTTTTAAAAGCCCTTTGTTTTGGTGAAAGGATTTCAGAATAATAGGAAAATTAATCCGTTGACCACCTATGCAAATCCATCTTCAGGATTCCTTAACATCACGTGTTCAATTAATTCAACTTCTTTCTTCCTCAAACCTAGCAGATGCAGAGTCCAGATAAGTTTCACACAGCTCATGCCACTAAGTAAAATCTATGCTCATCCACATTTTCTATCATCAAAAACATTTTAAACAAAAGATTCCAGCTTTGCTTTTATTTTTATTTTCTCTAATCACCCTAAATGAAACTTTGGGAGTTTCTCTACTGAGTTACCCCATCATTTTGCTAACTATGCAAGTTCTTTCCTTCTAAATATCTCAATCTATGTTTAAAAGCTTCTCACAAAATCGAGAAGTTTACATTTTTCTACTTGTCCAGTCAATGCATCTCAGAAATACTCCAATCAAAAAGCTAAATCTGTTTCCACAGGCAAAATAAAGCTAATATGAAAAACAAAATGAAGATGATTCCTATCCTCCCATACCCTCTCCCCTCCCAAATATGAATCACAGCAAATCTTTTCTGGACTTGACAAAATTCATTTCTCAGGGTATAGAAATACTCTGAGAATAGCTAATAGTTTAAAACAATTAAAACAAACAAACAAACAAAAATCCTATGTTTTGTAGCCTTTTTGAGAAAGAACAGTCGTAGAAAGTGAAGTGTAAGGAAAGCCAGTGCTGAAAGCAGGGATGGACTTCTACTCTCAACTACCTTGGTCAACACCCTGCTCAAAGCAAGGTCAACTGCTGCTGGCTGGGAGGCATGGTCAATCTTCAAGTGTTAATAATTGTGTCCAGATCTTAATGTATTTCTATTTTAAAGAATAAAATGAGTAAGGAGAAGAATCTATAGAGAATACACTAAAGCACCCACTGATGTAGTAGACAAGCCAATTGAAGAAATTAAAAATACAATAAATAAAATGTAGAACAACCCCAAAATGACTGTAACACAGGACAATTTTGTAGTTAGGATGAGAATGGAATACAATTGATCTAGATAAAGCCAAAAATTATGTCTGGCCTCTTCTAGAGAACGTTCTACAGAGGCGTCATGGTAAGTGGAATTCAAAGAACGCAGTATATTCTACACCCCATGATGAACTCTACAATCTCCACTTTCTAAACAGACATTACAAAGCATTGCACCTATTTAAGAAATGGGGAAAGAAATTAAAACAACCACAATCTAAGCCTAGGCTGTCTTTCAAAGTTTAATTTGCTAATAATTAGAACTGTAATGGCCATTAGAGAATGAAATATATGCACAGAATTTTATTAAGGCTTCACACAGCACATAGAACAGTAGATTTCTCCAAGAGAGTAAAAAAGGGAAACATAGATCTAATATCTGGAATTCCATCAGACATTGAATCCATTATCTGACGACACTGCTTAATTAATAGGTTAAAAATAAAGTGGAGATCATTATAGGATTTGAACAGAAGGCATAAAAATGGACAGCCAAGACAACCAGTATGTTGAAGTGAGGTTGAGCAGGAGGGAAATGACACAGAATTTCTCAAAAAAACAGTGCTGGGATTGATCTTGGAACAAACTTTTCTCCAGGGGTGTTTAAGACAAAATTGTCCAGTTTTAAGATAATGCCAGATCAGTACCTGAAATGTACTAAACCAGTTTTCTGATACCACATTAGACTGAACTGTTTCTCAGGTTAATTCCAAATGAGGTTAAGCCTCATCTTACTATGATGTGGATTAGATTTTAACAGCAAGCAAAGACTGAAAATAGTTTTCCTTCTCCTTAGACGAATATCCTGTTTTTCATAATGTAAAAAAGAGGAAATGGATTTTGAACAGGTTGTTGAAAAAAATTAAACGACTTCTGGTCAGATGACTTTATGGTCACCTACAGAATACAACTTATCATAGCAATACAACTTCTGTTACTCATAAATTCAGTAAACTACTCCAAAACATTGCCAGTAATACAGATAGACAAATGGAGAGACACAGAGGAAACAGAGGTTCACTATAATTACTACTACATGCACTAAATAGTAAGTTAAAATATAATTATTTTGTCCAGTACATTCATTAATTTCTAATTCAGTATGGAAATGCTGTCTGTCATTGAAAGAGAAAAAAGAAGTATAGGACAGCAAAGAAAGAATAGCCACCAAGTCGTATTAGAAGTATAGCTATTTGTTTCCACAGGCATTATAATATATGCACATGTTCCATCTGGACATTACAGCATATTTTCATCTTCCAAAATGACAAATACTAGGTAGTTTTAATTCCACATTCCAGATTTCAAGGAATATAAATGCCTCTAATCTCTACCAGACAAAGGAGTTCTTCACCTACACATTGTGTATGTTTACATATAAATATGTATGTTTTTGTACATACATATATGAACATAGAGACAGCATTGACCCATCTGAGTACTTCAGAATCATCTGAGTCTTTACATAAAACCTAGTATTATATATATATAAAAGTTTGAAACAAAATTTGACTATGAAAAGATATTTGAATAACATAACAGTCTTATTTACCAAAGTTAATCTTTTAATCATCATGATGTTAATATCGAGTAGTTCTTTCTAAAGACTTGTATCCAAAATTAATGCTAGTAGACAAACCACATGTGAAGTTTAGATGATGCACGCTAATAGAGGATAAAAGTTTTCAGTCCTGTTTTTACCTTAAGTCATCATTTCACAGCTGAGAGATTAAATTCAAACACTTGTTCTTCTGCAGCACTGCGAGCCCAAAATACCCTTAATTTTTTCATATTTCAAGGATAAACCGTCTCTTTAAGATTCATGTGCACTACAGAGTCTGCTTTGCAGTAGCAGAAACGCTTTGAAGAATTAATTTATAACTAAAGAAGTGGAACCTGCACAGGTACTGCTCCACCACAGACTGACCACGCAGCAGCAGAGTGCTGAGGCTGGGATGCTGTCACAGATGACTACTGTCTGTGTGACTGCCAGCACCCTCGTCTGTCTTGTAACAAGGTGAATGCACCCCAGTTCTGGGAAGCTCCAGAAACCCTCCAGCACATGGGCGAACACATTGTCAGTAACGAGGGAGAAGGATTAAACTTGCTCTTCTTGTTTTCCCGTTAAATCTACATGAGGAAATCTTTTGTGAAGCAGATTGTACTTGTAAAGGTGGTAGCTTGACTGTCTAGTTTATTTATGCCGTTTCCCACCCAAAAACAGTTCTGACTGAACTGCAGTTTTGCTGGAGACTCCACCTGTAGTCGAAGCAGCATCTTTCTGGAAACCTTTAGCATGAGGGTTTTTTATAAAAATATTTTTTGATTTGCATTTTCTATTATCTCCTCTTCCCGTCTTCTACCTTTTTTTATCTGTTTTTGAAAAAGCCTTAATGGAACTTGTGGCAAAACTGAGCTCACTGGAATCCCAAAGAATATTTATTCAGCGAACAAACACACTTATGTTAAATTATTCATGGATTCTTTCATTTCTCCCTATGCAGTTCAGATTTTACCCAAATCAGTAGGAGCTGAGAAAGGACAAGAGGCAATGGGCAGAAACTGAAACCCAAGCAGTTCTGTCTGAACACCAGGAAGCACTTCTGTACTGAGTGAGTGATGGAGCACTGGCACAGGCTGCCCGGAAAGGCTGTGGGGTGTCCTCCTTAGAGATCTTCCAAAGCTGCCTGGACATGGGCCTTTGCAGCCTGCTCTGAGTGTCCCTGCTGGAGCAGGGGTTGGAGCAGATGGACACAGAGTTCCATTTATATGGAGCAGATTTGTTTTGAGTATGTCATTACTTACATCAGCCACATAAACTTCAATTCTGTAGACTCAGACCCAATGCAACCTGAAAAAAACAGCTGGCTTGTTCTGGCTTGTTCAGTGTTCCTGAACCTCTTGTACCTCCTGTACCATCCTGTACCTCTTCTGTCCTGCTAACCAGGACCATTATCTGTGGGACACCTGGCTGCTTTTATAATCCAGTATGAAGCTGCACGGTGGCACTTCAGACAGGAAAAAGAGAAGGGAAATGAAACCCCTATTTTTTACTTCTTTACTATTAAAATAAAATACGGAATCACTGGAACAGAAGAAGAAGAATCCCATTATACCATCTTCTCAGTTTCTTCTGCATTTTCAGTTAAGTATTTGAAAGGAAAGAATTGTTTCAATTTCCTCTTGAGGAGATGGCAACAAGACATAGGTGTCATCATCTGAAAAATAACTGAAACTCAACAATAAGCCTGCCTCCAGTGCAATTCACTCTCAAAAGCCCTGACACAAGGTATGCATGTGACAGATAGGGCAACCTTTCTCATTGCTGCAGAACAACCTGCCAAGAACAAACAGGGCATTATCGGAACTGCAATGCTGTCTGACAACAGATGCCCTTCTTCCCCTTTTTCCTTCAAGCCCCAAGTTTATATTGGAACAAATAATAACCTAACAGTTTGGAAAAACAGTAATACAAATCATTCCTTGTCTGTTTATTCAGTTGCTACAAGACATTTGACGTAGTTGTGTGTGGCAAATTCAACTTTTTGGGGTCTGCTGACTCCAGACTTACTCTGTAGACTTCACTTTTTTCCACAAAGCTCAAGCTTATCTATTTACACAAATGAATTCACAACACCTGACCTATTATTTTATGAAAGCATCATCTACTTGGAAGTGAGCTTGGAAAAAGCCACGCCCTACCATGATGTGGATTACACCTGCCCTGATTTCACACTTCTTTGTCTTCATATTCCCAATTGCCATAATCCTATTTTGCATCCCATCTGCCTGACAGGAAACTCTCAGTTTTTGCTTTTGGATTTCAAATTGCTTCACTACATTAGATGGGCCTGCATTTTAAGTTACTGTATCAGAACAAAAGCAAAATCATACATTATGCATACGTCTTTCAAAAGTAAGTTTTTTTGCAGCGTATGCTGTTACTTGTCATCTAACCACCTTTGTCATATCTGGGAAAAGAGTCACTACATATCAGAAGGAATTAATTATGACATGGCTTTATTGCATGGCCTTGCTGACAGAATTCTGTAGATATACATGCAAGTATGTGACTAATTTGGGTTTATACATATGCTGACTGTTCAGGGAGTAAATTTGAATCAAAGGACAAGATGCACAAGAACTGTTTTGATGCTTTCATAATGATGTCATTCTGGGGAATATGATCTAACAAGTCACCATGAGGGAAATGGAGAGGTCACTGCTCCCCACCAGCCCAGCAGAAAGTGTCATAGCTTCTCTGTGGCTGCATTTAGTCACAGCTCATGGACAATAGCTGTGACAGAACTGCAGGATCAGGCTGTTCTATGGGCACAGCACAGGCTGTGCCTGCACCAATGAGCAACTGAGCTGAGTGAGCTGGGCAGGGTGCTGCTGACAGACCCTAGGGATGGCAGGCCTGAGCCAGGCCCAGGGGCCATCCAGGCAGCCCAGTCAGGAGCAGCAGGGATGGGGACAGAGACAGGTGACGGCATGGCCCAAAGTCCACTCAAAGGACAAGGCTACAGGCAGAATTTGAGACAGAATATCTAAAAGGCCCAAGGTTCACACAGGAGATAAGACCACATTCAGGATGGGAAATGGGCATAGCTACAGCACAGGACTATCAGTGCTTGACATGCAGAAGCAAGGTAATCAGACACCATGTCTAGAAAGAAGGAAGACATGTCAAGCTTCTTTGAAAGCCGCTTTTCCACTGTTTGATTACCTCTGTCTTAGCTTTCAGGAACACCTGATATTCTGTATTCAAGCTGCAAGACATGGTACTGTTGCCAATACACTTAATTCAATTCATTTCCATTTCCTTCCCATTCAGTGACAAAACGAATGTGGGTAACATGCTCCTCTTTACAGTGCCAAATAATACTGCCTTCCCTAACAGGTGGAACTTCTCTCAACTTCTCGAGCAAATAATCTAGCAAGGATCAGCACACCTTGGCGGTCCCATTCACACTGATGTACTGGTCTACTTGACAGGCACTTTGGCAACAAAAGTCACGGGCTGCTAAACCTAAAATATAACTATTTTCCCTAGGACTTCATCAACACTATGCAGCAAATTCTCCACATATATATAGCAGGAAAAATATTTGAATAATTATGCGAGATTAGAACACAGCCCGATTTGTAGCAAGGAAGATGTTGGTTTTTTTCCCACATTTCTACCTTTACTCCACATATCACAGAGTGAAACACATTCAAAGTGTGTTTAACCTCTTAAATATTCTTATTATAAACATTTTTTCTCTTTTCATCTGACTTCCAGGTCTAAATTCCACTCTACTGTTTTATCAATTTCCAGCTTTAAGGCTGTGAGTAATACTTTGATTTTTATACAAATACATTACTGGATCCACAGCTGCCAGTACAATTATCACAAAGATCTTTGTAGCCTAAACCAAACTACAGAAACATTTAATTAACACCTACTTAAATGAATAATCAATATATGATCATTCCTGACAAAAATAACGCATCTCCAAGAAGATCGTTATTAAATAACGATAAGTTTTTAATAAGTTTTTATTGTCCATTAAGGATGAATTCTGGAATCATGAACTATTACAAATAGACACACATAGGATGCATTTAAAGCACAGCAGCAGTAATTTGAAGATGTTAGTATTTCATAAAATTTCTCCAAAGCGATATTAAAAAAAATTAAACAGAATGATCTCCATGCTTTACTTAAGAATCAAATGCAGATAGTAGTAAACTTGAGAGGTTATGTGTATGAGGTAGAAAGTGCATATACTGAAAAACAGAAACACTAATAACACTAAATTATACAGGTTATTTCTTTATTAGTGAGACAGACACAAAGGAAATAAATTTGGTGCTCAAAATGAAGGCACAATGAGGCCTTGCATCTGAAAATCCTACATTAATATTCATATCCCTGAGTACTCTTTCTGAACTTTCCAAGTCCAATATCCTTTATCCAAATTGCTGCTCCTCCAGCCCCACTGGACACAGCCTTGAGCAGCATCTGATGCTGCTTTGAGCAGAGAGGCTGGAGAAGACACCTTCAGAGGTGCTGCCTAAAAGCCTCAACCATTCTGACTTTACATCAGGATTACAAAAAGACAGAGCATGTTAGGATCCCTATGTGATTTTGCAGGAATGCAACCTTGTGTAATGGAACAGACAAAGTGGCAAAAAGTTTCTATGTTACTCAATTACCCTAAAACATTGTTACTCAAACCAGATAAGTTCTGAAGCAGAATTAAAATTCAGCTATAGCTGCAAAGTGTAAAAAAAAAAAAAANATAATCATAAATAAATTAACAAAAACTCAGGATCATCAGCTTACCCTTTACATATGACTTCCTGGCTATGCACAACACAGAAAGAGTATGAAACTTTACACACTGCCTTTATCATTGCAACTGATAGGAAAGTGGAGATTACCTTTCTAGCTTATTTACCAGGAAAAACATAGACTTGAAAACCAGAAAATATCAAGAATGTCTTGGCCTTTCTGTGAATTTCAATACCACTCATCTCCACCGGAGGCACTAAAAGTAAAGCTGAAGTGGAGATGAAAGGTACTGAGGTCATAACTAACTCATCTCAGCAGACTGTCCCTGGCCGTGGTTCAGTTCTTGGATTCTCCTCAGCTGCTCCTCAGCAAAGCTCCCTACTACCTCGTTTCAGTGGTCTGTAAAGCCTGCAAGTCCCACCTGTCATATTTTCCCCTGGATGAAGCTGAAGTGCTGTCTGTCCCTGCCAACATGTGCACTAACTCCTTATGGAGTGAAAACCTCAGACAAAAACTCAGTTGAAGACTGCATCTGCCACTAGCATACAGGGATGTCACCAGCAGAAGTACAGTGCTCTCTGACTGATGAGCAGCATATGGCTTCACTTTGTTCTAGTACTCTGGTTGCACACAAGGAAAGATTTTGAGTTATCCTTACATGCCTTTCTGAAATACGACTCTAACTTTGCTATAACGGTATATCTTGTTCTAAAATAATATTCTTATCATTAATAAGCTACTTCAAGATTTTTATTGATTTATTAATGAATTTTTATTATTACATAACTATTTATTTTATTAGTCTATTGTTAAGTTACTCTTATCTAAATTGGTCTTATTTATGCAAAGCCACATATTTTATTCTTATTTTCCATCTTTGCTTCTCAATTTTTCCCCAATAAAGTCTCCTCACTTCTGCCTGTTCTCTTGCTGTTTGCTATCACAATCAGAGACCTAATTAAAGAGAATTTGTATCATTCGTTTTCAATTTAAAAATATTTGGAAGGCAACAGAATTTTCAGAACACAGAAAGTGAGGTTCACATTTGCCAAAAAAAACCCAAACAAAACCAAAAAAAAACCTACAAAAAACAAGCAAAGCTTTTTTTAAAAAACAATTAACAGAGAGGCAATTGGAACTCAGGTTCTTTCAAGGTTCAGATCCCAAAAGGGTCATTGCCCCATCATCTATTGGACAGCTGGAAGAAAGGGGCTGGGACTCTAAACTAAGAAGAAATCCTGAAAATATGAAACATTTGCAGCTCCCAAAAAACCTTGCCAACATATATCAACTTAGCTGGATCAAAAGCAAGCATCGGAAATACCATTTCTATTTTCAGAACATCATATATCCAGGATAAAAGCTGGGTTCCTCCCACATCTAAATTGCTCAGTAAATCTTGTGTTTCAAGAACAGTCTCACGATAAATGTCAATTTTGTGCTAACTGCATTCTGCACATATTTAAATTGAGATTTGTACAAAAAAACAGATTAGGAAGATTTTTTTTAAAATTGAGGATGTACCTTGGCCAATCAAGAACAATATTAATGCCATAAGCTTTAACATTCAGTCCAGATAGAGTTAAGAAAAGATATTTTTGCACACTCTTGTTATATGTCAAAAAAAACCCCATATATACAAGTAGAATGCTTAAAACATGAAGCTGTGTGATACGACAAAATAACTGCAGTAGGAACATGGGAAAAATATTAATAGATGGTCTCCACTTTCTACTCTGAAAAGTTAAAAAAAAATAAAAGACGAAGATACTAATCTCTAAACAGCAAACTATTTTTAAATTCCAAATTTGTTCAAATGAGATATGCACAGAAAACAAAAACGTAAATTTTTTCTGCAAATGTTGGTTTAAGTCATAACAACCATTATCTGATACTTGTACAACTAGAAATCTTTTCTGGCTGTCTTTTCACTAGAAAAGTGTGGCATCAGCACTCCTGTCTCATCTGAACAGTAGTTGCTAATAAATTATATATTTTTTATCTGACTTATGTCAGTATAGAAAATAAAACATTTACAACCATGAGACAAACGTGCGTATTTCTTAAAACAATCAAATTATTTCATTATAAGGTTCTAAATCTCAGAACTGAATAAATAACCTACTACGATTGCTCCTTCCCTAAAACTGCCTGATTTTTTTATAGCTATTTTATTCTAGCATGCTCAGCAAGGTATGTGCAGATGATAAGGATCTCATTCTCTAAACTGGAATCCAAACTGGAAAGGCTGACTTCTCAGCTAGATGGTCTGAGGGTTAGAATTGAGTTTTAGTTCAATTCTTCCACAGATAAAAATAATAATAACAAAAATAACCCCAAACCCCTCATTTGTTAGTCTTAGCACAAGGCAGGCACAGAGACAGTATCTGCCTCTATTGCAATAATTCCTAGAATATATTCTTGAAATAAGCAAGCCTGCCAAGTAGTACCCAAACACTCAGGGCATTTTAGCCTTTCTTACGCATGATATCCTCCTTATGAAGTCAATCAATTTCTTTTGCTTCTATATAATTGTGTTGCATTTAAGAAAATCAGTCAATTACAGCAAATACTGTATATGGAAATTTCCAGCTTTGTAGCTAATTGAGGAGTGAAACCTGAGTGGTACACAGCCAGAAATGCTGGGAGAAGGGCATCTCTCAGGAGTCACGATAAAGCTACCGAAGATGCAAATACTGAGTTTCTCTCACTTCTGAAAGGCTGTCAAATTATTATGACATAGTATATATAGCTGTACATAAATGTTCAGCAATGATGTTGGCAGTCACTGAGCATTAATATGCTAAGTATTTATCAATCCCTCCAGGAAAGGGTGGGGAAAAGCTAACAGTTTAGTTCCATTATAACTATTTCATGTTTTATATTCTTTGGAAACCTGGAGAAAGGCCCTACATGGATTTTAGCAAGACTACAAGAAAAAAACTACAGTAAGGATGAAGTAAGTACCTCCAGAGTTAATGTGACAAGATTAATTAAAAGAAAAAAAGCTTTTTCAGCAGACATCTATAAATACTAAATATTACTAAATATTACACACTTGGTTATTTTATGTATCTGAAGACATTTTACAGCATAATCACTCTGAGGAGGTCAAGAGGACTGTTGGCTAAAAAATGAAAACTGCATCAACAGGTTGAGAAGAAATATACACAGTTTGAAGGACTTCTAAGGAAATTAGTAGGAGAATTTTTGTTGGACAACATTATTTACTACCTAGTGTTTCATAAGCTCCAAGTTCAAAAATAAATTATATATTAATTACATGAAACTATTACATTTTATCTTCTCCACAGAACTCTCTTTGGGTGCTATTTCCTGGATTAAAAGATTAAACTGAGAAATGTGTGATGGAATTCAGTGTTTCAGCAGGCAGCTTTGGACAGAGTGGGAGTCCTGAACTTCCCAACTGGCCAGCAACACCAGACTCCTGGAAGTAATGAGACATGCTCTGGTGGATTGGAATTTTGAAGGGAATGAGCTAAGCTCTGCCAGTGTTGGCAAGCGTTTCCTTAAAGGAAAAGAACAGTGAGACACATGATCACTGTACAGTCTATTCACAATAGCTTAATTTTCATAATACATTTTTGCTAGAGCAGAAGCACTGACTCTAGCATTATCTAAGCATTCCCAGTTCCTGAAGTATTTTGGACAATTTCACATAAACAAGAAGAATGGTACCTCATCCTGCTACACTGGCAAAATTAGGATGTTATTTATTTCTATGCCACAAAAAAAGACTTTCTATGAATAAAGAAAACAAAAAGATCTTGGCTTCATTTATTTACAGAATTGTGGTCTTTTGTTATAGATTACTGTAACAATTCTTCCTGAGAATGCCTAATAAAATATGACTTACCAGACTGTGATGAAATATGCAAATCTTTGTATTTACTTTTTGGAGGGATGATGCTCCCTGCCAGCAGCCTTCTAGAGGTGTCCATGTCCCCTTCCATCTTGGGATTTTTCACTGTGAGGTAACCCTGGGCAGATGGCTGCTACCAACATCTCCTCACTGAACTCCCAAGCAGGAGTGCCATGTCGTAGATCCCTGTCCCTGTTACACTCTATCCTCAGCTGAGTTAACTCAGCCAGCAAACAGCACTACAGGTTGCAGGAACTGCTGACATGCTATGTCATCAATGTTATAGAGAGTATGGCTTCCTAATACCACGCCTGGTGGTTAAAAAAGAGGAAAGCTGGCCTCTTTTCCCGTCAGGATCGGATACTGTCACCAACATTTTGAACACTGTGCAGTCCTGCAGACGTATTATAAACTACTGGAACAGCCCTGTCTCAACAGAAAAGCCACCTCGACATTGTGCTCTGCTTCAAGAAGAGAGGACCTAATATATTATACAGTCCAAACTGTCCAAACTGTTTAATAGCGTGAATAATGAAAAAGAGAAGATTGGATTTTTTAATGGAAACAGGAAAATTTAATACAGGAAACTCGTTTTTCAATTAACAAGTTAATGTATTCCAGGATCTTTTAAAAAGGATGGTGAATTATTTACCAAGGATAGACAATGCACAATCTCAAAAAGTTACAGCAAGTGAAGGGCAGTTACAGTAATTCAAACACAGGTTTATTTACCCTTGATCTCAAATGCTGATTGCCAAAACCTACTGCTTCAATAAGTTTCAAAAAAGCTCAAGGTTAATCTCTCATATGATTTACACTTAGAAAATATTATCAATGTAATTTAAACTATACAGTCTAATTAGTACCTTATATTTAAACCTTTATCCTTTTAAGACACTTAACAATTATATACATAATGACTGCATGTTTACTTAGCACATAATATTCTACAGAATATAACTTCAGCAAAAATTACATCCCAACTCCTGTTTCATCCACGTGTACCTGAAAACTAAAATGAAGAACAAGAGACTGGCACAACTCACCACATTGTTCCAAGTTTCTCACTGCCTCGTCAGAGCACATTTTAGACCACACAGGCCACTTTGTTCACATCTCTTGTACTCCAGTGATGAGACCACCTCTTGGTTCAAACTGAAAATTCTAGTCAAGCAGTATATTACTCTAGGTATAAGTTCTGAAATAAATCATGCCTGATCAACAGCTCTTAAAGCTGAAATTATGCTGTGGAGTCACATAACAGGGCCAGGAGAAACAACAGCAGTCTGGAATGTCTGTGCTCTCTCTTCATGAAGTAGGCAGAACAAATCTAGTTGAAAGAATTTTACAGTTTCTCCTTCATCCCACTTTGTTATTCTGTTTGCTGAGACTACAGATGGGTCTATTAAGATATTTGCTGTTTGCATTGCCCAAGCTAGATTTGATCCCAAATGTCAGTCAGCAAGACTTTCCTGAGGGAAGGTATTACCAAACTAATTTGATTCCCTTCTGAGATCTAAAGTTTCATTTTTAAAAAGTAACATCGGATACTGTATCCACAATAGCATTTTGATTTAGTATTTTCAGATATAAAACTGGGCAGAATCAAAGCGCATGTACAGCAATGACTGACATCTTTGGTGGCAAAAGAGGGCAATTTATGGGATTCTGAGCAACTAACGAACATAATATTTTCATTGATGAGCTGGAACTGAGCATTATAATTACTTTATAAAGCTTGTTGATGAGTGAAGGTGGTTAAATTGTTAGATATGAGGGGAACAAGAAGAAAGATTGCTTGTAATTACTCTCCTGGGTAAAAATGTGTTTTGTAACAGCCAAAAGATGAGCAATTCATTTTAAAAAAGTAATTCTCACCTTTCCTAGAGAATGGAGAATGTACCTTGGAAAAACAGTAAGAGAGGGCTTTAGGGGTCATGCTGAAACATCTAGGTAGGTGATAGCAATACGCTGTGGCAGGAAGAGCTAATATAAAAACCTTGGATGTAAGAAGAGAATAAAAAACACTAGAGGAAATTCTGTTTTGGTGGTTGGCTTTGAGAAATATTCTTAATATTTAAATATTGTTTACCGAGAGCAAACTCAAAAAAGGTCATTGAAAGGGCTGGAGAAAAAAAGTGAAGAACAGTACAAATTAAACTGATGAAAATGCCTCTGTGTGACCTGTCTGATTAAAACGCTTAGTTTGATCAGTTAATCAAGGAGATTGAGAGGTTGTCTGATTACAACATATGTAAAACTATTTCTTCCAGTCAAGGCACTAGAGTTTTCTTCTAGCACAGAAAATATAACAGGAGAGCACTACAATAGCTAGCTGTTCTTCCAAAAATCTTGCACAAATATTCACAAAAGCAGCCAACCATGAGGGCTACAAACTACCAAGAACACTAGACTCTCCGTTGCCAGTGACTATAAATCAAGAGTTTTAATTTCTCTGAAAATTGTGTTGAGGTAAACACATCATACAAATTCATATAGGCTGGGTGAACTGGAATAGCTTAAGAGATGTGAGAGGTCAGACAAAAGCATTTAAAGAGTAATTTCTGCCCATGAAACTTTGAAATACCGCACCCAGGACATATTGGCATACCAGGGAAAACACAGTCTACTCGTGCTCAAAGTTTAATGATTATGAAGAAAACCAGAAAACCAGAGAGAAAGGTTAGATATAATTTTATTGTATCTGATATTTACTAAACAGATTTTTGGACTTCAATGTCTATAATGTTCCAATGGACTGTGCCTAGATGTCATGCAACTTCTCTCCTGCACCTCCTCAACAACACCAGAGCTCTTTCTAGCTTTAAAATCCAGCAGCCTGACGCACGGCCTTCTGGTAGCTTAGGTAAACACCATTAAATTGCACAGCATAATGCCCAAGTGCTCTGTTAATACCCAAACAAGCTAGACCAAGTGTATAAAAAGGTCAGTTTCTGCCCTATAAAGTATCAAAATAATATGAAGACAGATGAAAGTGGAGGTTAAGAGGTGGGAAAGGAATGAAAAGGGGCACCAAGGAAAGGCCCGTCTTTCAGTCCTACGTGACAGTCTTCCAGTTCTCACTATCACCCTTTCAGCCTTTTCTACGGCCACTACAGAATGCTTCAGTTTTATTCAGTGACCACAACACAGTATAAGGAAGTCATAGAAGTCATCTAGCTTCTGCAGCCCCCACACAAATGCAGCATACACCTGAGCTGACAAACAGATTAACTGAAAATTAGACTTTGGACCTTAGCAAACAGCTTGTCCTATCCCTTCACAAAGAGTCTTATGCAAACATTTTTAAAGGACAAAAGTACAACAATGCGTATGTTGGAATAATTTATGTCTTTTCTGTACTTGCATGAGAGGTTTACACTATTTCCATCAAGTTTTCTTAATTCCTAGCTAGACAAAGAATGAATAAATGTTTTTAGCTGCTGTGGGAAATTATGAAATAATGGGAAATCAGTAAATAATGACTGAATGAGGTGCTAAAATTCAAAGCTGCAGATTAAGTGTCTGTTCTTCATTTCAGATTTCACTTAAAGTAGTATTATAACCACAAACACGTATGTGCGCTCTTCCATGTAGCTCATGGAATTGGCTGGATGATTACAAAAACTTAAAGATGAAGTGCACTACAATGAATTATTCTAATACTTGACTGGTTTCAGAAAGCTGCAGGGCTTTGACAGCTGATACTTGACAGATGTGCTTCCATTTTAATACTGTTTATCTCCAAGTGATCTACTTCAAGGCATTTGGTCTTTTATTTGGAATGTGTGATTGTCTTCTGTAGGATCAGGCTAACCCCATGCGATCACTAGGCCAAAGGCACTGAACTAGAACTGTTAACTGTGTGAAAACTGCAGACAGCTTGTAAACCCTTAAAAAGACGATTTGTAAGGATAATTAATCTGATGATGTCTAGTTTCAGTGCTAATGCGTAATATTTTAAAGGCTTTGATTTTCATTCTTGAAATTTGTGTGTTGTCACAGGAGCATTCTTTTCTGTGATGCTTTTCCTTTGAGAGTAACTGCTGGCTTTCTGCTTTGTCCTCTTTTCTTATTAGGAAGAATGGTATAGGTGGGCAAAAGCAATTAACATTCTTCCTCATGAGCCTTATGCTCTCTCTATATCTGTTCTCTTGAGCAACTAAAATAATGTCTTGATTAATTTATTCCTACAACCTATATAAAGTTAGGTACACTTGTGGGTAATGGACACATCTCTATGCTGCCCTGGACTTCATTAAAAGATGTGTTTGTCTAAGTTATAATTGCCTTTATTTTTTCCCCTTGAGGGCAAGAAAAGGTACTAAGAAAATATTCTGAAAGCTGTACTACTCAAGTCTTACCTTTGCAGTGGTGAGAGACCACACCCTCAGCTCAGTGGCTGATGATTTCCGAAAAACAAAGGTTCTGAACAAAAGTCTGTTACTTTAAACAAATTACCATGTTAAAATCCTAACTACTATTTTAGGAATATGAATATTTTTCAGAGTAAAACTACTTCAAATTCTGTAAGAATCATCGTGAGCTGGGAAAACTCTCTTTACCTGAAGGCAGCCTGGACTACAAGAAAACACCCACTATTTTCTTTTTCCTAAGATCAGAGCAAGGATAATTAAAATACCTTTCCATTTATACTAATGCATTTGTTTACCCAAATAAAATGCCACTTTTCAAAAACAATAGGATGGCAATAAGACAGAAAAAATAAAGGTTTACATTGTAAATGTTGATGTCTCAGTCCTTGAAACCACAGTACAGAAACAGTCCTGGAAGCACAGATGGGAATACAGGTATCTTTCCAGCTGTCAGAATAATGTTCCTTGACCTCTTTCCACTCAAATGAATCTTCAGTTTTGTGTACAGTACAACAGCCATAACAGGAGGTATAAAAATAAATCTCAGCAAAAATAATTCATATGACTGGTCATTAAAAGATTTTCTGAGCAGACTGGGGAAATGACTCGAATCTGTCTCCTAGATATTCTCTACCTCAAGCCTTTACTGATAGCATTTCCAAAATGGGTAGAAGGTATCTGATACATTTTTTAATATACAGGGAAGTATATAGGCCAGCAAGCTGTAAGTGTAGAGAATCGACCTCCTGAAGCTTGCAGTGAAGGACCCAAAATGTGCCTAGATGTGTACAGCTGGATGCTTATATGGTGTGAATTTAGTTGACTCCCCATTTGGTATGTTGACTCTTTTAGCTAACACTGAGAAACCCTTAACCTCATGTGGTTTAGCTTCCAGTCACAGTAAATAATAGACGAGTTGTATCCATAGTAACCTGCACTCTTCAGGGCTCAGTAAACTCAAGAAGATCTCCAGACATAACCAACGACATTCAGCAAATGTTGGAGAGACCTCTACTAACTCCACTGCTCCATGCATCTATCTGTCCAAATCACAGATACCAGAGATGAGATACAGACTCTCACATACACAACATTAAAGGTATCAAAGATTGGAAGCAAATGAAAACTCACTAAAAGCTGTAAAACCTTTCAAAGCTGTACAACAACTTATGCTAACTTGGACTTATACTATATTTCTGGTGACTGAGAGTTACAAATAATCTGTTTTAATATTCTTCAAACTTTTTTTTTTTTTTTTTTTACAAATACAGAAGCAAAAACTCCATTTTTACTGTGCTAAAATTCCACTCATCCTCAAAGATTTTATCAAAGTTGTAGGATTTGACCCTCGGCTAGTAGTTGTCAAAAGAGATACATGCACATTTTTTCAGCATAGGAAAGAAGACAAGTAAGTCCATGACAGCTAGACAGAACAAAATAAACAGATTGTCCCTCAGAAGTATTTCTAGAAGCAAAATGGAAGAAGAGCCAAAATTTCTTCTGCTTTACACTAAAGGTTGACATTGCACCACATATCATGGACACTACATAACGAGGAAGCACAGGTTTTGTCTCTGGCCTGTGTGCTCTTTCATCATGACAGCAGTCCTTGCATCAGCTTTGCACTGCTTTAAAGCTCTGCGTAACTGAGGTGTTCAGGCATTAGAGGAAGACTGGTCATCCAACTATGTTAAATGAAACTTTGGTGAGAGTCAACACGGTTTCCTTGATTATTTTAAATCAGCGTTTTGGTATTATTATGAACATTCCTTTTCTAAGTAAAATTCCTTTATAGATAGATGCTGCATCACTTTTACTTCATTTTCTACCATGGTAGCAGTGTTACTTATATTTAAAACTTCAAAAACATTCCCATTCAAAAAAAGACTAAAGAATTCTTTCACTACTGGTAGATGAACAAGGCTTTTTTCTAAATCATAAATTCATTCATAAGATGTATAGTGATTTCAGCCTTCAGCACACAAATATCCAAAGGTCCTCCGCTGAAAAGCAGGATTAAAAAGTGAACCGAATTTTCCCATCTCTTGTTGAATGCATTTGTGATTACAGATGCCTGAATGCATGAAATCAATATTTGATTCCATTCCTGTTTGGTGCTTTGTACTATACATTTACCTGACGCTTAGTTACATTATTTCTGCCAAAAGGATGCTTTGTGATATCATCCCATTCACAAGTGATAAAAGCTTAAAGCAATTACTAGTGCCTCTGTCATTTCTACATTTGTTATAAAAATTGAAAGTTGCTACATATGTGTTCCAGATAAACAGGTAGGATAGTTAAGGCTATAAACTAGTGCTTATCTAGGAAGATTAAAAAGAATTTGTATTGAGACTCAGTTGCTCTGGTGAAAGATGACAATTAAAAACAAAAAAAAACCAAAGCAAACAGAGAAGTCAAAACATATTAAGAATGCATGGGTTAAGTTCCAAGTGGCTTGGCACAGGCAATACTTTTTTTGGTTTGGTAATGAGAAAAATTGTCCAGCTGTATTTTAGGCTTGTTTTTAACTAACTCTAGACAAAAACAAGTTTCTGTACTAAATCTGTACTAAATCTGTACTTCTGTACTAAATTGGGGATTAAGACCACAAAACCAATGCAGTTGTAGTACCACTTTACATTTTAACTGGATTCTCACAGACATACAAAGCACACAGATGTAAAAAGGATGTTCCAGTATTGTACTGTATATGGAAGATGGGATTTCTTCCACCATTTTCAACATCTTAAAAATGTACCTTCCTACAAAATAAATGAACAATAACATATTCTGGGTGACACTAAAATTAACTACTACAGTAGATTGAGAAAGAAGCATTTTTCCTTCAACGATTTCTACTTTTTAGTTATAGCTGTATATCTAGTACCACAGAACAAGACTGTTGAGCCTGACTTGCATTAATATTACAATAGTGCCATCCTGATTCACCTCACTGAGTAAGTTCACAATGTATCACAATAAAAAAAAGAAAGGTTTAGAGAAGAAAATAAAAAGTTTCTAACTATTATTTCTCTCAAAAAAGACCTGAGATAGAAAGTTTGATTGGTATTTATCGGCAAGGCTTTTGTACCTCTCCCTTCTAACAGGACAGTAGCCTAGCATCCTTGTACCTCAATTTCCTGGAAAGCCAGTGTTCTCTCACTCTACTTCAAGTATTCATTCAGTCATCATCTGCTGTCCTTTGACCAAAGAAGCAGAAAACTAGACCTGATGGAACATCTTTTCTGGCTGTAATGGGATGGTATCCAGACACAGCACATCCAAACTTTGAGTTTCTTGACTTACTCAAAGACACTCCCTTAAACAGGTGACAACAGCACCTTAAGGCATCACAACATTTTTATTAGAGAAGCAAAGTAATCTCTGAACAGATGAATATCTAGCAGCATGGATTTTGTAATGTTTGCCCTGGTATGGTCTTTTCTATTAACACAAGGGACATCTACAGGCATGAACAGGAACACTTCGTGTTCACTCTCAAGCAGTTTTATTCTTTCTGGAATGGAGATTCATGTCTCAATTGCAGGCATACTCCTGCTTTTAGGAGGGAAAGCTAGGAACTCTAAACATCTTCTTTTGTATGTTTTACTGACATGCTTCAATGCATGCCATGAAACGTGACAGAATGCCATTCACTTCAGCAAAGCAGAGTTGGCAAACCTTTCAGCAGCAAGGTCTTTTGCTGCAGTGTAGCTGTTTTCCTCTCTTCTTTTACTAACTATTACCTATTCTCACAGATAATTAGCCTGACATTTTCATCACGGTATTAACATGAGTCACAGCCTGGGAAATAATAGTAAGGAAAAGAACACAAGCTGAGAATGCAAAAAAGCTGCATGAAGCGTGGCTTGGAGAATAACTGCTGGAAGTGCATGTATGAAACATGAGGCGACGGGGGCCAGCTTGCAATCAGTGAAATTCAGACCATGTTTAAGCTCCAGACCAGGTGACATCAATTTGAAGCATGTTCATAATTACAGAGGGAGGGGAAAAAAGAGCACTTAAGTTCCACAGCTTTTTTAAGGCCTTGCTCAGATGATTACTGTGTTCTGCTAATCCTGCTCAGCCAGAAGAGTACTAGGTGTCTGAAGAGAATGATTTATGGTGATGTCTTACTGGTATGATGTACTAAGTAATGCACCTGGCTAAGTAAAATGTACCACACAAGCGACGATGGGAAACAGAAGTACTTAAGAAAGCCTAAGAAATTATACCCAAAGGGAGTGAATATTGCTTTCAGTCATTTATTTGGATAGAAAAAAGACAGGAAGATTCACAACGAAGACCATCAGATCAGCCTCTCTGACAACAAACCTCACCCTCTAAACTCTGCAGAGCCCAGTACAATGTCTATTTTTCTGATTTCAAGCAAGGCACACTTTGAGAGGAGAAGCAATTTATTACAATAGCCATTACAGTTGGCACACAAACCCCTTCCATCGGGTACATCCACCAACACCACCACCACCTTTTCTTCACAGAACTTTCCATGTTTCTGGCAGCCCTCCCAGTAAATGAATGTTAAAACTGCCAAGACAACTTTAACTGCTGACTGAATGGCTTTACTGACAGAGCTCTCAGATCAGAACGGAAGTATAACAGACATCTTAGATGGTCTTCACATTATTTGACATTTCAGTCATTAGAATAGAAATTAAATAGTAATACTCTAAGGCAAATAATTCAAGAAAAGCTCTCAAATCTTTCATAAGCTTTTTAGATTGAACAGAAAACTGTCTAAAGTAAATGCGGATTAGGAATGCAGGACTTTCCATGTTAATTGGTTTGGAAGAGGTACTAATGCTAGTTAGCAAGTCCAGGTTTGAGATTCCATCACATTTGACTATGTAAAAGCCAAAGAAAAAAAAATAGCAGTTTACTTACTATAAATTGTTCAAGTCCCAGAACTAAAGCAGCTTGAAAATGAAATGCATTAATTTTGAGGGAAGCTAGAGGGGGGTAAATGCACTCCTCTTGTTTACTGAAATAAGAATACTTGTCTGTAATTTTCTGACATACTAATATCTTATTTTGGGAACTAAGTACATCACTAACCGTGATTACAATTACAATTACTGATCATCAGTGACTGATAGATCACTGATCATGATTAAAATTATTATAAGCTGTGATAATGTAATATAAGCATATGATTTTTTCATCTATGGTAAATAACTTACTGCATCAAAAAAGGAAGTATTTCTCACTCATTTAACACATAGCTTAGAGATACTGGAATACAATATGCTGAAGAAGTGATTAGTAATCATACCAGTATTAAAGCAATTTTACTAGTAACAGATTGATCAAATTTAATAATTATTTCATTGAAATAAACATATTATATTATTGGTATAGGCAGCCACTACAATCAGTAGGACTTCTCATGTATCCTATCCCTTTACAAAGAGTTGCTTTAAAATGTTTCTTTCACTGTTTGAATATGAATTACTGCAGGAAGAGAATATCTCTTTTCACTGTAAAACAAATTACAGATATTGAAACATGCAGAATATCCTGATAGTCTTATACAGAGGCAATGATACTGGTATTCTCAATTCTATATAATAATTTAACTTTTTAAAATGTCTCAATGATTTTAAAGCATTTCTATGCATCTCTCCATTTTCTGTAAGCCTGCCGCTTCTCCTTCCTCAATCTTCATTTCACATAAATTTGTAGCTCTTAATTATTTTGATCAGCTAACCCTGGGACTAATTACTCTTTCAGGTAGCATTCATGTTTGTGGCCAGAGAGAAGATTTGAACCCAGTATCCTCAGTTAAGCACACTGTCTTTTAGGCAATGGAACTTTTTTTAGTAAAGGTAAATTGGATTGTGGATTATCCAATCTCATTTGATAGTAGCTCATTTTACTTCCATAGTGAACAAATCAACAACACAGACCAAAAATGCACCTCTGAGCACTCCTGCCTTGTCCCCTCTCCATTTAATTCTGTTAAATTAAAAAGTGGAAATCATAATATCAGAGAACTGGTTCACCTAAAGCAATACAGGAGAGAAAAAAAGAAAGAAATTTCCTTTTGAGATCCTGAAACGAGTCAAAGCTAAGTAAAGTGATTTCTTTTGTTTGCTCTGTTTTCCCTTCCTGTCCTATTTCCAGAGCAGCAAGGAAACTGTGCAGCAAGACAAGCAGCATTATGCCTTGCACCTTCACACTAGTGCATGCACCCTCAAGGCCACTCAGGTAAGATGGCCTGAAGAAGCTCACAGGGGGAAAGCGTGGTTACAGGCTGTAACTTTCAAAGGTTTGGAAAAACATGCAGAGGTCTTCAGATCCAGCTAAGGTCTCTAATCTTTGACCAGATCATTCCCTAGATGGATGGTAGCATTTCAATATCCACCTTCAGTCTGCCCTAGACATAGCCTGTATCTTTATAGGGACATACTGTGTTGCAAACAGATCTGTAGCCTACCACTTAACCCTTTACAATTCCTCATTTCTGCCTTGAATTGCATCTCCACTCCAGGCTCTCCTCTTGCAACCTTCCTATTGCTCCAAAACACAAGCACAACTTCTTGAATCAACACAACACTATGCAGATCGGCATTTCCTGCATCTCTCAGTGAGGATGAAGATAAATGCAATAGGAGAGAACCCCTGGCAGCTGCTTTGTCAATTTGAAAGCCAGCTAAGGAGAAAATATAGCTTAGGATTTTCAGAGTCAAAAGATAATAGAGTATTTTTGCAGGATTAGATGGTGGTGGATGCATCTCTTACACAGTAGTATATGTTTTTATCTTACAGTAAGGAGATTAATTATATGTGATTGATATATGAACATATTTGGTATATTGACTTTTAAATCTCAGGAGTATATCTACATGTGTACCTGTGTGTTTTTCAGTTCTATCACAGGGCTCTACAAGCTACATTCTGTAATAAATATGCCAGGAAAACATTACTAGATACAATAATAACAACAACAAAGATGCTCACATTCAATTAATTTTTCTCTTTAAGGCTTCACACCTGAGTCAGAGTAGACATAAGAATCTACATCCCACACAGTCTTAATGCAAAGCTGCTGAAACACATCCTCTTCTGAACTAGGAAGAAGTAGTCAGAACTACAACTAACTTTGAGCAGATATGCTTCATCCTCTTAACTTAGACGGTGGAGTTGAGTTCACCTTCAGCAAGCTTGCTGATGACATGAAGCTGAGTGGTGCAGTTGACACAACAGAAGGAAGGGATGCCATCCAGAGGTACCTGGACAGGCTTGAAAAGTGGGCCCATGAGAACCTGATGAGGTTTAACAAGGCCAAGTGCAAGGTGTTGCACTTGGGTCAGGGCAATTACAGATATGGATACAGATTGGGAGAAGAACTACTTGAGAACAGCCCTGCTGAGAAGGACTTGGATGTGTTGGTGGATGAGAAACTGGACATGAGCCAGCAGTGTGCTCTTACAGCCTGGAAAGCCAGCTATATCCTGAGCTCCATCAGAAGAGGGCTGGTGAGAGGGAGAGGGAGGTGATTGTCCCTCTCTACTCTGCCCTTACGAGGCTCCATCTGGAGTACTCTGTCCAGGCCTGGGGCCCCCAGCACAAGAAGGACGCAGAGCTGTTGGAGCGGGTCCAGAGGAGGGCCACAAAGATGATGAGAGGGCTGGAGCACCTCTTCTATGAAGAAGGGTCGTAGGAGCTGGGCTTGTTCAGTCTCGAGAAGAGAAGGCTCAGGGGAGACCTCACTGCAGCCTTCCAGTACTTAAGCGGAGCTTATAACCAAGAGAAGGACTGACTTTTTACACAGGTAGATAGTGATAAGTCAAGGGGGAATGGTTTTGAACAAAAAGGAGGGAGATTTAGATTAGATATTAGCAGGAAATTCTTTACTTAGAGGGTGGTTCGGCGCTGGAACAAGGTGCCCAGACAAGTTGTGGATGCCCCATCCGTGGAGGAGTTCAAGGCCAGGCTGGATGGGGCCATGGGCAGCCTGATCTAGTGTGTGGCAACTCTTCCCATGGCAGGCGTGTTGGAGCTAGATGATCTTTAAGGTCCCTTCCAAACTAAGCCATTCTATGAGTCTATGATTCTTGATGAAGGTTTATGGAGCAAATGCAATGAAGGACACACTTATCAAGTCCCATTTTATAATACAGCTTGTCTTCAGCCATAGGTCAGGGATTATGGTTCTACTGAATGACAGCAATATTCATAAAGTATTGCTACTGGTGAATCCAAAAAAGTATCTACCCAACAAGTTTACTCACTTCAAGATCATGAAAAACAGGCTTAAGACCAGTGATCTAAATGTACCTTTCATGATGTGATCTGTTACCCCCTGAACCGGTGTGTATCTGGTCAGTAACCTAATCTGGTCAGTATCCTAAACTTCCTTTTGTTGAAGTCAATGACAGAACTTTTCAAAATATTCAATACTCTACCAAAACAAGATAAAATCATAGCACAGTTTTTTCTTTCTGATTGTGTTCCATAAGACCCTGTGACTCCCCATATTCTTCTCTCAATTCTTTCACTTTAATCATGGCAGCTATTTAACTGAGATAAATGGATTTTGTATCTGTGATTCAAAATTCCCAGTATCTAATTTTTTATGTAATTATTTGCAATTAAAGCCAAGCATTAATCATTTATGGGACACCATATGAGAAGAGTGACTGTAAAATTATTCCAGAAAACAAGAAAAGATAAAAAGTTTCACTTGTATCAAGTGAACGTACTTATCTTCTTTACAGCATATGTATTTTTCTCTTCATAGCCCTAATGCAATTCACAGTTAAATTCTCAACTTTGTTCCGTAAACAAGCCCAACAGCTGCAAAAGAGAGGATAGTGACTTCTTCCAACTACAGTTAACAAATTAAATTGCCTAAAAATGAAAGGTATACTTCAGGAGTAAAAAGCCGCCAGGAAGAAAAGTGAACAAGATCATACATATAGAGTTCTTTCAGCTCACTCATTGAGATTAGACTATTAAGATTTATGTTTTCAGCTATATTGCAACATAACTATTACAGATTCTGGGTAAGTAGCTCTAAAGAGTTCAAAGGACTGATGGAATCCTTCCAGCTTATTACTGTTCCTCATAAAGGTGACATACTTTTTCCTCAATTCACCAGGTGAACCAGAATGAACCAGAAATCACGCAAACAATTTAGAAGACATTTGAGAACTTGACTCTAAAAAGAATGTGCTGTATAGTTGACACATAAGATTACGTTCAGAAATGCTGTTGCTTTATATGTATATGTATTTATTTATATTTTTAACTACTCTTTTTCAAAATACGCTTGGTCAAAAATTGCTTGAGAGACAAAAGGAAACCATGGTAATTCCATAAGCATTCATCAAGCTTTTTCTTCTCAAGTGGCATACTCCTACTACGTTGAAGAATACAGTGTAACTGGATTAATAATATTTTAATATGCCATACAATTAAATAACTCATACTTAAGTTTCATTTTGGATAAATGTATTTTCCACTGATTTGAGTATCAGTTTATTCTGAAGTTTCTTTAGCCTAGTGACATTTGAAAGCAGCAAGTTTTATTTCTGAGAGTAATTGCCTGAGCTTACTCTATTATGATTTGACATTTACATCGCAGCCATACCCTGCAGCTCCAGCCAAGATCAAATCCCCACTGTTCATGCACATAGAAATGTATGGTCCCTGCTCCACAGAATTTAAATCTGAGGTCACCTGCTAAGCCAGATATAGAAAACCAAAGAATCTAAATAACAAATTATAAACATAGCCACTTAGACAACTGCAGCCCTGAGGTTATTGTTACTGACATAGAAAAGCCCGAAGGAGGTTTTCCGTTCCCTGTTGTGAAACTACTTTTTGTATGCAGCCCACATAATCTGGGTAAATATGCTTTCTAAGACAGAAACCAAACAACACAGATTTGTTGTGGCCTAGTATTTGAATAGAGTAGTTTTTCTTGTGCATATACATCATCCTACGATTCAGACCACTGAGAAAGGGTCATTAATTTAGAATTCAACTTATTTTACTTGTACATGAAAGGTTTTCATTACTGATTTTGCTGAAGTCCTATTATGTTTGCTTTGATGAAAACATACTTCTTAAGAAGACAGGCCTTCAATCTCAATTTTAAAAATGGACTTAGTCCTGTCTTTCAGTTGTGAAGCACACCTTTATCTTGATTTCTGTTTCATCAGGACTGTACAAATTTGGAAGAGCTGTCTGCAAGCCAAAGACCTTGATTTTTTTCTCAACACTAAGGATACTAACACTGAAGTGTTTAGCCCTCCTGTATTAGTTGTTTTTAGTCCCTTTTAAGATCCCTTTGTCATCTCCTACCCTATAATATGCTCCCTAGATTCCATAATTATATTCAAGTGTGCATGAAATGAAACATACAGCTACAAATGCTCAATGCTTTAAGTCATTTTACCTTGTCTAAATTCTACCGCTTGATTTAATTGTGCAGCCTGTTAGAGAGTCATGAGTACTCGACATCCAAACTTCGATCCTATCCTACTGGGGAAGTTCACACAGTGGGATGCTGATGAGGTTTCACAACTCTTCTTCGTTCTGTCTCCCCTTAATTCTGTCTCCCATCCTTTGCAAGAAATTCTCTGAGGTCAGATAAAACACCTCCAGGCACTAATAATGTCACAGAGGAAGGCCTTTCTCAATCAATGTATCAGCAATCATTAGGGATCCAACCTGTTCTAATTTCTCAGTCACTAAAATAAGATCTATTCTTTCTCAACAAAGATTTCTGTAGATTAAAGATGTTGCCATCTGAAACAACATTTAATGCCATCTCTTGAATCTACTGCTTTCTTTGGAAGGATATGCCATATAGAGGTTTTCTATAGTATATGTTTTCAAGTGTTTTCTGCAAGACTGTTAGACTGACACTATAAATGCTATTTTCTCCTATACTCAGCTTATTTTTTTGCACAAGCAAAGAAAGTGGTCTTTTTCTAATTTTACTGATATTTTAAATTTATTTGCAAACTGTTCTGAGTATTTAGGAAAATCAAAAAAAAATCTTGCTTTTTAAGGCTAGAGAGTTTTCATTTTAAATCTCATTTTAACTAATTGCTTTCATATGCTGTATTTGACACTCCATCATCTCATATCAGACAGAGAAAAATGCAAAATATAGCTATTTTGCTTAAATATTATTCTGCAGGGTTTTATAAGTTTTCAGGGGAAGTGTGGATATTAGAACAGAATCCTATTTCCTATAAAGAGTTTAAAATGTTTAGTAAACTTTGCAATGTCGTATCTATAATGTGCATTTACTAATTAGAATTTCCTTTTTCTACATTTGCAATTAAATTTGCAGAATTTCTGTTAAAAGAATGCTTTCTTATTAATCCAAATCCAAATTAAAGTTACCTTTTGCTGTTACACTTGGAAAACTTTTTGAAATGCTATTTAAATTCCTTTACTGCATGACTGCATGCCTCTGCTGTGAAGGACTTTATTGGCTTGTTGGACATACTTCAAGTCCCATTAAAGATTATTCAGGATTTTGTTTCACTGGTTATTTTTCCACCACTGAACACAAACTATTTTGTTGTACCTTTCTCTGATCTTTATTTGATCAATTTTATGCTTTCGGGTCTTTGTTTCAAGTCATTTGCCAATTAAGTTTGTTAAATACATCCTTATTAAAAGCGGCTGCATTTTCTGCTTAGTTAGCAACAGTGGATAAACCTATTATGAATACATAATGTCTTAAAATAATGACTGAGGCCTTAACTGTTATCATTTTTTCTGGTTTGGTTTATACCAAGATCTGTATTACTCATTGTGGAACCCTTTGAAATCTGAGGTTATGGAGAAACTGAGATGCCACTTTCCAGTTAGTGAAGCTCTGAAATGCTGTTAGGCTTCAAGGTGAATTTAAAATCCAGTACTACTGTCACAAAGCTCTTGTTACTGTTTGCTCTGAATCCATTTCAAACTCAGTCACAGACAGGACCAATGTCTCTGGCCAAGCCTGTAGACAGGCCTGTTAACCATAATTCAGGTAAACACCTCTCAGCACTTTCAGTGCTCCCCCAGTTGTCTTCATCTGTGAAAGCCTGTTAGACTTTGAAGTCCTTCAAGAGGTTCAAATTCTCCTGGGGCTCTTACTTCATTAATGATCAGCACCCTGCCACTCACAAAAGGGAAGGGAAACATCAAGAGAAAACTGAAGCAAAAGACGGCATCTCTTCACTGCAATTGAAGTTTTCTGCAAATGTTGGCCTTTTTTTTTCTTTTTTTTATAATGCATACAACCGAGGTGGCAGTCAAGTAAGAAACAAGAGTTGCTCATTTTAGTTGGCCTTCCTGTTGTCATCCCTGTGACTTTATTCCACTGGACTCTCCATACATGCCCAAAGAAGTGTTAAGCCATGATGACCTTTCTTTAGAGTTGCCACTTCCAAGTTTGGATTGCATAAGCAAAAGTTTTTGCTTCATTTTCTACTTAATTTTTCAAAATACACTTAGAATGTACAAATATTTTATTGGAATGCTTGTAATGTCTACTTGCATCTATTTTATTTTATATTTTGACTAGATGTTCCTAACAAAATCTTCTGTTACCACAGCTGGTCAGTTTACGAACTGCCCAGACACATCAAGACCACAAGGGCGCTGCCAGCCCTGCCTGTCCCCAACCTGGGCTCAGGCTCGGGCCCAGGCCCCAGGTGAGCACCAGGCCATCAGCCCCTGCCCAAGCAAAGCCACAGCAGGGCTGGGCCCACGGCTCCCCTCAGCCTTGATTCTGAATATGACTATAATCACCTGGAGTTCATATTTTCTATGTCAGTGAATACCCAAATGTTTATTTTTAAATAACGATGATTTACTATTCTCAGTAGAACTGACTAGGTAAGTAATGAAAGGGGAGTAAAGCCAGAAAGGGATACATTTTCTCTGAACAGTACCATTTTCTTAGCAGAGATTAGCCACGGTACATTGCCAAAGAAAGCCAAAAAATAAAGTTCAGGCCCATGAACTATTCACTTTTTTTTTTTCCTGACTGTTGAGCTATACACAGATAAGCGGTTCTCATAATGTCACTCAGAATTTGTTTTATGTAGTCAACCCTGGCAAGAGCGAAGTTGCTAAAAAACCAACCATAACCCCCAAAACTGAAAGGTCAAGCTGCATACTTGTTTATTTTTTTTGCAAAATGACAGTAAGAGGTCATCTGAACATCAGTTGTTAGACATAGAAGGAGGGTCAAATGAAATTATCTTCTTTTTCAACAATGTCAAATCTCTAATGCAAAATTCTGATATTGCAGCTATGTATTTGTTATTGACATTTTAAAATGTGAAATAAAAAATATTCACACTTAAATGCAGAATATCAAATCTCACACTATCAGACAAATGGTTTGATTTTGGGGTGATCCTGTATGGAGCCAAGAGCTGGACTCAACGATCCGTGTAGGTCCCTTCAAACTCAGAAGAGTCTATGATTCTATTTTACTTAATATTCAAATACTTCATTTGTAGTTGCAATTACCTCATTTTTAATGTCAACCTTTAGAGATGCCTGCTACTTGCTAAAAAAATTTGCAAAAAAATACTGTGTCGAAATAAAAATTTGTTAACTAAAAATTTTTGAGTCTGTATGTATGCATAGTGATAAGATGTTCCCATTACTGTTTCAGGAGGAGTGATTCTATATAGACTGGTGACGAAAAAATGTTCTCTGGAGTAAAAATGAAGTCGAAATAACTGCAGGGAAGCACAGCAAATGATGACGTGAGATTGCTCAGTCACAGCCATCAAAGTAGCCATGTGGCATTTAAAAGTTCACTGGAGTTCCTACGTATGAGAGTTTTCTCTGCTGCAGAGATGAAACAGCATTATGTAAATTTGCAGTGGTAAAAGACAATTTCCATTAGTAGCAGGCTGCTAATTTTAACAGGTCTTCCATTAAGGAGCTATTCACTGAATAGTGGAAGTGCATTCCATGTATGAAGGGAAAGGTTCAAAAGCATTATTGACAGATGTATCACTTAGCACAGATAGCGCACAGAATATCAAAAGCAGTGCTGCCATCTCTTGGTTGTATTTTGCTGTAATAAACACGTACTGTGCTTTGTACATATTAAAAAAAAAAAAAAAAAGAACTGGAGAAATAAATGCCACAATACAACACTGTTCAGCAATGTTCAAGCCATAGGATATGAAAGGCTAGCACTCTAAAATTTCAGTAAATGGGGCTACCCCTGCAGATGAAGCTTGTGCTTCCCTGCCGGTTCTGTGGTAAACATTTAAAAGACAATGGTGTTTTTTTCTCCTCTCTCTCTTTTCTTGCCTTTGGGGTCATTTTACTTCTTGAAAAAGAACACATTTGAAGTAGACAGAAGGGAATTATCTCAGAGAACATTTAGGATATTATCTGTTAAATTCTAAGCCTAAAAGCATATGAGTTCTGCTTGAAAAAAGTCTTCTAGAATTCAGGCTTTTTTACTCAAGAGAATATACAAGTATTTTATATCTATATAAACGTGTATATACATGAAAATTCATTTTTATATACAAGAATGTATAAGCAATACAGTTGCTCCATTAAACTGGAGTAGTAAAAATCAATTTGCTCAATACTGTACAGATGTTGGGTCCAGCCCTTCTTACAAGATTCAAAAAGCAAAAGTTGCCAATTGAAATCATTTAGTGAAAATAAAAAAATATAATTTCAACTGGAACAACAAAATGAAGGTGCTTCATTAACTATCTTCTGTTACCTTATGCAGACTCCTCCTTGTTTATGATGAAGGTAGAAAAAATAATGTTGCAACAGACCTCTGGAGGTCATTTAGCCCAGCCCTCTGCTCAGAGCTGGTCCACTTGGATCAGGTTGCTCAGGGCTGTGCTTGTGTGAGGATTCCTGATCTCCAAGGACCGAGATTGCACATGCAAACGGTGCACCCACACATCACTCCTGTGGTGAAAATAAAATTCCTAGCATCTAATCAGTATTGCTCACATTGCAATTTTTGTCCATTGCCTTTCATTCTGCCACTGCTGGCTCACGTTCCACCTGCTGTCCAGCAGGTCCCTGGAGCTGCTTTCTATCCAGGCAGCCCCAGCCTGTTCTGTCACATGGGGTTACTCCGTTTCAGATGAAGGACTTAATCTGCATGCAAAATGGAAAAAACTGCAGGACATAAAGGACAATTGTCACAAGTGATTAAATGGAGTACAGGGTGAAAAGGTAATAATGAAACATATTCTTTCCATTGAATAGCCACATCTAGCTTTTTTTTACAGCAGCTATTTGGCAGCATAGTCCTTTACAACTTAGGGTGCAGGTGTGGGACGGAAGAGGTATCAGAATACAATTCTCTGATTCAGTATGACGTCCGATTTTTGCAATTAAAAAGATTACAATACAACTCTTTCACAGCTTACTACTGCTTTATGCATGGATAATAAATAACTCTTCAGCTGCCTTAAGGTTTGGATACATGTGATGCAGGGAAGTGCACTGGTCCCCTTTATATGCAGTAAGGGAAAAAAAGAAGAAAAGAGAGAAGGCCAAAACAGAAGGAAGAAATCATGCTGAACAAAATTTGAAGTCTGTAATCGATCAAATTGAAATATTCTGGCTATAGTTGCAAAAGCAAGCTAGCAACTAATATCATGTACCACATGAGTAGAAAAGAAATGCTTCTGGCACTGAATGGCATGGAAACAAAACCAAAACCTTTAATGCACAGTCCAACCTTAGTTGATTAAAACTCTTTATCTCAATACTGGGAAATCATACATTACATCTCAATATTGATACATTCAAGAAATGTAATTGGTGCACAAAGTCAGTCATTAATCTTTTTTCTTTCAAAATGCCAGCTTTTTGTTTTTGCAGATGTAGATGAAAGCAAAGGTTGCCTTTACAAGAAGAATCTCACACTTAAGACTGAAGAGTTATACCTGCCTATTCAGCTGAGGTTTTGACTTAGAATCATAGAAACACTAGGTTGGAAAGGACCTACAAGATCATCTAGTCCAGCCCTCCTCCTATCACCATCCCTACCCACTAAGTTACTAAATCATATCCCTTAGCACCTCGTCTAGACACTTCTTGAACAGCACTAGGGACGGTGACTCCACCACCTCCCTAGGCAGGCCATTCCAGTGCCTGACCACTCTTTCAGAGAAAAAGTTTTTCCTTATATCCAGTCTGAATTACCCCAGGCGCAACTTGTGGCCATTCCCTCTCGTCCTGTCAGTAGTTATCTGGGAGAAGAGGCCGACCCCCTCCTCACCACACCCTCCCTTCAGGAAGTTGTAGAGTGCGATGAGGTCTCCCCTGAGCCTCCTCTTCTCCAGACTAAACAATCCCAGCTCCCTCAGCCGCTCCTCATAAGACTTGTGCTCTAGACCCCTCACCAGTTTTGTTGCCCTTCTCTGAACACATTCAAGGGCCTCAANTCAATAAAGATATTAAAAAAATGGGCCCCAGTACCGACCCCTGGGGGACACCACTTGTAACGGGACTCCAGCTGGACTTAACTCCATTAACCACTACCCGCTGGGCACGGCCCTCTAGCCAGTTCTCTACCCAGAGAAGAGTGTACCTGTCCAGACCACGGGCTGCCAGTTTCCCCAGGAGAATACTGTGGGAGACTGTGTCAAAGGCTTTGCTGAAGTCTAGGTAGACTACATCAACAGCCTTTCCCTCCTCTACCAGTCTGGTCACCCAGTCATAGAAGGAGATGAGGTTGGACAAGCACGTATGTCGAAAATAAAAAAGGATCTTCAGGTTCAAAGTTTCCTTAATTCTTTAAAACCTGAGAAATTGCAATGGAATCAAAAGCCACACTTTATTATCTTGAGTGGTAAAATATACAGTATGGAGTGCCACATAGTTGCCGTGAGTCAAAGAACAAAACAGTCAGGTGAAGGGCGTGCCTCAAGCACAGACGTAGAGGTTTATTTTCATGGTTTTACCTGGTCAACAGGAGTTATAAAGCTTTAAAGGAGAGTTAGCTGACTCTGTAACTAGCTAGAACTAGTTGTTCTAGCAACAATTTTTCTTTAAAAGTAATCAATTTATCTAATTGGAACACCTACGGCTAGTTCTGCATTTTGTTTCAATAGCTGACTGACTCCGGAAAAGCTGATAATTTGGAAAACATGGGTGCAACTCTTAGCCTGGCACCAGGAGCGTGTATCTTGGTAGCAAATTATCACTTTGTGGATGCTTCTAACTATTCTAAAAAGAACTAGTCCAGTGTCTTGTGTCTTGCTATTGAGCTAAAGGAGCAGAAAGGAAAAATTATGTAAAAAACTGAGTTGCTGACACATCCGAAGTTCAATCAATCAAGTGTGACACATTCCTTGGAAACTATTCAGTGGGATATACCATTTTGAACCTATTTTTCAAATATTATTGAGCCTAAAGTTCAATAACAATGACAATGATAAGTGATCCTGGATCAGATTATTCTGACTAGTCAGAAACATGACACAGGGCACCAAGACAAACAGATAAATTGTGGAAGATATAAAATTATGCTATATATAGATTTTACTTTCAGATGACCATTAAGAGAAAGGTATTATCAGCTTTTCTACTCAAATAAATAATATTGGGAAATAGAAATAATCAAAACAAGTAAAAAATAAACCATAAATAAGCCTTTATAAAGGTATTATATGCTTTTTGCAATATTTTACTAAATAATTAAAGCATAATTTTCCTTCTGAATGAGTGTTTCATATTAACAAGTGGCACCCAAAGGGTATAGTCTTGTAGTAAGGAAGTCACCTGGTATAAAGTAGGCAGAAAGATAAGCATTAAGTGTTACAGAACCAAAATTAAGAATCCTGTACTAACACTAGGGAGTTGATAACAATATCATAGAATATTAATGTTGGAAAAGACCTCTGAGATCATCTAGTCCAACCATCCACCTATCACTAATATTGCTCACTAAACCATGCCCCTCAGTTCCACATCTAGACGTTTTCTTGAACACCTCCAGGGACGGTGACCCACCACTTCCCTTGGCAGCCTGTTCGAGTGCCTGACCACTGTCTCAGAGGAGCAGTTTTTCCTTACAGCCAGCCTGAACCACCCCTGGTGCAACTTGAGGCCATTACCTCTTGGCCTATCGCTGCTACCTGGGAGAAGAGGCTGACCCCCACCTCACCACGATGTCCTTTCAGGGATTTGCAGAGAGCAATAAGGTCTCCCCTGAGCCTCTTCTTCTCCAGGCTAAACAATCCCAGTTCCCTCAGACACTCCTCGCAAGCCTTGTGATCCAGACCCTTCACCAGCTTCATCGCTCTTCTCTGGATATGCTCCAGGGCCTCAATGTCTTTCTTGCAGTGAAGGGCCCAAAACTGAACACAGTACTCAAGCTGCAGCCTCACGAGAGCTGAGTACAGGGGGATGATCACCTCCCTGGTCCTCCTGGCTACACTATTTCTGATGCAGGCCAGGATGCCGTTGGGCTTGTTGACCACCTGGGCACACTGCTGCCTCATGCAGTCACTGGAATTTTTGTAGCCATTCTCTGGGCATTAAAGCATCACTTCTATATGATTGCTAGTTCTGTAGCTTCCCAGTGCAATACTTTTATTAGTTTCAGTAACATTTGAGTCACAAATTAATCACTTCTTTGGCACTGTTATACTAAGAACGGTAATTACTACAGCGCTTTACGTGCTATTAATACTCCACTAGCATATTGTCTAGGTACTTTTTCAACAGACACCTCTACTCTCATCAGTGCAGATAGGTACTGTCAGTATTATGACTGATGGTCATAACATGGAACCATTGTCCTACAGCTCTGTTCTTTTCTTTAAAAAAATATGCCACACATAGTAGCATTTGCCCAGTTGTTCACCACCCATACAGGTTTGATATATAGCACTTATATAACAATGATTCTCCAAAAAGACACTTTTCCTGTAACTCAAACACCAGTAAGGAAAACATTACAACATCATCAGTCTAGAAACATGAACAGGTACAACTGTATATTGCTCGAATCGTGCACTTCTGATACCGGGTTCTCCTTCCCTGAAAAACAATGAAGGCAATACTGAAATGTGCCCGAGAACTTCGCAGTTTCTCAAAGTTTCACTTCTGGAGGTCCATTTTATGGGTGGGCCAGTGTACCAAAGTGTAATGTAGTATTCACCTGTCACCTAATGCTGTCAATTTTTTCTGCACCATCGTAGGTCTCCTCAGGCTACAATCTGGGAACAGATGATAGTATTACTTAATACTTTCATTGGCTATAATGTTTTCTTGTTGGGGATTTTCTTTGGAATCACACCTTACCTTATATAATTTCCTATTCAGAAAAAGGGGAGCAGAACATAATTCAAGGGACGTTTTCAGAAACAACATATCACATTTGTTTATGTAAAGAATACGGCAAAATACCAGTTGAGTTTATAACTGATGACTGGCAGAATAATAAGCAGTATTTCCTTCACCAAAGTATTACAATAGGTGCTATCTGACTCTTCGCTGATTTGCACTCACGGTTCTCGCATCTTTTAGCTAAACTAAGACTGCCTTTCACAATGCATAGAGATCAATTTATGATGGTTCTGTCCTGCATAAACTCCAGAGGGAATACTGCTCTTCCTAGCATCTCTGTTTTTCTTTTTAGCTGGAGGGAGAAAAGATGTAAATAGATATGGGTTTAAATACAAGTTTAAAGACAGCATTATTTTTATCATCCATGAAATGACCAAAAGTAATGGCTCAGCTAGTGAAATGCTAACACTTATGCAAGAAGACAGAGAATGCAGCGCACTTCTCACCTCAAACTCACAAAATTTCCTACTTCAGAGACTCAGCATGCCTTCCAGGATTCAACACACCTCTCAGCTATTCTGTAAAACCTATGCCCATGTGCAAGGTCTGGTATCTCTGCATCCTCCAGTGTCATGACTCAAATGATGCCAGGCAGTATCAGTTCTTCCAGTCTCTTAACCACTAGTTTCCTTAAAAAGCAATCAGTTGCTGTGGAGACATCTACAGAAACGAAAATCCAGAAGATTGTTTTCTTTCATATCACCTAATAAAGACAATTAAATATTTAGTATTATTTATCGCTATTGCCTTCTTTGGTACTTCTTACAAGTGAAGCCTTCAACTATAACAAAGATGAAAATTAAGGTGTGCTCCTAGAGATTCCAAGACGAACGAGTCGTCTGTTAGAAAAAGACAGAACTGAAACTTTCTTTAATTTTCAGTGTTAAACCACTGTAATGTACTATTTGAGGTCAATTCAATATCCTAGAATACCTGGGAGGCATGTTCCACAGTTAGAACCCTTTTGCAGACAAGTTTCCACAGGCTGGCCACCTTTAAAGATGAGCTTTAAGCTTAAGAGCTTATGTTATCCACAGCTGTGATAAGGATAAAAGCAGCCTCTCTAACGGCTAGGTACCATTCCTCTTTGAGACTGGCCCCGTGACAGATTTTCTCCTGGGGCCCCATTTGAAAAAAGATCTGAGCAAGGCAAGACTGTTACCTGGAATCCAAAGAAGGAAACCTCAAAGGAGGGAACTGAAAACATTTTAGAGAATGGGAATGAGGTTCATTTCACTGCAACTTGTGCCTTCATCCACTAGGAATGAAAAATAAGTGCTAGTCACAGGTGAAGTAATGATTTTAGTGCGTCTATTTATTTTCAATGTCTTTGTTCTACAGCTGTCTTATCCTACTTCCCCATGGTGCTAATGTTGGATGTGAATTTTCAGGAAAATATACATCCAGATCAGTGGAGCTCACAATGTAACTGTAAAACAATGAGGAAATTGTAATTGTGATGTGGCTGGATATTAGGGCTCTGCCTCTGTGCACCCCCAAGGCTTTAGTCCTGGGTGGACGGAACTGACAGGCTTGGGCAAACACAGTTGAGACCCTGGACTGATCTGAGCCATCAGCCCAACCTATCTCTGAATTGGCTCTTTTTTAAAAATGCATCCTGTCCATGAGTCTCTGCGCAACAACTAGATCCAGCTGATCAGATCCTCTGGAATCAAGCCGGAACATTCCTCAGTGAGGGTGAAAATGGCTGCAGGGCTGTTTTCCCTGGCACACCTTCCTAAAGAGCAGAAATGCACTTACATTAATTAACAGAAATGTGTTAGTAGTTTTAAACAGAATGGTTTGTCTCAACTTACTGCTGTGCCCAGTAGAAAAATGAACTGGTTTCTCAGATGAAAAGACTGCCCTCAGTATTCCTGAGAGAGCCCTCTGACTATCCACGATGACCTCAAAGCATTGCATGGAGGTGACGCTTTAATTTACCAAAAGTAAAGAGGAAAATTAAAAGACACATTACAATCACACAGGTCGAAGAGTTTCAGTGTAAAGATTTTGACATTCTGCTGCTTAAAGCCTGTGTTTACCTATGAATTAAACTTTCCATAAGTCTGCTGTAGACCCATACCATTAAATGTGAATTGGTAGTCAAGGTAACACCAGAATAGCTGTTTTCAGCGAAGGAATTTGAAAATGAGGTGGCCACTTGTTTCAGGCACAGGGCAGTGCAGCATGATCTCAGAACACAATGAAAAACTGTACTTGATTCAAGAAACCCATAGTAAGAAGGTGTTCAAGCAGAAGCTGAGAATTTATCTGCAGAGCCTGAGATTGTTTGGTCAAGGCAATACTAGGCAAAAGATAACATCTAAGCCAGTATATAATTAAAAAACAGCAAACAACAGATTTATACATTTAGCCTAAAAGGAGTAGCTGAACAATGCCTGTTCATCAAATGAGATCTATCACCAGATTGACCATGTAACCAGTGGAGAAATAAAATCCTGAAATACTCATTAACCAGAAGGGCTTAAAAGAATCCCCAGACTGCTATACTTTCATAGGTGCAGCTAAAGCTGTGTTTGTAGCATTATTAGGCAATAACTTACGTAGAGAAAAGATCTCATAATAGACTCTCATTTATATCATCCTGCACTGTGCCAGGAGGCATGACATATTGCATATATTTAGGAGGTATTGTAATCACATAAATACTCAGTATTTTCTTAAACTCTAAAGGGTCATATAAATAATAGTCTATAGTACAACTATAAAGAAACAGTTTTCTTTAAAAAACACTTCCATTTCAACATCTAATAAACCATTTCTCTTACAAAATTCATGAGCAGTAACTGCACCCTCCATTACAACTTCGCCATCCTGGATCATGTGGGGTGCTTCTGCTGTTTATTCGACATCAGTTAACCTTGGGATAACACCCATCTCAGAAACAATTTCAGTGAATGAAATTATGTTTATCAATACATGAAGGACCTAGACAGTTCTGATGAGAGAGCACACACAGATTAATAGAGGTCCAGGTTTGGGGAATTGCATTACCGCCTGCATCAGCCTAAATGATCCTACAACAACCATTTCACATTGACACAGCTTGCAGATTTATGCACTATTAGCACAAAGCCAGACTTATCACAGCTCATCCACTATCAAGTGTTTGGAAAAGATAAGAATGCATTTGCATTTTTAACGAAGGTTCAATGTCTTGACTTCTTTGCAGATGCTACATTGACAAATACAAATTATAGCTGCCAACGTCTGCTTCCTCTAGACTTACTACAGATAGTTTGGGGATATATTTCTTCAATAAAGATCAAGTAGTTGTATGGCACCAATTGACATAGGTGAATAATTACACAGTATTAAAAGTTATATTAATTCTTTGATAGAGTATTTTAGTATATTCTATAACCTCCTGGGTCATAGGATTACAAGCTTTATTTGTGTTCAGTCTGACATCCTGTCAGTATCACAGATCACTAAAAATTTTTGTCAGTAGATATGCACAATGCGGAAACTAATTTCCTCTATTCCTTCTTTTCCTCCTCTCTTCTGCCCTCATCAGGCTAACGTGCATGGAAAATGCAGCAGTAAACATTCATTTGCTAAATTACTTAACTACTAATGATAGCAATAGGTTAGATTGGTCAGGCTTTCATATGGTTATCTACTTTGATTAATTTTACGGATACACATCATTGACACCCTGATAGAAAAAGATGCACAAAAAGAAGACTAAAATGCTGTAAATGAACTATGTGCTGCATATTTGCCTTTAATTTCTCATACATAAGTTGTAGAATACTATTTTCTTACTACAAATGTGCTGTAATAGAGTGATGCAAATCTGAGAAGTTGAACTAATATGAAAAAGATCGAGCAAACAACGAGAGATTTTCACGGTGTTGTATGGTAATTAGGCACTTTGTTATGAGATATTTCCAGGAACATACACCGAGTTTATGTTATTTCATATATATTTATGTTATGTTTGGGATGTTGTGTACATCCCAAGTTAAGCAATAATCACTCACTTAAAAGATGACAACTTCTTACGCTGTGTGACTACAGAACATTATCCATCCCTGTTGAAGTATATCTCAATTTGATTAACAAGGCAGCATGTATCTTGAAGGATTTGCTAAGGCATAGTGGATAAAAGCATTTATCTAAATTCGATGCTGACATACACAATACACAACTTCACTGAAGGATTTGTATTTAATGTATTTAAATGAGCTCCAACACCTTGTAGCACGTGCGTTATACAGCAGCTATTTCAAAAGTGCAACAGAAAATTCCTGGAGAAGCTTCCATGGAAAACACCAAGGGCAGAAGAGGGGAATTGTGCCTTCCACATGTTCAACTTATTTACAGTTCCATTACACAGTATAGTATGTTTCACTACACTGACAGTCATATGCAATTCTCACTCACATTAATGCTTTGCTTTTATACCAAAGATACAAAAAGTGGAAGTAGTTCAATGTTGAAAGAATATACTGTCAGAGGCTATAACGAAAACTAACAGCTGGGATAACTTGCAAAATTACAGAAACTTTGGCAACATGTTTGAAAATACAGGCATAAATCAAAATGCACTATTTTACTACACAATAAAACTTGCCTCAGTATTACCTACTCTATTAATGAACACAATACTTAAAGCCATTTCACAATTCTGTAGCTAAACAGAAAACTTGGTAATATTCATTTAGGCTAATGAATTTTGAGACAGTTTAAAGTGTGTCCATCAAGAGTGGATAAAAGCACATTTTAGAGCTGTATATTTAATATTTGCTAACAACATATTAATTTCTTTGAAAATCATAATTGAAAGGCTAAGTTCTTCATTCATTTAAATTTTCTTTGTGGGCTTAATGCACTTTGTATATCCAAAATTGGTTCTTGTTCACACAAACCACAATTTTTTTCATATGTTTTTACATCTCAATTTCCTGTTGCACATCATCATTTCTTAATCTCCTTATTTTTCAAGTTTGCTCTATATTTCCCTTTCATTTAGGCACAAAACAGCAGCAGGTGTGAACACAACTTGTGTATGCAAAAGTGCTGTTGCAAAGCACAGATTATGCTCATGCCTTTTAGGATAACACAGAAAAAGATTTCTCTGGCTGAGTGCTCTCTCAGCTACACCTATAAAGAAAACAACAAAGTCTCTGTCCTACAACTTGCCAGCAATAATTAGACAGATATCTTACTAGTGTAATGCAAAATGTTTCATCCATATTGCCCCATGTCTCGAAAGAAGGAAAAAAACAAGTCTTCACCCAGGCTCATGCTGACCTACAGATTTGGAATTGCAAAACTGCAATTAAATTGAAAAGTTCATCCACACTTTTGAAATCAGTGAAGCAAAATCAGACGCTTCAAGCATTTTTCTTTATCCTGTACTGAGCCTCTCCTCCCTTATACATTTGCCCTGCTAGCCGTCTATTGTTCGATGTTTTCTACCAGCACTGCACTTAATTTAATTTATTAACATTGCAGAATTTTTCTGTTGCTAGCTTTTGCATCCCTCCAGACTGATGTTATATAGAGCTGAGAGGCAACGACCACAGTGTAGTGCACATTACTGTAAATATCAGAAGTTTCTGTCTGCAAGGTACACTGTTCTCAACACGAGAGACCACGTAAACTTAATCTGAGTGACTGCTACAATATCTTCTCGTCTTGAGAAAAATATTTCTGTGCAACATTTGAAATATTTCAGAAATGTAACTAAATTAGTCTCAATGTTTGTTGTCAAAGTCTTGTGCCTTTAGTAAAATATAGGTGTAATTATTCATGTGTGATTGTCTGACTTGAAATGCAAGACAAATTATGCATAGCTCTAGATAGGAAAGCCCGTCTCCATCATTTAGTTAACTAACAGGTTTCATAGAATCATAGAATCATTAAGGTTGGAAAAGACCTCTAAGATCATCTAGTCCAACTGTCCACCTACCACCAATATTGCCCACTAAACCACATCCCTTAGTAGTTTAAATAGTATCGGTCTCTACGTTGAAGATTTTTGAACTAATTCAGGTTCCTCACTTTGACTTCTAAGAAGAAGTATTACCAAGTCTGCAGGGGGTGAAACAATCCTGCACTGGATCATTTTTATTTTTCAAATCAATTTCAGATAGCCAGTCTTAAGATTGAAGTAACACATATTTTTGCATTCAAATGCAAGCACTGTACATGGGCACTAACTAAGTACATTGATAGAACATTTGGGAAAGTAGGAACTGCTACTAAATCACATTTTTAGAGTGGCCTGAAAGTCTGACTTCAGTAGATGGAATAAATCAACTAGTGTATATTCTGATATTTGTGTGCCCTGCAGCACAGCAGCTGTGTACAAACTTCAATTTTACTAGGAAGCAAGGAACAAATTTCAGTAAACACATGCAGTTAGAAATATGAAATCACATATGGAGAAAGGAATTGCACACATTGTGGAACCATTAAAAAGCTAGTAAATTAAGTTTCCCAAGTAGTTCTTAACAGTTGTTGCCTTGATTAAGAAAGTTTCAGTTTGCTTCTGTTGAGCACATCCAATAGTAGAAGTGCGGAAGAAAATTATCTTTCTCAGACAAACATCAATTTCAGTTTCTAAGAATTCAAAATTGCTTGAAAAAAAATGTCATTTTTCCTGTCATCTCTTTTTATTCTGCTTTTCCCTGAAATAACACTTCAGTATTTCAGATTCTCAATTGAGAAATAAAAATAGACACCTGCTGTTCATTTGTTTCACTCATTTAGGTCCTCTAGAAAAAGAGCAGAATTTGTACTGAGGTACGGACAAAACGATGAAGAGAAAAAAATAATGAAGTTACAGGACAATAAACAACTTCAACCACATTCCTCATGTGTTCTTCACAGTTTTAAAAAATGTTGAGATAAGATGAGGGTCCATATTGGATAACCGTATTTGTATGTTACCCATAGGTCGTCCTTCAGATCCTCATAAGGAACAACACCTTTGCTATGCTGCAAGGTGCGCCTTTCAAATAAATTCCTGCCTGTCCGGAGTTTTATGCTGAGCACACATACATCAGTGATGAAGCTTTGATTAACTCATCCAGAGCAGGGTTTCTAAGGAGGTCAAGATAAGTCCCTGCCAGATGGATTTACTTGAAGACTACAGACTCAGTTGCCATTGATGCATTTAATGTCGATATTTCAGTGTTTTGAACAGTGTCTCAAATTCATTGCTGTCAGTAATACAGCCATAACTTCAGTGAAATCCACAGATTTCCATGTAATTTTCAGTGACTGATTTGTTACCTTGACAAGCAGAGTGCCTGTTGAAACATGACTGAGCTTTGTAATGTCAACCATTAATGACATTTAGGAGGCAGCAAAAACACAAAATGGGATTGTATAGTAAATATCACAAAAACTAAATATTGCTCATTGTAGCGGAACATCTGTGTACAGAGAACAATGACAAACTGAAGTCAAACAGTCATGTCTGAAGGTTATTACAACTAATTTTCTCAAATATGCAAGGTTTTCCATTTCTCATCAATACAAACCCATTGCTCCTATTTAAGTTCGCACACACACTTTACACTGCCCCTCTCTTGAGAGCCAACAGACAGAAAGAGGCTTATTATCTCAAAAAATGGATTAAGAAATCCTCATCTTTAAGTCCATGACAATTCTTGAAGTCAGTACTGGCAAATAAATTGGCTTTTCCCCTGGAGGCATGTGGCATTCAAAATCATGAAGACCATGATTTTGACTTGTCAGCAGTAGCCTGAGGAGTGATGATTGAAAGACTTTCAAAGTTTATTTTGTTGGATTCTAATTGCAGGGTTAAATCAGGAAAATTCTGATGCAGAAATGACACTTGAAGACATGCTTAACTTAAAACAAGTGCTATTAGCAACTTCAGTTGGATCTTTGCTATTCCTCTCCTACATTACTTAAGAAAGGCTCAAATTCAAATCCTCTTTTTGTATTGTTCTGAAATATTTCTTGTCAATCACTGGTTGTATAAGTAAAATGAACAGCAGTTATTCTTTACAGAAAGAAAAGTTTTCAAAACCGAAGACATTTTCCATACATATTCATTCCTACATTTCTTTTGTTTTTCTTTGTGGAAGCACCTCATCTCAAGTTGTGTGCCTTTAGAAGCTAACCACACTTATTTTACCACATCAGTGTCACGATGAAAGAAATGAACACTTAAAAGAAGCACCATTTTATATTTTCATATTGTTAAAATGTAGCCGTTCTCAACTTTTCTTCTGCCACCATTCAACATATAACTGGAATACTCATCAATAAACACTATAATTATTTGTTCAAACTTCAAGTACAGAAATAAGCTACTCTTCCAACATTCATTCTCTAGAAGTACGCATTTTCATGAACTCCTTTTATTCGGTGAGGTCACTAAATTAGTCAAAGTAATATGCATAATCTAAAATATGCATAATTGCATCCTTTGTCATCAGTCAATCCGTCATTCAGTCAAATGTACTTTCCTAATGTCCAAATTGACAACAATTACTCCTGGCAAAATACTGGATATTTATGTAGACTTAAAGGGGTAGTAAATAATATCAAAAAAAAGAAAATTATAAGTAATTTTTGATGAAAATTCTTCAAAAGCTGAGCAACTTTTATCAGTTTTTTCTTATAATTTTGCATGCTCATCTCTCTATCTAAAACTTCCATTTTTGTCTTTTTTCTTTTTTCTTCTTCTCCATATATATGTTCTGATCCTGGTGTGGAGACCGGGGTGTATCAAAATACATGATAGTTACCTGTTGTAGGTCAAACATAAGCAAATCTGATTAAAAAAAAAAAATCACTCTTCAAAAAGCTGAAATGCTGCAAATTGTATGCATGACAACCTCCCTGAACTTCTATTGGCATGCAAGATTACTGCAGCACTGGAACTAAAACAGTGAGTCATACATTCTGAACTACTGTTGTGGGGTGCCAAAATACTTGCATAGTAGTTACTTTTAACAGGCACCTCCTCCTCTTTTAACACGTCTGTAAACACTGATGCTTTTGCCTCCGTAGAACAGTTCAGAGTTCCAGGGTAAGCTGACAATTCTCATTGATTTCCTGAATATTTAGATAGCTGCTCAAAAACATCTAATGTTTCCAAAGAGCTTTGTAGCTATGACATGAGGAGAGTGCTTATGAATAGCTTTGACTCAACTATACGAGTGCAGTATAGACTGTGCTTCATGTACCATGGGTATTGTGTAGCCACTCCTTGACAACATTGTTAAATGCAGACTTAGTCACTGAAGCACAAAGCAACTGAAATGTGCATTTTGTAAGGAACAGCATCATCAGATGTCCACAGTTTCCCAAATAAAAACAACATCCTTTTTAATCATCAGGTTAAAGAGGGTATATAAAGAAGGTGAAGGCAAAAATTCTTTCAAGAAAACCAACAAATATAAATGCCTTAACTCTACAATTTAAATTCTTGGTGAAACATTTTCCTTCCTTTTGTACTGCACTATGACTTCACTTTTGCTTTCATTTCCATACTAGACTCTAACATCTGTGAACCTTAAGAGAATCTGCAACCTAACACAGGGTTAACAATCAATATTTAAGAGACATTATCCTAGATCATAGTTTGTTCAAATAAAAGCAACATAAGTTTGTTGCACCTTCCCAAATTTCATCAATAAGGTGGAAACATTCAAATCAAGAAATATTTACCAACTGACTTCAATCTCTTCCAGAGGATGCTGTAAGCTTAGAAGCCAAGTTGGCCTTTATTTGAAAAAGACCTGCTTTGTTAATAAAGCAGGACAAGAAAAGAAAATTGGGTAAAAGATATTAAGTTCAAATCCCAAGGGCTTCATAACCAATAAGTACAGTGGGAGAAAGGGTAATTTCTTCTGTGTATTTGTATCCCTTTTTCTCTTGGTCTAGTTTCAGAAACGACTTCACAAAATCTAAGCTGAAATATAATTGATGTATGCAGTGAACAGACTGGCATCTTAAGTTTCTACCTGGCCACTCTTTAAGTGATCTAGACAGAGCACAGAATTTACAGTTAATTCTTTGCACTGGAAACATGTTTCTTTCACAATGTGAAATAGCTGATAAAAACAAAACAAACAGAAGAGCAGAAACAATAAAACGTAAGTAAGCACAAAACCTCCTTTCAATGCAGCACTTCTAGACTGGTTTTAACTACATAGCTACATGAAATTTCTCTTCAACTCAGAGTAAGAATACCGAAAACTTTTATTTTTTTTTAACATGCTGACATTATCTTATCTTTAGCAAGACATTGTACACTGAACATGAAAAGCAGCCATTGATTTTTACTCTTTTCTTATAATCTACTCTTTTTGCATACAGAATGCCTGCTTTCAGCAAAGAAAAACGTTTACGGATATTTCAAAGATAATTTTTTAGGCAGACTTCTCTTGCAAATTTCTACTTCTTTTTGCTCACATTTCTTTGTACATTTTTCTGTATTTACTGAGTTCATTTGATCCATCTTTTCATGGAAAATGAAGCCCATGCTTTCATTATTGTTTTGTATTTATTTATTTATTTATTGTGGGGTGATGGCAACATAAGTAGCTCTGGAAATTCTGTAGTTTAAATGCCACCAATGGGAATCACAATGTAAATACGTCAGGAGCTGGGAAAAACAAAAAATTGTCTCAAAACAGAGCTATCTTAAATAGCTAAATAGATATCTTGTTCAAAATATACAAGGGATGTTCTGAAAAGAATGCCTCCTATTTTATTATGTTCGCCCACAATGTCAGAGGTGGATGTCGGTGCGATGGCAGTAGAGGTTGAGCCTTCCCACCAATATCCCATTCCATTTTGTTGCCATGTGACAGATGGCAGCAGAGGGGCAGTCTGACAGAATGGTGTCTGACATGGAAGTATGTGTGAAGCAAAGGTGTAGAACTGAGTTCCTTCATGCTGAAAAAATGACACCCACTGACATTCATCAACGCTTACTTAATGTTTATGGAGACCAAACAGTGGATGTGAGCACAGTGAGGTGATGGGTGGTGCATTTCAGCAGTGTTAACAGTGGGGCACCTCTGCTGGTGCAGATTTTTATGAGCAGAGCATGCAGGCTCTTGTTCATTGCTGGTGAAAATGCACAGCTAACGGTGGTGACTATGTTGAAAAATAGTGTCTTGTAGCTGAGAACTTGCTCTACCAAATAGTGCTATTATGCTCTTTGTTTCTGTTGTAGTTTCCATGGAAATAAATGGGAGGCATTACTTTCAGAGTGATCTATGTAGAGTATAGACCTACAGACTGTAAGTGATAATAGAAACAATGAAAATATGAGCCAAATTCAGTTCTTAAAACAGATTAAAATTAATTTGTGGTAAATATTCTTTTTCTCTTTGTTTGTTTCTACAGTTCATTGATACTTCTTCTTCTGATATTCAATAACATTTAAAGAGTATTCTGCATCAGAACCCAATCTTTTAAGCAATTTCTATTAAGTTTTGTTTTCCTAATGTTTGGGGAGGGAGGGTATTGGCAAGAAGCAAGATACTGGAAGAACTCAAGGATTAAAGGGCTTATACTTATTGTTTTAAAATCTATTAGAATCCCAATTTTGCTAGCAAGAGATAACAATTCTCTCTATTTATTCAAGGACTCCTCAAGATAAAACAACATTGCAGAGTTATCAGTTTGAAAATATGCAAACATAATGGGGATATGACAGTCACTGCTCACAGGCAAATTGTAAAGTAACAGGAAAAAACAACCTGAGATGAACTAGATGGATACACAGTTTTAAGTATTTCTACAGAATGTTTACTGGAGTAGGTATTTGACAAATTTAACTTGCAAAGAAGCACAGAAGACTCAAAACCTGACATCAGCACCAGGTTTTTAAGAAGTTGCAGTCCTTGCAGCCATTCAAACCTATTCTGCCTGGTGATACATTCAGAAAAGTCATTCGAGCAAACACATAGCACAAGGCACCTTTTCTTGTTTGCCTGGACTACAAAGTTTTGTTGCTGTGCAGTCACTTACTAGCACATGTGGTGCAACACCACAGACAGGGCATGTGCTCAGAAGAGCTGCCTGAGTTGCTTCACGCTGCTGAGGAAAACCCTTAATCCTCTGCTTGGAATGAAGAAATTCCGTCCCCCATTTACTGTCTCCAGAGAAGCAATGTGAAATTGCTCCAAAATGAGAGTAGCTTGCTCAAAGAAAGAAACAGAATCTTTATAAAGAGCCAGTTACCAGCAAACCCATACCATGAGTACTATTAAAGTGCTCTCCTTTTTGATTGTCTAGTGCTAACAGTAGGCCTTTAAATCCAAGAATAATTAAGGCTGTTGCTTGCTATTCCTGAAGTCAAGGGCAGCTTTGTTTCGCCTCGAACTGAACCGTGATTTAGCAGTTTGCTGGAAAGCACCAGGCAGCTCCATGCCAAGTAACTTAGCAGCCACTGGGGGAAGCTGCCACCAGACACCTTTGTGAGGCCAGAGCCCCCAGGGGCACATCAAGCTCCCTGAGGGAGCTGAGGGCCCGAGGCCATGCCGCCCACCAGGATGCTCAGGCCTGGTGCCAGATGCTGATTCCGAAGAATTGGCCAGTGGGGCAGGTGGTCATGGCAGGACATGAGGCAAGGGGGGAAACAGAGGAAGCCAGAGGGACCACTGAGCAGCCAGGCCACCAAGGTGGATGGAGGGGAAAGGCACCAAGCCCAGGGGGACATGTGCTTGGAGCTCCAGACAAGTCAAGGCCACTGAGCTGGCATAAAGAAAGCCTGTACCAGGACACAGTGGGAAACACATTCCACTTCTATTGTGCATTTTCCTAGTCATTTGGAGCTTTCTGTATTTAAAAAGATACTTTTCCCCCTTATTCTACATTTAAAAGCCTTTTTCGTCTTCTTTTTGGGAGCTAGAAGAAGACTAGACTTAGTCATCTCACTCAAAATCTTGTCAAAGCCTCCTACAATGTGCATCCCCTAATGAGAGGATAACTTCAGTAACATTGAGATTCTCTCCTGATGCATGGTTTTCAAATGAACTGCCACATAATTTTTGGCTCAGGGCCTTTTCTTTTAGGAAGCGGCATAAGCAAAGATGGGGTGGTAGGTTGTGATGAAACAGAAGATGGAGCACTGGGGTGGTGTGGTCTCTGAAAAAGGACCTGCCACAAAGTATCTATCCTGCATATCCATCATTCTTGACAGTAAACTACTACTTTGATGAATCATTTGGTTATTGTATCCTAACAGTTTCTGATTTTGTAGAATTTTTCACAAAAGAATTCAGGCCACATATCCCTTAACGCTGCTTTCACAAAGCTGAACAAATCAAAGTCAACAAAATGTCCTGTATTAATTGTAACATTCCTGGAATTTGGCAGCATTGCTTGAATGCGCTTGCCATTTCAAAATAAAACTTTCCAAATGTACTGAAGTGGAACAGTTAAAAAAAAAGACAGAAAAGAAACAAGCAGCAAAAATGTTTTAACTCGACATATAAGTCATGCACCACTCAGAAGAAGTACCCAGGAAACAATTTTACAGGTACAGTCAGGGTTTCTCCACACCATGTTTCGCCTTTGGGGAAAAAAAAAAAAAAAAAAACACCTCTAACTGCTATTTCTGACAAGTATCTATTAACCTAGGTATCAAAGTAAGTTGTACTATATAAGTATCTTGAAACTATTTTTTATTGCTATGAAATAACCTCCAGATTTTCTTACTCTCTTTTCCAGTGCATCATTAACCTAATAAGAATAAATAAACACAAATTACTGAGACACTCGCTTCAGCTCTTCACTGTACACATAAACAGTTTCCATTTCAAGGTCTTCATCTTTCATCTTTTTACTGAGCTGCTTTGTGCAATGCCATTGCTCGACAGTACTTTTCACAATTTCTCGTTATCTCTTTGCATACGGGAGCACTCTCAAGTGTTGCTGCTACAGTAAATGGATCCTAACACCTGTCAGAATTCCTGTTGATCACAGAAGTTCAATCTTGTCCCAACACATTGTCAGAATAACTGGAAATCTGCCACTAAAGTATTAATTAATTGTGGAGAAAATATAAAAATAAACAAGCCTTAATAGCAGCTGGTGCTTTTAGCTGAGAGGAACGCCAAAGAAACTTTGAAGTGGAAAAACACTCCAGCAGTTCCCTGCAGACTCCCTGGAGATTATTCCCATTACACACAGAAAGCTTTACAGAGGCCCTGCGTAAAACACTGCCTCGGTTCGAGTAATGAGCTCCACACAAACATGTATCTCAATATCTATTCTGTTAAGTCCTGGGGGCAAGTCACGTGGCCAGGAAAGAAACAGTTCCACCTTGGAAAGTCTGCAAGCTGAAGGACGCCCAGAACCCCAAAAATCTTTGCTTAGGAGAGACAAAAGCGTTAAGCCCACATGGCAGATCTGCCAGCTCCAGCAGAGAAAAACATCCCAGCGACTCCTAGTCAAGCTGAAAATCCTTCCCAGTGCTGCCCTATGTGCAGGACTGCTGCAGGAGGTGTAGTTTGTTTACAGCAGTGCTGGCCATCAGAGCCAACCTCTGCTACTCTGAAGGCTCACAAGGTACTTGCTTGAAAAAACTTTGTAGAGTTTTTGCTGCTCTGCAATATTTACTACTGAGGTGTAGGACCTTGAGGGCTAGTCTTACAAAACAAAACAGACTGTACAGGAATGCACACACTGATCTTTAAATGAAAATATCATGCCACGGCCTTAGCTTTCTTTAACAGAAAAAGCTAAAAGGAACAAAACACTGGTGACTACTTGCATTGGATTTACAGGCTAGAATCAAAAGATTTTGTTCTTCAGCTCTTGGATAAATCTCTAGAACTAAACACTTAAGCAGATGAAGGCAAGGAGGATGGGGAGGGAAGGAAGAAAAAAGGTGCCCGTCTTCCTTCATTTTCTGGTGTGTACATTTTATGCAGAGAATGGGATAAAGCTGACCATCTTAGCATAACTTCAGACAATGAAGTCATTCTTTTAGAATAAAAATAGAGCCTTGTCAATATCCCCAGCGGCCGTCTGAGATTTTGGGATGGCTGCTTTGGGACAAGTTCCCCAAGGTTCAAATACTGTTAAAGAGAGTTTCCCAAGCCTGGCCTTTGTGACTTCATAAACTAACTACTGCCTCAGTGGCAGCTAAGGAGGTGAGGGAGCTGCTCTGCGGTGGTAGGGCGCCTTTGTTTTCCCTTTGGTATTTTGTTTCAGACCGCATGAATGGATGACGTCACCTGTGCTAATCCTAGCATCAGCATCTGTGCCAGACCAGGTAAATTGAATATCTGAGGTACTGTTAATGGTTTACAGAAACTTTTTTGGAGGTATGTAGAATGTAAATAAGGAGAGGTCCCTGCCCTAACTAAGCTTTTATGAGATTAACTCAACCTCCACTTGAGTCAGGGAACTGATTAACAGAGATACGCCACAGAGATCACCTCACTTGCTTTCCAGCACTCCCCACACGTTGCCCTTCATGCGGCAGAAGAGACGGGTGGTCTACAGACAGTGATTTTCCCAAAGAAGAAAAGAAATCCCTTTGTAGAAAAAAGCAAGCCCAGGGGCCTGAAGATCTTAAAAACATTTCCTTTAGATTTGTTGTATATCAGGAACAGGCTACTCTGCCTATTAGCACTTGGAAGAGTACTTGAAAGAAAATGGCAGCATCTGAAACAGAGTTTCATGTCTGCATTGTCACCACTTGACAAGTATGGTCTGCCTCCAAGATTGTACAGAGCACAGATTAAATATCACAGATCTGCAGAAAAAAACAGTGGAGGCAAGCATGAATATACTTGTCCTACACTGTTTATTTAGAATTTTTAACAGCTCTTGCCCATTTCATGAGTTACAGAAGATAACCCAGTGGATAGCCTTTGGAGTTGCAGCCTGAATGTACTTACATACTGTACAAAGAACATATTTTCTGGTCATTATTATATAAAACATAGAGATTAGACTACTGTGTGACCGCCAGGGCCTAGAATGCACTCCTCTTGCTTTCTGCTCAGAAGGCCAACTCTGAGATGCCTCAGAAAGCCTGGAAGAACTTTTCAAGGAAAAGCTAGAAGAAGCCTCACTGGCTTCCCTACCCTTTGTGCAGGAGAGGTTGTTAAACTGAGTGCTGGGCACTCACTTGAGCCACTCTGCAGCTGCACTGAGGCCATGCCTATGCCTGGTCCTGTGCCTATGCGCTGGCCCCGATCCAGGCCCTGACCTGCAGACTAACTTTCCAGTTTGACTGGGGATCTGTCTCATCACTATGATCTTGCCTGGTGATCACTGGCTCCAACTCCCTGGACCTATCAAGACCATGACTTACTGAACTGTGTTCCCAGCTTCACCTCAGATCTGCCTCGTCACCACAAACTTGTCCAACCTCATTAGTGAAACTTGCATGATCTGAACTCTTCACTGAACCCTGCTACCACCTCCACATCAGCCCCACTTGGGCACTGCAGGATGGGGTCCCAGCCAGCATGTCTTGCACTCTGTTACCTTTGTTAGAACCCTCAGTCCCCAACTCCCCATCCCTCAGGGAGCAGCCGTCCCTCACGGGGCCCTGACAGTAATCCTGGAACTGGGAGTATAGGCCGGATACAAACAGAATAAAGCACTGGCACCGTGTGAGAGCCCTGCTGAGTTGGAAAGAGAATCCAAGAGCATCCTGTTAAGAAGTAAGAAATACTATTTTGTACTCAAACACTGCAGCCTTTGTAAAGGATGCTGGCAGAGCAGCAAAGTAAAACCTCTTGAGCAGTCATTTCAAAAGCAGAATTTATACTCCTTCAGCTTGACATTGAGCAAAAAAGAACCTTAGCTCCCTGCAACTGTTTGTGGTGTGGGATGATCCTGCACGACAGGAACAGACTGCCAATGTACTGATTATCCCCTGTGCAAAGAAAGTCTTCTGGAGGTCACATTGTATTATTGGGTCAGTTTAACAGTAATTGGATATAACCAGTGAGTTACAGTATCACTATCTGAATTACATCAAAAACAAAGTCACATACACAAGAAAACTGTAGAGGGCTTCCTCTCGCCTGTAAGTGAACATTAATGAGAAAATACACTAATTCTGACAAGGCAACAAATGATGTGCTGTAATACATTATACAGAGATGAAGAGAGCCTTGAAAATCCTGTTCCATTCACTTGAAATACTCAGAGCAATTTAAATTTTTAGTATAGAAACAGTTTTGTCAGATAAAGAATCATCTAGAGGCAGCCTGGTCTTCAGCACCAACTGAGAACACTCAGTGCCTTGCATGATCTAACATTTACTTTAGATTACATAACCCATATCCTGACACCAGCATTTGACAAGTGAACAATTTGACAATTCTGCATTTTCTGAAGTCTTTATGAGTTGCTGACTTTAAAGCTGTCCCATACAATATAGAACATATTATTCTGTTCCTTCTGTGAGTTCACAGCTTAACATACATCACACATCAAATCCTGCTGCTTGGCACAAGCATCAAAACTTGTATTTCCCACAGTGATAGCAGGAAAGCAAAAGTGCTTAGGACTGTGGCTTGACAAAGGAAGAAGGGTGAAATCTGAGAAAATGACGCACAACTAATTATCCTTCATACTTTTCCTCCAGAATGTTATTTGAGCCCATTAGATACATCTCTTAGCCTCTTCTGCATATGTAAAACAAACGAGAGCCAGGTGCAGAGCCCTGGAGACAGCTGCTAAGCTGATTTGGGAGGCTGCTTCTAGCACTGCCTTCACAGACTGGTTTGCAGCTCCTCCACTGCCACCGTATAAAACAGCAAGTACGGTGAAATACAGCACAGCGAAGCCAAGCCTCGCTGAGAATGGTATTTCTATGGTCAAGGAAGAAACAGCTCAACCAGCTGAAAACAAAGACACGGCAGTCTCCCAGGAAAGGCGGCCCCTTGGCACCAAAATGCAAACAATTCAAGTGCTTAGGCAGCAGGTCAGCAAAAGGGAATGTCTCCAAACACTGCCACAACAGATTCTGGGTTATAATTTAGACTTTTTGCTCCCCTTTACCTTCTTTAGCCCCTTCCCTCTGCTGTACACATTTCAATTATAGCTCAATAGGAACATTTTGTCTGCAGGTTCAAAGCTGAATTATTCTGGCTGTGCTTTCCACGCCCAGGGCAAAAAGGCTGGGACAGGGGAAGAGCCAGTGTGTGTCAGGTACACGTCCCCATTGGAGAGTTAAGCATTGAGTTTGATCGGACAGTCCTGAATTGCTTATTTTGCCACAATAAGCATCCTCAAGATTAATCAAGCCGTCAAAATAAAGCTGCATATGCACTAGGATTTCTTCCTGAAAAGCAGAGCAGTGACCTTTCTCTTTAAAAAAAAAAAAAAAAAGTCTCTCTGTCATTGACACTTAGATTCCTCTGTACGTTCACACAGAACCTAAAATGCCCATTGGGTATTTAGTCACATTTTTTAAGCTCAGTTTACTGACAAGTTAAGTTGAAGGCTGGATTGAGGAATTTATCTTTTCTGAAAGATAATCAAGGTGCATCTAAGTTAAGTATTTGATTTACTGAACTGATATGAAATAAAATTATTATTTTAGCAGTCATTTAGTACACTGGAATTGAAATTCCTGCACTCTAGCCTTGATACAAAACTTGCTCATCTCCCTATGAATACATGTTTTGGCTTCATCCTCATCCACTATTTTTGATGATAAATTCTTCACCTCCTGCAAAGCAATCAAGAAGCAACAGGAGGCTACTGTCACAGATTGAGCACCAAATTCAACTGACTTCTCTCAAGTATATCCAAAATGTAACAAAAGCACATATGAAATACTGCTTTTCCTTATATTGTAACTTATTGTAGGCTTTTGCAGACATGTATATATATGTACATATATATATAATAGAATCACAGAACAACTGGATTGGAAGGGACCTTAAGGATCACCTAGTTCCAACCTTCATATTGTGGGCAGGGCTGCCATCCACCAGATCAGGCTGCCCAGGGCCCCATCCAACCCAGCCTTGAATGCCTCCAGGGATGAGGCATCCTTGGCTCTCTGGGCAGTGGTGCCAGTGCCTCACCGCCCTCTGAGTAAAAAACTTCCTCCTGACATCTAACCAAAATCTTCCTTCTTTTAGTTTAAAGCCATTCCCCATTGTCCTATTACTATCAGACTAAGAATTTATATATATTACAAAGATGATTAGGAAGTCATTAGGAAGTCATTTTTGAGACTATCTAACATAATACAACCCATTAATTTATTCTTATATTTAACCTATTAATACTTTAAATTGCATAATGATTTTTGAGCCATTCTCAGAGCTGTTCCATCCTGTTTGCATGTAGAACGACACAAGCGTTTATACAGAAGTAGGACACGTCCATGTTATTAAGGATTGTAACTTATAAAGTATGAAATACTGTTACCTGGAGTAACAGCTAAAACACATGCTACCTACAGCGAAACTGACTACGTAAATTTGGCATAATAGCAATATGGACTCCAACCACTCTCTGGAAGGATGGTTGTTCCTACTCCACTAGGCTCTTCAGCTATAAAGTAAGCATTTAATTCCAGACAGATTATAACTCCAGCATCTTTGTCCTTTCCTTCAACATTTTAGCCTTTCTCCTGCTGCTCAACAGAAGTGTTTTTCTCCATGACCAGCAGAAGGCCAGAGGCATGGCAGATAGCTGGCAGCAGAAGGCCTCAGGACAGGACTGGCCCTCCCTTGGTGGCAGCAGAACATCTGGTGGCAGCCATGGCCTGGTGGGCAGGGGACTGCTGCCTCCGGGCTCTGGCTTCGCTGTAGGATCCTGGGGCAGGGGCTGGTACCTCGCACACTCCCTGCAAGACAGACAGACAGCCCCACTGGGAACAAGGTGGGGTGGGCTGCAGTTCCTTGTTTCCCTTTTTTCTCAAAAACATTAGTAGCAAAACGCAAGGAGAACCAGATGAAGACAATAGGAGAGGTCTGGAAGTTTGATTACCACACAGAGCAGAACCTTCTGAGAGGCAGAGAAAGGGTCAGCAGCTGCATCCACTGTCTCCATATTCACCCAGGGGATGCAAAGAGAAGGGGTTCTCCTGTCCTTTGGAGATGCCATAGCTACCAGTACAGAGGTTCAAGAACCTAGGAAACACAGAGCTTGACTTGCTCAGGTGAGAAAGAAAGGACTTAGAAACATGGAATTCATTAGTTCCAGTAAATTTTTAAAGAACGGTATTTACTTTTTTTTTTTTTTTAAATAGGTTTTCTTACTGTACCTGCTCTTGTTGATGGAAGTATAATTAATCCACACCCCTTTTCCCACCTAAGGTAGATTGTACACTTACACTGTGCTGCAGTCCCTAGCTGCAGCTAGGTTTCAGAAAATGTTAATTTTGCTTTTTTTAATTTTAAATGGAAAAGAACTGATGGCAGAGAAAGAAAATGGATATATATCAGGAACAAATTTTGTGCAGCGAGAAAAGACATACAATGGAGGATTTGGAGCCCTCAAAGCAATTTTTATCTTCCTTCAAGAACAGAGAAGGCTGCCATTACTTTAAGTACTACACTGAAACTGATTTATACAGTCCATTATAGTAAAAGACCAGGACACAGCCTTGCAGATCTACATCCAGGCTTCCTCTACTTTCTGTTTGGAAAAGATCTGCAGAGCTATAACATCTCTGCATAACTGACCTTTTAATTCCTGTTCCTTTAGGACTCTCCAACTGGCGTGAGACTTCAGTCTCTGCTAGTGCATGTCAGGCTTTAGTGCATCACTCCTCAGAAAAAGAGAAAAACCCACCAAACAGGCAATGCACTGAACAGCTAACAGAGCTGAGAGCACAAATTCAGATAAAGTTGTTCCACACTTGAAAACTCTCCTTTGAAAGAGACTTCAGATGAGAGACCGGACAAAGAGTGGAGATTTTTGAAAATCTAGCATTCATGAAAGACAAGAATGGGACAATTGGACTAGAGGCCCTCATTACAAGTCCCACAAGATGGTTGGGCACAGGGTCCTTACATCCAGTTTTTCATGAAAGGATTTCCATGAGACTGGGCGGTCAGGAAGCATCTTAGAAACTTCTCCTTTGAGCTAGTTCCTGCAACAGAGGGAATGGCCGTGACCCTGCTGTCTTCCCTGTAACAAATATACCAACAGAACTCAATACATCACAGAAATATCGTCACTTCCCACCAGGCTCACTCCTTTTACATAACACTCGCGTCTTCGATGATGCATATGGTATCTAAGTACTGCTGTCAAACCTCTGACACATCATGCTGTTTTGCTGCAATTCTTAGCTACAGGATGATGAGAAATAGGAACTGTCAGGATTTGAATGTCCTTATTTTTTCATAACCGAAGCAACAATCGCAGCATAATTTAATTAGATATTTTGTTTGGTTGTGCCATCAGTGTATGTTCTGAAATATACCTAGAATTAGTGACAGAGTAATTGTTCTCATTCATGGCTTCAATCAAAATAATTAGGTAGCTGCTGTAGTTATATGCATTACATTAACATTTATATACACACATTCACCCATGATGTTCTCTGCAATGCAAGTAAGAAATCTATGATCTCATAACTACAGCTATGTACCAAGGGGCAGCCAAAGCTCTGAAGAAAACAACTTGAGAGAAGCAGGCTTAAAGTACTGGAATTGTCTGCCTAAGGATAATGTTAATGATGATAATGGTTCATAATGCGCTGTGGGGACGTGTGTAATTCTATGCTGACTAAAATGAGAAAAGAAAAATGGTAGTTGGCTCAGTATTAAATTTTCAGACTTGGCTCTTTTTCCGAACTGGTTTGGGAAGCAATGTTAATGAGCAAGAAAGACACTCTGAAGCAAGCTGCATAAGGACACGCAGTAGTTTTGGGACTGAAGTGGAGGCAGTCTTGGGACAAAAACCATTCTTTGTCAATGACATCAATACATAGACACACAGAGGCAGGTAAAAAGGGAAATCATCTACAAAGGTTCAGAGGCCCAGCTATATTTTTCATTGCCCTGATTTTGGAAGCAGGAGAAGTGGTGAGAGTCCCTTGCCCAGACAGTGACAGCAGATAGATTCTGCTGCCCACTTCTCACAACAGAAAAAAAAATCAGAAAGGTCTCCTGGGTCGGTTTCTTTTTGGATTGTTCTTGATTTGTTTTGTCATGCTTATGCTGCTTCCTCAGCTGGATGAAATTCAGAAGCGCAATCAGAAGAAGCCCTGAGAATAGACATGGGTCCTTCTTTAAGTCAGCAAAATTTAGCCTTTGATAAAGTGCTATGTATGCAAATGTTATGTAAATGATAACTATAGAAGGGGAATTTTTTTTGTAATCCAAAGATATGATGACTCTAAAGCCTGTTCCAGCACAATCCTTAAGCACGCTTCAGAAGTACTGCCTCGGTAATTCCTGTGTAAAGCTCCACCACACAAACTAATACACTTTGATATAACCTGTCACAACCTTGCTGGGCATATTCACATGGGTATTTTCCCTCAGGGAAAAATCATTTCAGTTTCATGAACAGTAACCATGGAAATATCAGATCAGCCAAGGTTTCAGAACCCGGGTATGTTTATCAGTGATTTCACTTTCCTAAACCGTGTTTAATAGCATAGATATAACAAACACTAAATACATAAAAAATACAGGCTAACTGTGCACACATTTATACTCCTTTAACACAGACCTAGTACTAAACCTGGAATGTCCTAGCTGCAAGCTATCAAGGACGGCAGGATACAACAACGGTCAAAGGATCTCACTTGGTATCTGCTTCTTTCCTGAACTCTTTGTGCTGTTGAACACGATGCCTAAATGTTATCTGCTGTTTTCACTAAAAATGTGTGTATTTAGCTATCTTTCCTGGCTGCTGCACTGTAGATTTAGAACATCTATACAGAGAGAAGAGGAAGGGCTTCAAGGGTGAAGCAGCCAGGGAGAAATGTACAGAGGGGAAAGCAGATCTCAGTACTGCAGAGAAATCTCAGGGTGAGAGGAGAACAACCTTAAGAGCCTAAAGGGGTTGTACAGAATTTGTTCAACCCAGATAAAATCTCTGAAAGCTGGTAGCGTACAAGCAGAAAGAAACAACTTACTGTACATGAATACAAAGAGGAGACTTGATTTTAGAACTTTTACTTCATTCTGCTCATATAGCAGAACAGAGACTTTCAATTTCCAAAACTAACATGCTCTAATTAGATAACCTTATTTCTAGTAAAATCTATGTTTAGGGAGTAGAACACTTTCCTGCTTTTTGTTAAGTTTATTTTAAAGTGACATGAGAGTAGTTCTACTACATGACTCAGATTCAGTCATAGACTGAGCAGTATCATAATATGGTATTTCAGGCTTTTTTTTCCTTAGAAAAAGACAAATGGACTGGAAAAACAGAATGGAGGTTTTGCAAGGCATAGGAAGAAGATTGCTATGCATAATTTCTATTTTTTATCATTTTCTAAGTACAGATAGACAAAATTCATAAGGGAACTGACCTCATATTAAAATCAATCTTAAAGATTTTGGGAAAAAAACAATACTAGAAGCCTAAGTTTTGTGGTGCACTTGCTACCGTATCTGCCTATGAATGTCATGCTGATATATTACAGTTTGCTATTACATTCTGAATTCATTCCATTCTTCTGAGAAGGCCAACAAAGACAGCAAGGACAGCCAAATACACATCCAGTGCTTCTGCATTTGTCAGGAAAGATCTCCACAAGACACCTGAAAACATTTATTAGCTGCTGCAGACAATGCTCTCCCTCCAGAAAACTACCACTCTGTTTTTAAACATTGAAACCTCAGCTGTACAAATTCTCAACCAGCAGCAACAGTCATAATCTCTGAATAAACTTACATGCTTTTCCTTCAGGGTGTAGTTTCACATTATACTTAATTCAATCTAACAGCAGGAGGAGGCCAGAGGGGACGGACCTGCTTTCCCCTTGCTTTTCTGCTTCTTCTCTTGTGTTAAATATAGCAACTGTGCAACTCTACAGTGACTCTGATTAGTTTGCTGATCTGAGGGAAAAATCACAGTTTTTCATGAGTTAGCTTTCCCTCTAAGCAAGGAAGATTTACAGTGACAAGTCAAACTCAAAAGAGGAGGCAGAGGGAGCACCCAGAAAGTGATGTGGGAATGATGGCTATTACTCCTTTCAGTGGCAGTCAAAGCATAATGCAAAATCCCGTCCTAAGGCCGCATCTGCATGACAGTACTGTTTCAGTCTGAAGCAGTTGTAGGCTTCTGAAGTGAATCACCAGTTAACAACTGTACTGAATGTTGGTTCAGTTGGCAGAACAGCAGCAGTGCGTGCAAACTGGATTCTTTTCGGAGGAAACTTAGCTGAAAATATTGTTCCAGAGGTACACCAAACACTTACTAAGCATTCATGTTGCATCACGTTTCCAGCTGAATGTAAGTCAACAAGACAGATGTGGAAAGCTTTCTGGAAACCTGAGCTTTTCTAGTGCACCACTCTGTAAATTTATCTCGCAGGTAGTAGCAAGGATACCCACACTCTTCTTTCATTACCACTGGCCACCAAATACCTTACCAATACTACACTGAGAGCTGACAAAGAATGCTATCATACCATTACATTGCTCTGGATAGCAAAATGAAACGGAGATGACATTAAAGATACCGGTGTATAGCAGTGCAATGTTACCACACTCAAGTACAACCTTTCTATACACTTACAGAGTAACATAAGAAAACTCTAAAGCAAGTTCTGTAGCCCTGTCACACTCACAGTCAGTCTGCAAGTGCAGCCATCTCACACAAAGTTCAGAGACAAACATTGTCACTTGGCTGCAACACTTGGTAGAAATTGACAATGCCCCCTACCAGGGAAGTAGTCTACATTTTCTGTGGGTAAAGCACTAAAACACATTTTCCTGTCTAATTATTTCAGAGACCATTTAAACAGTCCACGTTAAATAATTCTTGGTCATTTAATTGGATAGAATCACACTTCTTTGAATGTGCTTTGTAAAAAACGTCTGTCAAGCCCGTATATTTACTGTCAGCAGCTTCCGCTGACAAAAAAACTTTCCTTAAGAGCTCTGCCATTTCACTACGTAGGTATCTACCTGCAAGAGACCAATGACTGCTGCTTTGTTACAGGACAGAAATGGTTGCTGTTGTTTTGTTTGTTTGTTTTAATCCTAATAAAACAAATCATTCTATGATTCTATGAATATCTTTAAAGTTTCTAGGGCAAACAAATTAAAAGTAGGAAATATACGTCAAATGTAGCATAATTTGGAAGTTAGGAGAAATTTTACTATTTTCAGGACTATAAGCACCATTTTAACACTTATGAACGGATGTAGAGGCCCACAAAGGGGTCTATCTGAGCCAGAAAACAGACCCAGGAGTACCTCCTAACTATAGAGACTGACTGCAAGCAGCCTATGTGCTACAATGAGATCTGATGGGCAAGTGGCAATGGAGAATGGTAGTCCTGCAGGGAAAACACAGCCACTGACAGAAATCTGTACAAGGCTGATCACTTTAATTCCCTTCGTATCAGCATGCAGCTGATCTCGGTGTGTCCGGACTCTCCAGAGTAGAACCTCAAGTTTCTTAAGTATCACATAATTCCATGCTTTAAGAACATCGTATTCTATAAGTCTACACTCAAGATATTAGTAACTAAAAATAATGAGTTCCACATGGAAGGTATCTTTACTATAATCTCTTAAATAAAACAACTTTACATTGTATTTTTTTTTATAAAAAAAAGACACTTCAAATGTAACATTTCATAATAAGTAGAGCAGTTTATAGCATCCAAAACATCGTAACTTTGAATGTAATTGAGAATAAACTTCAAGAGTCATGAATTAGAACAACTGAGTTTTCAGCTTGCTTTCGTTACTTTATGTTCAGTGTCAAAGGAAATCTAGAAATCGCTGAAAGAATCACAATGTCCTTTTAAAGAAACACCTAACATTACTTTCATTAATTAAAAGCATGATTTTGATTCTAGGAAACAGGAAAAAAAAAAAGGCTATTTATGTAAAATATATTTCCTTCCTTCACTATAGCTTTATGAAGTTGGATGAAATATGAAAAATACAATATGCTGCAATAGTGTAACAAATTGAGTTTGAGGAGTAAGACATCTCTCTTCATATAGCAATACTCTGAAATTTCTACTGTTGCAAAAACAGTAATAACATAGTGAATTGATTTTAATCTTGATTTTCCATAAATTTATTTTTTAAACATCATCTCTATTTTAGAAAACCTATTGTAGTCAAAACTGGAATTTTAAGGCATTTTGGCCTGAGTGTATTTCCCATAAAAGCCTGTTTCCCTCATGTCTTTGAATAGTTTTGCTCCCTGATGTTATCAAAAGACCGTGAAGAAGACAGTGGAAGAGACAAGTAATGTCACACTGACTGTACATAGAGTCCTGTCAAATAAGTAAAGAAACTCTACTCCACGCTCATTTACTTCATCCCTCCCTATTTCTTTCACTGCAAGTTTTATGCTCAAAAAGAATAAGCCCAAGTTTTTCCAAGCAGTAGTTGATGGTGAAGCGTTCCCAACAGACTTCATGTTATCATACGGCGGACCCACAGACCGAAAAGATCCTAGCTTTAGAAAGTCTCCAACTTCAAAATAAAGAAGGTATCACAGTCTGACAATCTTGGCAGAGCGCTGATGCCACAGGAGAGAATGGATGCTTTGGAAGAACTGAATGCTTCATTCAGACCCTGAAATCTTCCCTTCCTCCATGCAAATCAAGTGTGTTCTTATTTTCTTTCCCTTCCTCTGTATGTGGGACCACGTAACAAAAGAATTGAAAGAAGGAAATCAACTTGTCTCCATGGTGTACAGTATCTAGGTCCCAGCCTCTTAAAAAGGAGGAATGACAGTTCAATAGAGAAGTATAACTTCAGTATTTACCTCTGGACAAAAATTTCACCTTCCTGATATAAAAATGCTCAGGTTGCTACTCGAAACTGACCTTGACTTATGCCTCGAAACTCTCAAAAATATTCTTTCTACATATTTTCAAGGGGCTGAGGTTCTACAAAAGAGAATTTGTAGTCCAATAGAGACAGATACTTTAAATTTAGCTGCGATTATATTGGTCTTTCCAAGTCTTTTGCATTCTCTTGCAATTCCATCTTACGAAACAGGCCAATGTCAAATTAATGCTGTAAGTTTTTGGCATGTTTTTTTTTTTTTCAGATTAACCTCTAACCATTGCACAGTAAGTTAAAGTAGATATTGCCAAGCTTGTGAAAATCAATATAGAAGCGAATCTACAGAATGCACTTTCAACCATGCATTTAATATCTTTATTTTTACATTCATAGTTCTTTTCCATAAGAATGATGTGACAGCTTCACTAGCAATTTAAATAGGCAAAATCAAAGGTCATTTTCTGAGTTCTGTGCGCAAGCAATACCTTTGAAATTAATGAGAGGTCATCGAATTAAAGACCAGCTGCAGGATTTGTATCTTCCATTAAAAAGTTTTTCTGCCTGCTTACAAGTCATATCGCACACTATTCCTCCTTGAGATTTGGCTGCAGTAAAATTAAACATCAGTTGAAATGGATTTAATGATTTAATTTTTGAATAGATTACTTCATAAACTTTAGCAACATTGGTGCAATGCCTTCATACTGAGCTATTCAAAGAAGCCTAAGGGAGGAAGGCAGCCACATTTCACTGAAACAGATGAAATAACAGGTGAAATAAGTGCATGCATTTGCATATAATCTTCTATTTATAGCTATTATCAATAAACATAGCATGTAATAATTCTGACAGAACTTCATGAAAGTACTTTATGCATGCACAGTGCAAGCATCTATGAAAGCTTTATATTCTTTTCCAGTCTTTACTACCTCTAGCCTTGGAGCCCCAGATTCTGAGCTGGGAACTGCTACTGAAAGGAAGATAGAATCACAGAATCATACAATGGCCTGGGTTGGAAGGGACCTCAAGGATCATCAGGTTCCAACCCTCCTGCCACAGGCAGGGCCACATTAGATACTAGCAGAATACATCATGAAATGATGACAAAGCTTCAGGGCACATAATGATTATTGCTATAGAAGCAAAGAGAAAGAGACCTTCAAAAGCCAAAAGAGGAGGTGAGAAGGGAATTCTGATTCAACTGAAGACAATAGATTGGAAAGTCCCATATCTATTCCTAGATGACCTGAGAACCAAGATGCTCAACAGAGAAAGAAAATCTGTCCTTTCAGACACATCTGATTTTTCAGAGAGGGCTAATTGGTAAGGAATTGCAATTACTAAGACTTCAAGACTTTGGGTCTTGAAACTAATGAATAAGACAACACTTTGGTGAAATAAATTATTTACCTTGAATCACAAGGAATAGATCATTACTCATCAAAAGACCAACACTTGTCCAGTAGCAATAAAAGAGAAGAGGAGGGACAGCAGAACAGCTATAAATATGACAGTAAGCTAAGGCAGAGCCAAAATTGTAAGAAACACATGGAAGTAGTAGCAAATATTAGACTGCAAGAAAATAAGAAAATTATATTAAGAATAGCAAGCCATGTTTTCTATCTCAAAAAGTATAAACCAGTTTAATTGCAATTACTCCTTGTTTACACCATCAATTATGGTAAGAAACAAAATGGCAGCTCAGAAACAAAGCATGTGAATGCTTGCTGGGGATTTATTATGCCAGAATCATAGAATGGCTTGGGTTGGAAGGGACCCCAAGGATCATCAGGTTCCAACCCCCCTGCCACAGGCAGGGCCACCAACCTCCAGATTAGGTACTAGATCAGGTTACCCAGGACCCCATCCAACCTGGTCTTGAACATGTCCAGGATCAGGGTGTCCACAACCTCTCTGGACAGCCTGTGCCAGCACCTAGCCACTCTCTCGGTAAAGAACTTCCCCCTGATGTCTAATCTAAACCTTCCCTCCTTCAGCTTAAAACCATTCCCCCTTGTCCTATCACTGTCTACCCTTGTGAAAAGTTGGTTNAAGCATCAACATGACTGGCTCAAGCTGTACAGGGGCATGGAGGTCTTCCTCTGTCCAACGCCACTTCAGTTACTGTTGTCTTAGCATAACCAGTGCCAATCCCACCACCTATCTGCTCTGTTATTGTTCATCTCACATCAAGCAATATCCAGGATATGTTCCTCATAGTTTCTTAGAAAAAAGATACCAACCGTTGTATTTCACAAGCTACTTGAACTTGGAAAAATGAAGTAGTAACATCAAAACAACTTAGTCATGTAAAATGTAAATAAAAAAGCAAAATAATTTTTAAAATTCCTTTCTTAATTACTCGATTAGGTTAAGACTATTTAACAATGTTCCTGCTTAGCAACACTTAAAATAGATTTAAATTCTAACAGGATGAAGTGAAAGAACAGTATATCCAAAAAAAACTATACCTCAGGCTGGTTCCACTCATAATTAATGACATGCTACTGCTAAAATACTCAGGTAACTACAGTTTTGTTTTTCACCAAAAGTCAGCACTAATGCAGAAAGCTGTATATCAACCATAAAATATTTCTAAATAACTAGTCACAATTATATCTTTTCACTGTGTATATTCTTCATCATTTTAAACAAAAGAAAAGCCACCCCACAGTCTAGATTTTCAGCAAATGCTTTAAATAATCAAAACCGGACAACAGTTTTATTATGCATGTTAACAGGGCTTTATTTAATTTTTACTCATCAAGGAACAAGAACCATGTTTATTTAAAAATTATTGATGTTAGGAGGTTCATGTCACAGACTTTCTTAATAGTGTGAAGAAGGGCATTTATTGTAACTGCATCAGTATCACTTTTTGTTGTAGAGGAGAAAACCCAATATAAATTGTTATATGAATCATTGCAAGAAACAAAGTAATGTATTACCAATGCCTTGCTGCAGAAGCAGAGATGAGTCTTGAAACAGCTGTGTATTCCAGGAGAACTAAAGTAAATACAGTTATAGCCATTACCATATATATATTTATTTGGTATTTCGCTGTTTTCATTTTAGAATGGATCAGTAAAGATAAAAACTAACTGGCTGAAGAGAAAGCCTTTGTAAAAATTAAAGCAGAAGGCACAAATAAGAATTTTGGCTAATTCTTCATTTCTTAGGGGCTAAGACTAGGTCTACATCAGCAAAGTTGGCTAAAGAATAAGAACAAAGTTGAGCTCTATTACAATAGGTTCTTAGAGTGGTAAGAAGGGTAACACACAAGTCTTGGCTATTTCTAGAACTTCCGATTAGAGCCAAGAATGATAACTCAAGGAAGGTGAATGCCTTAAAAGTTTTTTACTTCAAACGAAAATGCTATTGTCTTCTTAATTACAGCACTAATTGAAAACACTTGAGGGAAGGCAGTCTAGAAGAAAGGAATGGAGAAGAGATGGATGAGAGAAGAATACCCAATAACAAATGTACCACTCTTTCAACATCCAACTTCAAGTATTTTTTTAAATCAGAAAAAAACAAAAACAAAACAAAACAAAAAAAAAACAGCACATAAATTTTATGAGAGAAGCTCTTTTGGACTGACTTCTGTAATTTACCTCTCTTTTGAAGAGCAGATTTATAAATGTTCTGATGTATAGATAAGCTATACCTCTTTTGCTCAGTTCTTCTACAGGATTAATACTGACTGGACAGAGAAAATCAGAAAGCTTTTTGTAAAAGCGTTCCATATCTGAAGTCACACATTCTGATGTTTACATATTCCTAGGAAGGAAAACGCAATATATTCTGATGTAATATATCTAGCAGACCAGCAATGAAAGTGGAGGTGGTAATTACTTCAATTTATTAATAGGGTCTTCTGTCCTGATCAGCAACTTGCAGTGATTATTTCCTCCCAACAGCTACATTTACCAATTTACATACACTACATTTCATTGACAAATTATTTGGCCTTGAATTTCCAAAGACCTGCCAGAGCTTTCTGTTAATCAGTGGGAAGGGGAGAATTGGATAGCCGAACTAAAAAGCGCTGATCATAATTGGACCAGTCCTATGAGTGTAATAAAGTAATTGCTTGCAATTTTCAGCATATACTAGCCTAGCATTTTGACTAAAAGTGACTCAAGGTAGACTAATAGCTCCACATCAAAGCTGTTTAAATGCTGTTGCTGTATTAGACTGAAGTGGGTTCAGATTAAAACACCATTTGAAAACTGTTTTTTAGAACGAACAAATCTCATAATGATTAAAATAAAAGTAAAAAGGAATGGTTAACAGTATCATACTACTCCAATCACCTACACCTCAACTTATGGAAGACATTCCAGCACAGGCAACGAGTTGGCTTTGGAGTGCAAAGACAAAGTAGATAGATACGACTCAGGTGCAATACTACAGATATTGTAAAGATAACTGTGCACTTACCATTTGGCGTACCAAAAACCTGAGTCAAAAATTAAGGATTGATACCCCTCCTTTACACTGAGAAATCAGGGAAAGGTGATGACAGAAGGTGAAAAAAGACTAGAACTAGAACTTCTATGTGTTTCAGCTGCATTATCTATGCAGGGTCTGATACCATTAAAGGAATCCGCAGCCTTCAGACTGCCAGGACGAAGGGACTGTCCATCTAACAGTTGTTATCCCCCTTGTCCCTTCAGCTGCATTGCTCCCAGCCAGCAGAGGTCCCTTGCCAACACTGCTCTTTGTGGCCCCTTTCTTACAGGGCCTGTCATAAAGCAGGGTTGCTTCTACCAGGTTTCAGACAGCTCAGCAGAAAAGTTATTACCTCTGTGAGATCAGCAGTTCTCTATCCCAGTCATTTCCCAAGTGGAGTTTGCGCTCACCTAGGTATTTTCAAGACAATCCGCTGGAACGTGGGAAGCATTTTTTGTACTCTTAATAAATACAATAAAAAAGTGTTTAATTCACTTTTATCTCATTCTTTTCTAATACCTATTTTTGTCTATGTTTTATAATGCACGCAATATATTAGTACAGTAGTACATGTATGTAATTTATAAACAAATAAGGCATACATTGGGGGTGCATGCTCAAAAATGCTACACTGCCAATGGTGAATGATCCGAAAAGTTTGGAGCCTGCTGCTCGAACCTTACAGGGAGGCTGGTGCAGGAGTGCTGACCAGAATCCATGGAAGCTGCTCAGAAGTTACTTCTCATGAAACTGATGCCTGTGGGAGGACTATCATTGCTTGACAGAAGCACTGAAGCTAGATGAAGCTCTTACTGAAGCCAGAATAATTTTAACCAAATATTTGGAGAATTGGGATTTTTTTTTTTCTGATGAACTTTGAAGAAAGTATGTTTATCTAAGTTCAAGACATTCCTTCCCTGGTAGTCATTGGCTCCTGTTACCCATTCATGAATACTGTCTGTATGGGGAACCTTTAATGTACCCTTCACAGGATATTCGGAGTCAAGCAAACTTCATGCTCTACTCAGTTTGATCTTGACCCTACTGCAGCTATATTCACAGAAGTATGTGTGATGAAATGAAAATATAACAATTTAATCGTGATCTACTTGTTTCAAGGTAACAGAAAGGATATAAATGTAAAGGGTGTGCTTTATCTTCTTTCTTTACACCTGGGGAGTCGGGGGATATTGCTCTACAGAGAGTGAGGAAGTAGAGAGCTGCAGTGCAAAAGGCTATTCTTTTTTAATTAAATTTTCTTTGTGTAAATGAGCAGTGTGAAGGCATAAGATAAAAATATAAGGGGTAGAGGAAAGCCAGGAGGAGGCACAATATTTATTCACAATTAGTAGTAACTGAGACATCTACTATGAGCTGAAAGCACAAGGGATTTAAAAGCCCCTTTATGTTTAACACATTAAAATCTATAAAATCTTCACTTAACTCCTGAAATGGCAACATGCCTCAAGAGCATGTAACATTAGCTATTCAAAGTATGTTCCTATCAAATTGTGAGGTGCCTGCAGAAACAGAAGTGCATCCATTCATGCCATTCTTGGAATTTAACTAAACATATTAATACATCCTATGCACTTTTAATATTCAATATACTTGAGCATCAAGGAACGCAGAGCTCAGTTTCTGCTACAGAACAGTCAAGGTTGTAGCAGCACCACTGAGATGCTCATGACAGCCCCTTAAAAGAAGCAGATAGATGAGAAAAAGTAAAACGAGGACTGATTCCTGTGCATGTTATCACATACGGACAAGGAAAGATCACCTAATTATTAATGATAATAGCATTGTTAATTTCTAAAGTAAGAGGAAAAAAGATTCAATCCCCAAAGAACCCAAACCCAAATATTTCTAAAAGGAATTGATAAATCTTAAATTTCCTGCATCAAACACTACAGCTAAATAAAATAGTTTCTTTTTTTTTTCTTTTTCTTTTTTTTTCTTACTTTTTTTTTAAAATCAGATTACTGAAAGACACAGGATCCACTTTTGATACAGCAGCAGAAATTGCTATTGTAGAGATAAGTGCATTTCTGAAAGCTATGTCTGACGAGAAGTCTAACTTCCACCAATGCATTTTTACTGAAAATAATCCACTAAATTGAAAGATTACATTGAAAATCAAATATTATTAAAATCAAGAAGCCAGGTAAACTCAGCTTAATGCAAAACTCACTCAGTCATTTGCTAAGAACAGATAAACTGGACGAGTTTTGGCAGGAAGTACCGGTAACTCCTTCCCATATCTGCACTGGTGAAAGGTGATCAGAACCTACCAAAGCAAGGCAAGGCTGAGAACTTGAGGTAAGGGCTTTACTTTGGCAAAGTGCAGTGTCAGGTATGAGAGCTAGGTGGAATAATAACTTATCCAGTGGAAAAGAAAAAAAGTATCAAAAGAAAGGAGGATGCTCGGGATAAAAGTCGAGGTACTCAAGCTCAGATGGTGAGAGGCTGAAGGTAGGAGTGGCAAAGGGAGAGAAAATACAGTGCCTGACTGGAATGTTTCTCTGTAAGCGCACAAAGCTGAATTTGTTTCTTCAAGAATATAGACAGTATAGGCTTTGTTTTCCTCTGTGGCACAAAAAAATTGGTTTGTCTGGAGTTCTAGGAAGCCTTCTGCTGACTGCATTTTGGCTCATCCCTTGTAAAAAAGCATAGTTAAATAACTCCTGTTTCGTGACCATTTCATTTCTAACGTGCTCTGGAGATATGTTGTCTGGAGGGATGCTGTTGTGTACAGTATCAGTGGAGTTTCATAAGCTGCAGGATGTGCATCCTGGAAAGAAATATCTATCTGCTTATAAAACTCGCTGAAGGCAACCCAATGGAATTATATCAACTTCTGCTGCTCAATTCCACTGTAAAGATTTGTTTGTATCATTGTCAGGTATTTGCTGTTTCTCATTTACTTCTACAGCCTTCTGGATATGCGGGGATCCTAATAACCAGATAGTATTTCAGAAACTGACATACAGATGTGATGACTAATCCGAACAGCAAATGAAGCCAGGAGATTTGTGTTTTCTACAATTAGAACTATATTTCTCAAATCCTGTAGCCTGTTTGAATGGGTAATATCAACATTTGTCTTTAGCTCTCCAACCCTTAAAAAGGGCACAATATGGTTCCCTGATGCCTCTGCCTTGTCCTCCTGTCCTACTCTTCTCTAGACGCTGACAGTTTCATTTTTCTCATCCTTCTCCATCCCACTTCTCATTTCTTAGAATCTCTGATTCGTGTGTGTGCCTATTAAATCCAAATCTTTACTTTTTAGACTGCATCTGGGTTCTTCCAGATTCCTCATCTGCTTTTGGAACAGATGTTCTTCCTCCTAACTTTTCCCTGAAAATACACTTCTAACTGGCAACCTGCATGCACCTGAAGGCCTGCACCTTGTTTGTCTCCTTTTCATTGGGTTTGGAAGGACCATTCCTTATCCTGACACTAGACTGAGGGACAGATGGGATAACATCTCAGAGACTGCCCTTACATCTCTGGCTTGGCCAGTTCAGGGAGGCTGAGGGGAGACAGGGCCTGGCCCCGCTGTGGCCTTGACGGGATGATTACTTAAAATTCCCTTCACAACATCAATATGCCTCTTAATGTGCATTTTGAGAAGGAACTAACCTTGGCAAAATATGAACAACTGGAATTTGGGTTTAATACAAAACAGTAGAAAATAGTAATTATAGATGCCACTGTAATCTCTGTCCATCACTCCTCAAAACTAACTCTTTGGAATACGTTGGCTATCCTATTTCTATAAGTGTTTGATTTCAGTTCTTCATGGCTATTAAATAATGTCACTACATTACAGAATTTATTCTCAGTTATAAACCACTTACTTATAAGGTATCAAAAGATATCAAAGATATCAAAAACTGCTATCTAGCACCTTTGATCCACAAGCAGTTAAGCACTAAAAATCAACTTTCCTGGACAAGTTCAATAAAACTTTCCTGAAAACGCTCTGATTTCAAGAGCTTTGCAATATCAAGGCACTTTACCTCAGCATTATTCTCAATCTTGTCTTCCTCCAACCTTATCCAAAAACACTTCAACATCTGATAGGCAAGGATGTGGACGAAAAAAATGTCAAATTATTAAAGCAGAGTACAGCTAGGAAACATGAAAAGTGGAGCTCAAAGGGCTGCAGAGAAATAGTCTTTTCACTCATATCCCATTCTTGACAGATATTCTACATGTATTTAAGCTTCAAATGGCAGCTTCTACAGTCTCCTTAGGTAGTGCTTAATGCAGTGCTTATCTGTCCCTAATGGTAAATGGTATTGCTCAAATTTTTCAACAAATGATTTGCCAAAAGTTGTCCAAACATAGAATCTGACTCTGTAAGGCATAACTAAGTTTAACATTAACAAAGATATCCTTGCTAAGATGAATATTTCCATGTTTACTTCAAGTAAGTGCAATATTCAAGTGTCAGGCTTGCAGCAACACATGTAAGCGTGAATGTGACAACTGGAAAGTTTTCAGACATCTTAGAATCACGCCAACAATGCATCGAGTTAGCGAATATGCACTTGAATAGAGTTTTCGTTGGCTTACATATCAGTAAATGATGATATGAAAAGTATCTAAAGTTTTTATTCTGTTGTCATCATTCTGCTTTTTGACTTCTTGGTTTTATTTTCCTATTAGTGGTATTAATTGAATAGAAGAAATGATGAAAGAGTTGAGCTAACTGTGAGAGAACCAAGTGACAACTGGCATCCCTAAATAAGGCTTTCAGCTGAAAAGGCCTTTTCTTGGGGCAATAGTGAGAAATATATCTACATCCTTATTGTCCTATCTTCTCCGAAGTCATGTGGATAAGATTTAAAAAAAAAAAAAAAAGATACTGTAACTTCATATAAACATACCTTTGTTGTAAGTTTGGGAATGCAGAATGCTACTGTGTTACTTCTCTCATTGAGGTGATATCTCCAGCAGGAAAAGGAGAGAATATGCAGAGTGGGTGTTTTAAGAAGTCCTGTTGGAGTTAGTGCCTATCTATCTGGAAACATAATAACCCATAACACTACTGTAAAAGACATGGATTAATTGTAAAAAAGAAAACCAAACTAGACTTGGTTGCTTGGACATTTGCTGAAAATTTGCCCTTCAGCAACAGAACCTTATCTGCTGCAAAACTGTGAAAGCAGTTAGTTTCCTGTAAGGGATCAATAAGACTAATCTGTTTTCTCAGTGTGCCTTCTTATGGAGAACCAGCGCAGAGCCCCTACGAACTCATAGTTATGACAAATACTGTCATAGATCCACCACAAGCATATAGCAGGGTATTTACCATGCATCTTTTACCATATATGTATTGGCTAGCCAGGTAGTATAAGAAATTATACACAACAGTTGTTTTTGTTCTGTCTTAGGAATTGACTGTACAGACTTTAAAGAACACAGTTCTAAATAGAAAATACATATTTAAATGAAAATAAAAGTACCACTGAAGAACAGAAACATAAAAAGAAAAAGAATGTTGCCATCTAAATATGTAATAGTCACATGTAACTTCTACGTCTATTGGGACACAGAGTCCATCCCTGTAAAATTCTCGACATCTCATAGTCAAAGGCAAAACAAACAAGGACACAGTATTTAAAATACTTACCTCAGAATTTCCCTGATCACTTTTCATACTTCTAAATCACATCCTCTAACTTTCACACTCTTAAATGTGGTGGTACACATGAAGCCAGCAACATCAACTATTGATGTCAAACTTGCGTAGGAAATCAGGCACACTGCGATAACTGTCACATCAAGCAGAACCTGACCATTCTGCTTCTCAGAAACTTAATTATTTCACAAAATACTTATTCCCAAGCAAAGATTCAATAAATGCTCAAATCCTGTGTTTAGGCATATAAATCAGTAGTCTGACTTTCAGAAATGCTGAGTTTCATTGCCTAGAGGACATGCGACCATCATTCACCAACTAGCAACCCAATATCTAGAAAGCCGGACATGATCAATCTGAGGCATGGAGCTGTACCAATGTATTACACAGTGCATATTTGTGAGAAGCTGCACTGAGGTATGGAAATTCACTTTTCATTAATTTTTGAACCTTGATTTCTGTGGCAAGAAAAGGTTATATACTAAGTTCCTCATAACTGAAAATTGAGCTGTCTCGAGCTTCACAGTACAGTTGGATACAGAGCTCCTCATGGGCCAAGTGCCAAATGTGCCAGAAAAGTGCAAGAAAAAAAAAAAAGCCAGAAATAACAGGCTTTTAGCATGTTCTTAAAAACGTGGTTTCAGAGGAACAATTTTAAGACATCCAAGAAGTCTTCGTAAAATTAATGTGCCAAAGAGGTGAAGCTGAGTACAATTTTCCTGTTATTTCCCCCTATGAAGTGCACTGTATTTCTTTGTTACATGCATGCGCAGTTGTTTTAAGACGTTACATCAGGACATAGAATCATAGAATGGTTCGGGTTGGAAGGGACCTTAGAGATCATCTTGTTCCAACCCCCCTGCCATGGGCAAGGACACCTCCCACTAGACCAGGTTGCCCAAAGCCCCATCCAGCCTGGCTTTGAATAATTCCAGGGAGGGAGCATCAACGACTTCTCTGGGCAAAACATCAGTAAACATCACTGTAAGCTGGTTTAGCTTTAAAAGAGCAAATATGGAAAGCTGCTCCATGTACTAGTTTTAATTCCTTGGATAGTAACCAACACAGGTAACAAATATTAACAAGAGTTCCATTTAGATTTTTGGGTGAATTTTAAAATGATTTAAAAAAAAAAAAATCTAACTTTCCTGTATTAAAATATGCTGATTAAAATCAGTCCGGTCTGATTATTCCTTGATAATAAAAGGCATCTGAATAAACCTAGATGCTATCAGACAATAGTGACATTGCTGAAGGGTGTATGGTCACTTCTACTGGAGACTTAGAGGTAGGATTTCACCCTAAATAACAACAGTATTTGAAATAGATGTAACTTATTTAAAGATGTTTTCAATAGCTCTTTACCTACAGAGGCTTAGTAACGAGTCATAATTTCAGATTTAAGTTTACGTTACACCTGAAAAGCATGCTTAAAACAAATTCATCCTTGCATTCAGAGATTAGTTAAAAAGAAAAAAAGAATAAACTGCTTTAAATTCAGAGGATCTCTTTAAAACTAACCCATACTCAAAAAAGTAAAATCATTTCATTTATTCAGAGGTAATAATGAAAACTGGTTGCATGAAAAGGATTCCGATCGGGAGGATTTTTGTTACTTTCTTCCACAGTAATGCTGAGCATGTATAGTTCCAGAAATAATAGTTCTGCACTCACTGTTTTCCTTAGAACTTCCATTCGCTCACTACAGGTGTAGTAATTCCTCTGTATCGGAAAGAGTATTACTGTCATCTATAGTTGTGATCCTACATTTATCCCATCAGTATATTTGAAACCGCTACAGGGCAAGTGGTACCCATCATAACTACAGTCCTTAGCATGTTATGGCTGTTGTAATTCTATAATAGCTGTAGTCCTCCACTGATACTAGCTAGCAAAGGTTATACAGGTTTTTCCACATGGGTGAAAAAAGTTCTAACACAATGGGCTATCAAACTGTTGTGAATGCACCAGAAGAAGAAAAGAGATAATAAAATTATTCCCAAAAGTGGATTTTCTTTATATTCTTGAAGCATGCTTTATTTTTCCTGAATTATGATGATAGTTTCTTGGGATTCTTTTTGCAACACATCCCTCATCCACTAACTGCAAGAAAATAATTGTTTTTTTCCACAGAAGTTTAGCAGTATAAAAGTTGTACTCAGAGAGAGCAAACATAATACTGGAGGATGAAGCTTCAAAGGTAGGACTTCCTATGATAAAATCCTAGAAGGAAGAAGGGAGATTCTTTCCTTCCTCTAATAAGATACTCCCACATTAATCAAACAGCTCTGTATTTGGAGAAACAAAAGCTCAACAGATAAATAGAAACCCATACTACAATAACTGCTGTACAATACTGATTGCAATGGAAACCACAAATGAACTCCACTTACATACATTGAAAGCTCTGTGTAAGAAGACAGATACTAAAACCTATCGTGTTGCTTCAGAGGGCAAAAGATTTCCCAAATACTGGGTTGAAAGAAGATTGAGGGAATCCTAAGTTCTTCAAGGATACACTTGTTAGGCAGAAATTCATTCTTCCAATCGCCCAGTTCTCTTCCTTTTTTCCCTACAAAGAGATCAGTCTCAAAGGGAAGCTGCCACCATGTTCAGATACAGAAATGGGGACAATAAATAATCTTTCCAGCAAGAAAAATAGTTTTGTGAGGACTTCTAGTTTTTAATATTTATCCCATTAATGAGAAGAAAATAACAATTGTTTTTAACCTCAAATATCTCCTGTTTCCCCTGTACACATTCACATTCCGAAACCTCTTAACCTCTTAGTTCAGGACTTAATCTACATTTTTGAAACTCTTCTCAACACTTGAACTTCTTAGCATGAACTGCACTGATTGAAGTAGGAAAGCAAATGAACTTTAAATGTTAATGTGAACTCATACATTAATTTCAAAAAGTCACAAGACAGAATTAAACCCTGCTGAATCTGAATCTTTAAACTCAAAGGAATTAATATTTTTTGCCTATCCCAATAACTTGGATCAATTTATTTTAGTACTGAACAAACGCAGAATTTTAAAATTGATTTTGATAATTTTCCTGTAAAAAACCTGTTAACTGCACAGATTATCATTATGACTACAGAAATCACAGGATTAACTGGAAATCTAGTAGTGGACTTTCAATGAATGATTCAGAAACTTATAATATTGACACTTCCAATTCAAGCAAAGATGCTAACATTTAAATGATTTAACACTTAAATGAATGACATTTCTTTTTACGTTTATTCAGGGGAGGATAATCTGTCTCAGACTTGCTGAGTTTCCTCACAGTGGCCAAACAACAAAGACATAAAATTCTTCAAATTATACTGCATAAGAGTTGACTTTAAAATACTTTCTATTTGCAACAAAATTAACCACTTTGTTTTAAAGAAAGTATGTCTAAAAAGCAGAGCTTCACAAGTGGTTATATCCAAGAAAAAAAGTACCTTTAAGAAAGCCTCTCTCTGCCTTTACAGATTCCAGTCAGCTGGAAACTCAGCACATGAGCCAGATTGATATTTGATTTAATATTTTTGATAGTTTTAATCTCATTCATAATTTTTAATTACTTTAACTAACAAAAAAAAATTGTTTGGTATATAAGGGAAAAATAATGACCCAACACAAATGAGTTTATTCCAATTCTGACAGATACTTTCATAGGTTTTTCTACTTGTATCACACAAAACTTAACACTAAGCTTGACATATCATTCTTCATCTTACATATCCAAATACATCACACTTAATATTTCCCCTGACATAAACAGAAAATATGTCCAAACAGCATTTTTCTTGGTCCTTGAAACCCAAATGCTACCTTTCATTTATTAAGTTCACCTGAGAAAAAATAAGAAACTACTGGAAAGAAGCTCAAGACTACAAAATCGTTCCTCACGCCAAACTGACCGAGAGATCAGCCTCCTTTTCTTACACTTTCTTAAATAATACTGCCATCATCTAAACCGTGTACTAGCATAATCTAACTTAAGAGAGCCAATGTTTAAAAAAGGAAGAAGATTCACATTTTATTACTACATTTTGATGTCAAGTCAGCAGCTTTAAGTAAACTGCATACACAACTGAAAGGATCCCTAAAGCTTTTAATACTTTGAATGATGAAGTTTTGATAAAATAGGCTCACACACTTAACAATACATCTCTGCAAATATGAATCTAATATTTTCCACCATTACTGGTGGAAAATGGTAGCTGCATTTGTAGCGTAAACAGGGATTTTTCTATTAATCCACACATACTACAGCAAGCAGAGAGTCAACAAATTCCAAATGTCACTACTATCTTGTTACTGGACACAGCAGATAAAAATTAGACAAAATACATGCTCTTCTTGAACATATCTTTAAAAAAACAAACAAACAAAAGATCAGAATATAAAGTTTCACACTCTTCTAAAATCTCACGATCCTTGATGTATAAAATTTTTACAAGACGATCAATACTATTTGTTTTCAATGGTAACTCATAACACAACACCCAACAAAGACATTAGCAATTCAGACATTACCTAATGCTGCTCATGCTTCCGGTTTCTGATCCAAGCTTACATCTCTCCAGTTGGCTGGCTACAATCTGACGTTCAGCCTCAAGTTCTCGAGTCAGTCTCTCAAATTGTAGCTCCTGAAAAAATAAATGAAATCGTTCATTTTGACTTTTCTTGAGATTAAGAAGGAATCTCAGTATATAAAATAATTGTGAAAAAGTTAGTATAATATCTTATAGGAAAACCTTTTTTGTTTTAACATATTCAACAAATCAAATTTTTACAGCAACACCTACTCATTCCTTCATTCACTCTAATGATATGTGTTGTAGAATGAGCCAGCTTATCAGAAATGGAATTTCCAAACACAGTAAACAATTAAGGCCCAGTAAAAATCATTCACAGTTCATGTACGTCTCTTAGTAGCATAAAAATATGTTTTTAATAAGGTGATCTAACTATGCTATGTCACAAGCAACAATTTGTGTTACTTTAAAAAGATGCAAATTTCTGCAGATGATCACGTGGTGATGAAGGCTTTTCTACTGAGGAAAGAAATAAATCAGTCAACATAGTACACCCTATTGAAATAAACTAAATTGAAGGTATACTGTTACGGACCAAACATGGTTTAATTTCAGCATTTAATGATATGCAGATCGGAAACTCAGTGTTTTCAGATAAGTCATGTTAAAAATCCTGCCACCAATTGAGTATGTTTTCTTTCATTCTGTCAAGGAAGCCAAACTAGCCCCACCAGGTAAGATTTATCCACAGAACTCATAAATGAGTTTTCATTTACAGAAAAGAAATTATTTTTCTTAAGTTGAAAAACAAAACAAACAAAAAAATCCAAAAAAAACCCCAAAAATGGTGAAAACAAGCCGAGTTAAATCCTCACTGTTCCCTACAAAGCTGTATTTCCCACATCTGGTATCAGTACTTTTATCAAACAAAAAATAGAAATACTTTTAGGAAATTATTCTTTAAGTTTGCCAAAAGTTGCTGCCCTTTCATTTTGGTCACAGTCAAATAAAATCACATTCATGGGTACATAGAAACAGTTCTCTTGCCTCTCTCATTCGCATTTGTTGAAAACTGAAGATGTACGAAGGTTACCCCGAAAATAATGCCTTCTATTTAATTATGTTGGCCCACGATGTCAGAGGTGGATGTTGGAGGTATGGCAGTAGAGGCTGAACTTTCTCATCAATATTCTGCTACATTTTGTTGTTGTGTGACAGATGGCAGCAGAAGGGAAGTCTGACAAAATGGCGTCTGACATGGAAGCGTAGATGAAGCAAAGGGGTGGAATTGAATTCCTCCATGCGGAAAAAATGACACCCATTGACATTCATTGATGCTTGCTGAACATTGATGGAGACCAAACAGTGCATGTGAGCACAGTGAGGCAGTGGGTGGTGCATTTCAGCAGTGGTGACAGCGACATGAAAGACAAGCCACGTTCCAGATGGCCATGCAGAGCTGTCACATCATGAAATGAAGAACGTCTCAATCAGCTCATCTGCAGATTATGACCAGAGAACTGTGTACAGAGCTGAATATTGGCTTCAATGTGTTGGAAACAGTGGCGGCAATGTTGGAATATCACAAAGTTTGCGCCAGGTGGGTTCCATGAAAGCTCACACAGGAACAGAAAGAACACCATATGCAAGTTTGTCAGGGCCTATTGAGCTAATATGAGGCTGAAGGTGACAGTTTCATGGATCACATCATTATCAGTAACGAAACATGGTGTCATGATAATGTCAGGCCCCATACCACTTTGAAGACCATGAAGCACACTGCCAATTTTGGCTGGACTGTCTGACTAATCCCACTGCATAGTCCGGATTTCTCACCTTCTTCTGTTTGGGCTGATGAAAGATGGACTGTGAGGGCAATATTTTCCTAGCAACGATGCCATCATAGCAGCTGTGAAACAGTGGGTCATCTCCACTGGTGCAGTTTTTTACGCGTGAGGCATGCAGGCTCTTGTTCATCACTGGTGAAAATGCATAGCTAATGGTGTCGACTATGTTGAAAACAGTGTTATCGTGCTCTTTGTATCTGTTGTCGTTTCCACAAAAACAAATAGGAGGCATTACTTCCAGTGCAACCAACGTACTTTGAGAATCCACTTGTTAATGTGCCCATTATCCCTTTCTCTCTCTTTTCTTCCAAAGAGACCTCCCTGTGCTGCAGAGGTATAGGACAGCATGCCGTGTTTTCCCTGTCCGAAGAACAGCATTGGATATATTTGTGCCCAGCTCTTTGGTACACTAAGTGCCACTGGGGAATGCTGCATTTGAGAGAAAGAAAGACACAGCAGGGGCAGAGGGAAGGATTCAAAAGCCTTCATCCTGTCTGTTACCTAAAACATCTGACCAAGAAGCCAATAGTATATGGAGGCATAAAACTTTTAAACCTCTGTCACTAGTGAAGCTGTAACTGAAATGGAAGAAGGAAAAGGCTTGTAGTTGTTCCACTGTATTCAGCTGGGCCATCTGCCTTTGCTTCTTTTGTTACCAAGACAGAATAACTACTGTCCCACACCAAACATAAAGGGGAACCTCCACAAAGATTACGTACAGGAAGAAAAAGCTGGTGTACTTTTAAATGGCCAATGACTCTTTGACAGAGACTCATTACTTAAGTGAGACTACGCAAGATACCCCGCCCTCAAAAGAGAGAGACCAATGCACAGAGCAAACCATGGTATCACCACTGCTCGCTGAATGCTAATAGCGCGTAAGCAGTCATAGCTGTTGATATGCTCTACACATGGTTTTGCTGTACTTCAAAATGTCTTTTTCCTTGCTGTTTGTAGATAACACTATTAGAAATCACCTAATAATAACCACCTGGTTTAGATACACCTACTTCACACAAAACATTTGTCTTCTCAACTAGTAAAATCACTTGTCTGAAAAGAGAGCGTTTATCAACTTTCCAAGAGTTATTATGCAAATCCTGGTCTTGTTGGAGAGAAAATAATACCTTCACTGCAGAAAGGATTGCAACAGAAATATTACTACAGTTCTGATAGAACATAGAATCAAAGTGCTATAGAATTTGGTACACTAGCATGCTTATTATCAAAATAGGTTAGCACTGAGAAATTTTGTTAGCGTAAAATACAAAACAAACAAAATGAAACATGAAGTTTACTTTCAAAACGACAGCAAAAGCTGTAAAAGCTACACCACAGCCTTTTGAAATTAGTTTATTCCATCATGGAAGTGATACCAATGCAGACTTTGAAGCACGGCATATGTTTTCAGCTATTCAGCTTCACCTTCTGTCCCAGGTGAGGTAGGACATGCATGTTCTTGTCCATGGCCTGCTAGAGGGTACTTCTTTAACCTGCATTGACTTTTTCTTTTCTGCTATCTGGACTGTTTACTTTTCCATATATTTTATGTTTCATATTCCTTCTGCTAACCACACGTGGTTACCTACTTTCCAGACACTTCCGCATTTTCCCAACTCACACTTAGGCCACGAAAAGAAACTGTTATGAAGACAAATTAATCATGATTCTGGTCTTCAAAATATACTTTTCTATACTTGACTATCATTTATATTTCTTTCTTTCTTACTCCTTTCTTTTCTTTCTTGTATTCCCATTATCTCTCATTTCCTAGCATATCTCACAATTTATCCTCGACTAATCTCTTTCAATCCTACTACATGAACTACTAGCAAATACCCTAAAATTACAGGTTTAAGTAACCTTTCTCTATTGACAGCTTGTCCCTTGTTGAGGAAACACTTCTCAAGACGTAGAAATTTATGCTTTCTGTTCTCACTGTCCACATTATTTATGCCCTGTCCCGCAGAGATGAATAGAAAAGCACAGTTGCGTGCACGTCCCTTCTCAAGCACGAAGCAGAGAGGTATTGGATCACCAAAGGAAAAACTAATCTTGGGTTCCTACCTAGAGTATGAATAGTAACTTCATTGCTAGCTTGCTTCAATGGCTGCTATTTCTCACTTCATTGCCTTCTGTCAGGTGATGGAAGTTACCAAGGGAAGGACGGAGATGAAAGCTGGGGAACTGAGAGTGTGTGAGGGGGAAGATTGGCACAATTATTTTCCTGTAAATATCCTTGACGTTCAACTCAACAGAAAGTAACTGTGTTAGATATTCCCTCATTGGGTGTCCACAGTGCAGGTCCACAGGGTTGCCTTTGGAATAAAGGAAAAGAAGAATTCAACTAAGAGTAGGGTGAGTTTTCTATTCTACTGTATTAGGAATCCCTGCCAGAAAATAATTAATAAGCTTCCTCCTGTTTGTTTGGGAGGCAGTCAGAGTGGCTAACATTTGAATAAATGCATATGCTTAGATTCCAAGCAGCTGTCACAGTGCAAGAAGACAAAAACTAGAAATAGTATCTGCTTATGTTTTATAAAAATAGCCACTGAACCTGACTCCACCATTTGTCTTGCTTGTTCTGTTTACAATAATTTTCACCAGATCATGCCATCCTGCGTTATCATCACAATCTTCTATTATTTGTCTGAACAAAGCTAATCTGAACATCAAAATTAAAAGCAAATTTCTACCCACTGATTATGCAAACACGTTGTCAAGACTATTGCAGAACGAAGAACTGCAGAAATTACATTGCACCTTCAAAATTAATTTAAGTAATGCTACGCTAACTGCAACTGCATGGACTAAAAAGGCCAAGGATGCCAAAGTGAGTGCACAGGCAAAGTCAATGTAGAGCCGAAGTGACCACTGTGACTGTCCTCAGCACATAGCTACAGAAAGGGTATGGGAGTGTGATGCCAGGAGGAAAATTAGACATTGTGATGAGAGTAATCCAGAGCGATCACTCAAAAGCAGCTTGGAAAGGGAGAAACTTCATGACAACTTTTATCAAATTGTTCTGAAGTGACAAAAAGATTATGTATCTGCTAGGGTCTGAAGCAATTTTGGTTTAAATGACATAGTTGTCAACTATCAACATATTTTTTAAGAAAAAATAATCATTACTCCACAGAAGTAACTGGACAGCCTTTTCAGTATGGGACTTGAATTCTACCTGCCCTCTGCAGCCACTAAAGCATCAAGCACTGGGTAAGACTTGAAGCAAGCCTTGTGTCTCACAGAGGCCCAGAAAACTGAGCAGGCCTAGCAGAAATCTTTGCAGCCTTCAGAGGCTGTGAACTCTGAGCTCAGAGCACAGCACGTGGAGGCATTTTGGTTACTCTCTGCTTTGCACCTGCTGAGTGGTCTGTATCAACTCATTTGAATGTTGAGAGGAGGAAAACAGGTCAAAAGAAATCTGGCTGATATTTAGAGCTGATCTCACTTGACTCTGCCCTTTACGATTTTAAAGCAATTTTTCAATCCTTTCAAAGAGAGATGTGTATTGAGGCTGTGCAAGAGACATAGTAAAATCAGCAGAAATGGTTAAAAGCAGCTGAAAAATAATTTAGATTAGATCTAAATTTAGGCTGAACATCCATGTGAATTTATTGAATTTCTAAGAATCTTAGGGTCATAACATTGAGAAAAAGTGTTTAGCTTTTGACTGTGAATATGCTATATGAAACACATTGGTGCACTAATGATCATGTGAATCTTCAAATACAGACAAATAACAGCACTGAGGAAAAGTTGGGAATTCCTGGTGAGATGAAGACAGAAAGCTTGATTACAGCTAAACAAACAAAAGAGGGCCTCGTGGACTGAAGTAATTTATAGAAATATCTTAGAAAGCACAGAATTTCCTAAAGTGCATAAGCTGTAGAAACGTAAAACACTGGCTCTGCCTTGTTTTAGCCCATTAAACAAGAAAAACTGTACCTCAATATCACAAGCAGTCTGTACAGACTGTTAAGCACTTCCCAAGGCATCATGCCTAATTCCATATACTGCATATCTATAAACTCCCAAGTAAGCATGGTGTTATTATTATTATTAAATTAGCATGGTGTTTTAAACAAAAACGTAACCTAGGGTACTGACAACAGACAAGCAGCTGTATGTGAGGCACACTCTGAGTGTGAATACAGCAAAATCTAGAGAAGTTCAAATTGGCAGAAATCCTGCAACCGCATCAGACACAAACCAGACCTGACAGCCCACCCTGTATCTAGAAGGAAAACAGAATGCCTTGATGCTTTCAAGCATGATAAAAACATCACTAGCAATGCCCCTATCCATCTGACACTGAATGTTGTTCAGAAGCTTCAAAATTGGGCTTTAGAATGTACCATTCAATCATTCCACCCTCTGTGTTTTCTCCTGTACTGATCTTATTCTTTTCCACTGAAACATTTCATTTCTCTCCTGCATTTAATATAATTAGGGTGAGGGAAACAGCTCAGAACAAGGCAATAAATAAATGGACACAGTGGGAGCAAATTCCAGTAACTCAGCGGTGGACATGTTGTTGCAAGATTTTAAAGGAGGCCAAAAAAAAATAAATAAATAAAAAAGACTTGCTTATAGCTATAACTGTTTGGAACTTCAAGTTTCCAGGTGACATCAACTTGGAAGAAGCCATCCACATGTTGGAGGGCAGGGCTGCCATTCAGACAAGTTGCAGGGATAGGCCAGCAAAAATGTCACGGAGTTCAAGAAAGAAAAATAGAAAGTTCTGAATGTCATGAAGTTCCACAAAGGAAAACCGAAAAGTCATGCATGAAAGATGGAATAACCCCATATAATCAGTACAGCATCTCCACAAAAAGGACCCACAAAAGTGGCTGCAAAAAGTTGAGAGTCAGCAGTGCATTCCTGTTGTGATGATGGCCAATGACCCACTTTGTTGCACTGCAGAAAGAACTGTCAGCAGGACAAGAAAGTAATTATTCCCCTCTCTCAGGTACTCCTGAAGCTGCATCTCAGTTACAGTCGCTGGTTTTGGGTCACCAGAACAAGAACACAAGATTTTGAAGCAAAGGTTCAAGGAGCTACCAAGATGCTTAGGGGACTGAAGCACATACTGAACAAGAAGATGTTGAAGAATTTGGTTTGTTCGGCATGGAGAAGGAAAGGTCTCTGGAGGACTGAATTGCAGATTTTAACTACTTAATGGAGGACTATAGCGAATACAGCACCAGATTCTAGTCAAAGGTGCACAGCAAATGGACAAAAGGCAGCAGTCACAAGCTACAATACTGTAAACTTTGACTGGGTATTAGGCAAAACAAACAAACAAACAAACAAACAAAAATCACAGCACTGGTGGTTAAGCACTAGAAGAGACTGTCCAGGCAGGTTGTGGAATCTTTAAATCTCCATTCCTGGAGAACTGCACATCTGAATTGACACTGAAGCCAGTCCCACTTGATGCAGACCTCCAGCAGTGTCTTCTAACTTTTCCAGGATTCTAGAATCAATACGTTCTGAAAATTATTTTTCAAAGATTTGTGCCAATCTGTACTATGGATTAAAAGCACTGCCCAGCAGTGCAGTGACTAACAAACTCTGATCATCATCCTGCTTACATTTAGGTACGTTTGAGTTGACACCAGTGCTAGTATTTTATCAGCCAGAACCTGCATTTCTCTAGCTCATGCACTCCCTGATCTCAGTCAGGACTTTAGCAATCACAGGCTTCTTTCAAAAGAGACTGGCATGGCAATTCCCAGTCTGGGCTATTATTCATACCGATTGTTTATGGACTCAAGAAAGGTTTGTTCAATTACAGTATTTAAAAATACACTATGCCTTCTTTTCCATGTAAGATTACTCCAAAGTCCCTTTCATGCCTTCAGAAAGCGTTTGCATAAATCTGACCCTATTTTGTTTTCTATTTTCAGGATCCCGATACAAATGAGGTCACAATTACATTCAGATGCACGTTTCAGCTCTCCAGGCACGCTGCCCTGTGCCTCTGTTCCCTGCCCCCTGAAAGCATAATGCCCAATTGCATGGACTTCTGTCCTAGCAAAATTGCGTTATTTCTTCTCCAGCACAATCACCAAAGTTATTCAAATTATCTCTTTTTTTCCTGTTACAAATTGGACAGTGCTTTTTAATCCTATTTTTGCTTCCTGTTTTGTATTCAGCTTTACTTCTTTAGCTTATTTCTTCTTCTTCTCACTAGTTTTTGCATCCCTTGCCTACAAACACAATGGTTTATCACCCACCATGACTGCTGTGGTATTCCACTTCCTCCCATGCGAACTACTTCAGTCCTCAAAGCGACAAAATGCAAGTAAAAGCCTTGGAGAGTTAGGACAGGATTAGAACTACTTAAAAGCTTTCTAATCTCATACATTTGCTTCTACTCCTTTTGGAGTAGTAATGTAAAGAGGATGTAGGATAAACTGACTTTTTAACTCACTAGATTTGACTTGGTTTAGGGCTTATTATTATTAATTGTAAAGCTCAAGGTGGTAGCAAAACAAAACCTATGAGACAGAGGATATTCTCCAAGGAGAGTGAGATAAATAGGGCTGGAGTTAAGTAACATATTCTGATGCTTCAATATTAAATTGGCCTGAGTTGGTAATCCTGGTTTACTCCTCGGTTGTCAAAGAGTCACTAAATCAAAGACGGGGAGGTGGGGGGAGGGGGGGGGAAGTACGGTCAGCTCTTGAAGCCCAATTTCATATGTTCAGGAAATGTAGTGCATCAGACAGAACTGTGAAATGATGCCTTTTGCCTTGATCTTCTCATGCACAGCTGTTGGGCATTTCTGTCCTGAAAAGAGCAACATTGTCCAGTTATAGCTGGAAGATGCTTTAGTATGATGGAAAGATTATTTGTGTGGTTTAAAGACATGAAAAGATAAGAAAGTGAAAGTGTGGTTTCATAAAATGAAAATACTGAAAATACTGCAGACACTGAAGCACTGGGAGAATACTTTTTGATTCCAACAACACAGTCAGTTTCCAGCTTTTATTTTCCTCTCTGATCTGTGGTCTGGTGTGTGTTATGCCAAGGTGCTAGCAATAGCTACAGAAGTGTCAGTACACAAACCCAACACATGCGGCTACCAAAGCACACGAGCTACAAAGTACACACAACACTTTGCAAGCAGTCTTTATGTCCATGTGTTCGGAAATCCAAAGTCTTTTCCAGCATCTAATCCACGGGGTTCTCCAGTTCTTTATTTATCTCTCTCTTTCTAGTCCTCCCTTCCAGAGCTTTGAAGTCACGTCATATCCTAGGCACTGCGCACAGATGGAGAGCCAGCATTATAAATCATTGGCTTTACTCCTATCCAAAATGGTCTAAGAAATTAGAGACATCACGTCCCGTCCTCTTCTTGTGCTCCCAGTGAAGAAATTACTCAGGTGAACAATCTTTTCTCATTTTCCCTGGCCTTGTATGAGACTGTTTTCTCAACCAATACATAGACTGGCAGTGTAGTACATCCAGGAACCTACTACATAATTTCAATTATCAGATACTTTGAATTAATCAGGATAGTGGATCTGAATACAGCCACGAGTAGCTATTAAAAAGCTAGTAATTAACGTTTGTCAGAGATTCAGAAGCTGTATAACAAAGCAAGATGAGCAGCTTATTTTTTAGAACAACCTACTGCGTGCAACCTAATGTCTACAGGATGTTGCTTTTCTTTTCTCACAGCTAATAACATAGAAGCTTGATTTGTTGCATACTTGCAGGATTCAGTTTGCTACACTTACTGAACATGGCTGGAGTTCCAAATAAATACAGGAATTGCAACTGAACTGTAAGCAATTCAGGGATGTTTTTAAACAAAAAAATCTAGTGTTACAGCAGACAGTACATTGACTAGTCAAATAACCTACAAATTTTTACAAAGTATTAAGGCTAACAAGTTGAACTCAAGGACTGCACAAAATATACACCTTTTCTCTCACAGATGAAGTCGTAGCAGTAATAATTAAATCTGATAGTCCAAAATATGCTTTTGAACTTTTCCTCTTTCATTGTCTCTGCCATTAAAAACATAAAAAGATGAGAACTACTAGAATAATTAGACAATTCATTCCTTGTCTAGTTACCCTGCAGAAATACAATGCACTAAGGTAATTCCCAACAGATTCATATTGTTCCTTATGAAAGAGAAAAGCAATTAGTAATGAAAATGTTAGTTTTAAGAAGTATCATTATGATCTTATTGTGGTATGAATAAGTTCATCTTTTGAATAACATAAAAACGTTTTCATAATGAAATTACAGTCTAAAAATTACCTGTTTGAAAACAAATAGGTAAGGAATAGGCAAGGAACACAAAGTTCAGGATAACATTTGTAGTATGGACAAAGACAGAGAAAGAGCTTACAATAAAATTAAATGAACAATCTCATTGAAGAAATAACATGCATGGGTCGACTTTACACACACACAGTATGGAGTCTACAGCACTGGTTGTCTATCAAGAGGAGAGAAATGTTTTAAAAGAGGTCAGAGAGGCAAGGAGAGTACAAAATCGATATTTCTGGGAGTCTTCAACCACCTCTGTGGTTTTTACGGTCCAAAATAAAAAACGTGACAGCAAGACATGGCAAAGAGACTGGATTTCGGATACTAGCTTACAGAGCTGCTTAGGACACCAACAAAAAAAGGCAGAATTCTACACTTAGTCTCAAACAGTGCACAAACAATGGTCCAACACCTTGCAGCTGAGAAGTTGCTCTTTAACAGCAATCATTCCCTGGTGTCTTAGTTTCTAACTGAAACTTTCTCTCAGTGTCTGCCACAAAGCTGTGTTTTGGTTCTAGAAAGAAAACATGGCTGATAACACCCGGCAGCACTGAACAGAACCAAGGACATTTGTATGTCTCTGCCAGGAGAGTGAAGAGGCTAAAGCTGTTCTGGTTTCAGCAGGCAGGCCTGGAANACACTGAGAGAAAGTTTCAGTTAGAAACTAAGACACCTGGTCAGATGTAACATCCCAAACAAAGCCAGAAAATCTACCAGTTACAAGTTACATTGAGAGAGAAAACATGTAACAAGATCAACAACAAAGAAAGAAAAGAAACAGAAAGGAAAGAAAAGAAGGAAAAACACAACAACAACAAGAAGTCAAGCATTACCTAAGAGTTAAGTCTTCACAGGGAGCCTGAAAATTCCTTAATGACACCATATTGGAAGCACATGCAGGGCCAATGCAGGTGTCAAGAAACAGGTGAGACATAATAAAAGAAGCACAGTGTACCAGGAGTGCAAAGGAAATCATTAGAAGCTAAAAAGTTCCTTCTAAAAGCTGAAATCATCTTCAGCATAAGTGATCATAAATATTGACAGATTAAATTAAAAAAAAAACCACAAGACACTACAATTTTGTATTAAGGGACAAAAATCCAAAGGCATCAGAACTAACAGCAAGTCTTTCTTCAAACATGGGGAGCAAAAAGCTGCCTGGAGACTGTAGCATCACTGGGTGATTAGGATACAAAAGGGTTCATTGTTAATACTTCAGAAAGGTTTCTGCTATTTCATGGGAAATTCCCATGGTAAGAACTCACTGAGGGGCCCTTCCGAGAGAATCCATCTGAAATTCATGTGACTTGGAAATATCTGTGCAACAAGTTGACAAAATAAACAGTAACAAATTGGAAGACCAGATGGTATTCACTCATAGTTGCTAAAGGAACAGAGAAACTGCATAGCTTAAACCTGAGGCAGTACCTGAGAACTGAAGATTGATTGCAGTGCCAGTTTCCAGGGAGACCTGATTTGTATTAGGCAAATTAGTAGAGCCTATCACATACAGCAGAATTAGTGGACACTGCAATAAACATAAACTATGTATCCAGATGGTTTCTGTCTGGCCAAGTACTTTCTTAAGTAGGAGATAAAGAGTATAAATAAATGGTAAATTCTCACAGCTAAAGGCATCCACCAGCAAAGTTCTGGTTCAATGTTGTCCAGTACGTACACAAATGACTTGAAACAAGGACTGAACAACAGGGTGATCATATTTGCTAGTGATACAGAAGTATGCATGACAGTAAGGCCGATTATAGATAATTTTAGAAGGCTCTTCTCACGGCCGGAAAAAGCAGGATATAAAATGGGAAATGAAGTTACGTGAAGATGAATAGGTGATTCTGAAGGAACAAAACCAACCCTACCTTCGCACGCTCTTCACAGGCCCTTCAGCTACCTCAAAATGGCTTCCATGAGTCTATTTTCCCCAGGAACATAATGCTGAACAGATCCACAGTTGACTCGATCTTCCTTTCTGCCCTTTTTGCAGATGAGTGACGTATGTGTTATAGTCCAAGTACATGCGACTTCCCCCGACTTCCTTGACCTCTCAAAGATGTCAGGGGTTGATTTTGTGATGACATCATCCAACTGTCTTAGTACCTTTACATACATCTTCTCACATCCCACAAAGTTGTACTTGTCCAGTTTGTACGAAGGGTTCCTCACTTGACCCTTCTCTACTATTCGTGGTTCACCATTTGCTTTCTCATTGCTTCTCGACTGAGTTTTGGGGCCTGACATTCCCTGTAAAGAAAGCCAAGTACCTCAGTCCTCTCTGTGTCATTTTAACAAACTTGACAGCCCTATTCAACAGCAGGACCACATCTTGCTTCTGCTTCCTACTAACATTACTGCAGAAACATGTATGCTATTCTTGTTATCTCTTGTCAGTTTGAGCTCCAGGTAAGCTTCTGCCTTGTTAATTCCATCTCTACACACTGAAGCAGTATTTCTGTATTCCCCTTTTTAGGAGTCTCCTCCTTTTTTTGCACCACTCTAGTGCTTCATTTTCCATTTTAGGTCTCCCGGTAGCTCACTGTTTTTCCAGCCAATTTTTTTTCATGCCTGCTCCTTTTCCTTATCAAGTGGCTAGTTAGACTCCACTTGTGCTTCAAGAAGGAGCTATCGTGGGAAAGTGTCTGGAGTCCTGATTTTCCACTGAGCTTCCGTAATTCCAATGACATTGTAACACTGTGACTGTACGTGGAACTCAATTTCTTCTGTGTTGCTCTCCAGAGTGAGAGGATTGGTGCACAGGCACTTGAGATGATGTCCCATCTGCTCCTTGCCTCTGAGGGAAGCGAGGAAGCGTTCCCTATCACTTTGCTCCCCAGATGCTTTCACCTCCAGCCTTGCTTGACTCCATTTCCTTACGCTGGCTTAAAGTCCAACTCGCTGTTAGCCAGATTATTAGAAAAGATGTCCATGCACCTTTTGGTAAGTGAATTTCTTCTCCACCTGGTAGCTCACAATCTTTCAAGCATCTCTTGATAGTAGAAACCATCCACAACAGCCAAGTTTTAACCTGAATAATAAGCCTGTTTCTGCCTGCATTATTCCCTGGAAAAACTGAGGAGAAAGCAACCTGAGTGTCTTTCTCCTTAAATTCAACCCCAAAGTCTTTGCAGTCTAGTTTAATTTTCCAGGCCACACTTCGCAGTATCACTGGTGCAATATGGAAGTTCTTGAGCTTGGGATGATTCTTGGCAGTCTATCTGTGCAGGATTTTTGCTGGAAACAGCCAACTTCCCGTGACTGTGTGTCAAGTCACCAGATGCGTGTCTCAGTTTCCCGCTGAAGGGAGTCTCCTGCCACTGCTCAGTATTTCTTCTCCCCAACTGTTCAGACCTGTTGGTCTGGTTGTCTCTTCCATGGGAACATAGTCATCTTTGCAGCCTATTGCCAAGATTCTGCATCTGTTCTTCAGCTGAATTTTTTTAGATGGAGAGCTGCTGTCTTGCTGCCACAGGTCTCAAGCTTACAGAGTGTCTTGTTCTGCATGTTGCTTTTTTCTCCCTGTTTAAGCTTGCCTCTGGTCTTCTTCTGTCTGCATAAAGAGGCCTTGGCCATGGCCGCTCTGCTGCATCACTACTAAAGTTCTATCAGTTTCCTGTTCATTCCCTCTGCTGAAGAACAACTTGCTGAGCTCTGCCCACACCTCCTATACCTGCCAGCTCAATAGTCCTTCAGGGCACGTCCTTCAGATCCCAATCCTGACCAGCCCATCACCAGGCCATCACTGCTGCCCCTTTCTCAAATGGCTGCACCCCTTCTCAGGAGCTCTGGCTGAGTCAATGTCTCCATCATCCTAGGAATAGCCCTATGGGCAACTACAGCAGTGTCAGGTCACCGCCATTTGATCACCAGCTTTCCTACATCTGTGTTATGCCACTGAACAAGTGTGCTAGCATCTTGAAAACCGTGTGAAGTTCTGCTCTTCTCACGTCAGGAAAGATGTAGCCCTTCTCTCTATCTTTTCAGCTCCACTACAAGGATGATCAAAGGCACAAAATGGATTCTCTACAAGGAACAATAAAGTTTGGATCCTTCAGTCCAGAGACGGCTTGGTGAGAATATGGCAGAGGTCAAAACAAACTCTATATGACATACAAAGTAGGTATTCCAAACCAGGAAGTAGGGCACATCAAGCGAAGCCAATAAAAGGCAGACTTGAAAACAGGTGAGAAAAGGTGTTTTTTTACCTAACAGAAATGTTTTTGATGTTTAATAAGCATACAGTGACTTTATACGGTTGCTGAAGACTGAAATAGGTGCATTTTTTGTATTAGATGGCAGTATATTCTTGCCCTATTCTTTCTCTTCCGTCAGTGTATGCATACAGCCATTGGCAGAGACAACTCGTCTGACCAACAAAGGCCATTCTCATTAATGAATTGTACATTTATTGCCACAAAACAGACACCAGAAAACAATTTTAATACAAAAACAGATTTTTACGCATAAAACATCCAGATTTGGAATCTGAACCATTCTTCCAATAGAACAGAAAACAATTTTGCTCTGCAGTCTTTAAATAAGCAAATAAACACAAGACTTGCAGTAGTCATCCTATGGAAACCACTGAACGGAGCAAAAGAATTAGATGTACTGGACTGGATTTGCAGTTATGGTTCTGGGAGATCAAACATACAGATGACATTTGTTGCACCCCAGCAGTATCAAGCATCACCAAAATAATTATGTCACTTTTACAACAGGAATTACAGACTCTTGGTTCAAATACTACTCAGCTACCACCAAAATGTCAGTAGAGGAGAATGGCATAAGCATCTCTACAGGAACGTTCCTTACAGCAGGAATATCAGTTACTGCACAGTACAATTATAACATAAGAGCCATAAGAATCATCAGTATGTTCAATTGAAACAGGAAAAAAAAAGGAAAACAATGAATCAACTTGTTCCATAACTATAAACAGGACATTTCACTGACATTACTGAAGAAGTCATCGGAAATTCAAGCTATTCTTGTAGCAGAATAATCACAACTGTATCTACCCCTGTGTGATGAATGCAGGGATTCTAGCAATGTCAGGAACCCCATGTTTCTGTGTAAGATCTGGCACATATACGGTGCATTATTAGAGGCCCAGGCCCCAAGTACAATGCTAGCGGGTAGGAATTCATGTTTCTTCTTTTTTTTTTCCTGGATTTTAATATCAAACTTTCTGAGAAAAGGCAAAGGAAATAAAAGCAAGCTGAAACATACTGAATTTTAAACTTGGCACTTCAAGCTAATTGAATGGCAGAAAGGAGGGCTTGAACACATTTCCAGCAATGGTTTCTGAGTTACAGCATCTCTTGCCCCCCTCTGCCTCCACCTTATATCTGCCCTCTGATCGCAGCAGGAACTGGGACTCAGCAAAATGCCTGCTCTCTCGCCCCATACCTGGCAGTGCCTGAATGCCACACACATCCCTGCTTCACCGACTGCAGGCACCATCTCCACGACAGCGCAAGGAAAACTGTGCCAAACTGGCCAGGAAGAAAGGCCAGGCAAAGTGCTCTGCCCCAGCATGGCTCTGGAGAGCTGCTGTGCCCAAACACACACCATGCAAGGGCCACGGCTGACCTGGGCCTGCCGGCCAACTCTCAGCTCTCCTCTCCTCCGCTCCCAGGCCCTCCAAGAGCACGCTGCCTGGCAGTCCTGACCTCTCCCTCACTGTGGGGAAGCAGAGATGTGCTGCTGCTGTGACCTGAGGCTGCATGGGAGGAACTCACTTTTACTTCATACCTACCCATGGTACCAAAGCCTTAACAGGGCTTTTCAGCATCTCAAGACTGTGTGCGCATTGGGATTATTTTGTCAAAGCCGTATGATTTGCACAGCTGAACGTCTCCAAGACAGATGAAGTTTGACATTTCTGAATGATCTTGGCTAGCCTAAAATAATGTGAATCTGGAATTGCAATCTATGCTTGTACAACCTATCAAAGACACGAGATTACTCTGGCCAGTTCCAAATGTCAATCAAGCCACCTGCTCACAAACCACAACGCCGTATCTTAGCAACACACCAGAGGTCCTAATCATGCATGACAGGCATCTTCACAGGACCTCGGAACAACTGAGGTTGGCAGGAACCTCTGAAGGCCGTCTGGGTCCAACCCCCTGGCAGGGGCACCTACAGCAAGGTGCCCAGCACATCGAGATGGTTTTTGAAGGTCTCCAAGGTGGGAAGACTCAACTACCTGTCTAGAAACCTGTGGTAGTCACCCACACAGCACAGAAATGCTTCCTTGATATTCGGAAGGAACTTCATGTGCTCTGGTTTGTACCTGTCACCTCTTGTCCTGACAATGGACACCACTGACAAGAGTCTGGCTCCATCTTCCTCGCACTCCAGGTATTGATGAGTCAACCCCTAAGCCTTCTCTTGTCCAGGCTGAACAGTCCCAGTTCTCTCAGCCTTTTCTCATGGGAGAGATGCTCCAGACCCTTAATCATGTTTCTAGCCCCTTCTTTAACTCTCTCCAGTAGTTCCATGTCTCTCCTGCACTGAGAAGCCCAGAACTGGAAGCAGTCTTTAGGGTTTTGCCTCACCAAAGCTGAGATAGAAGAGACAAATCATGCCCCCTCCCCCCAGCCTGCTGGCAACACAGCTCCTAATGCAGCCCTAGAGGCAGTTGGCCTGTTTCGCTGCAAAGGCACATCGCTGGCTCATGTTCAACTTGGTGTGCACCAGGACCCTCAGATCCTTTTCTGCAAAGCTGCTTTCCAGCTGGCTGGCCCCCAGCACATACTGGGGCCCAGGATTAAGGGGTTTGCAACTAGAATTACCAAGGTTACTGAGGGAAACACATCACCTCAGGAGCTGAAAAAAATTGACTTTATTTGCTACTTACATGGTACTAGATTACTTTCTCAGACATGAAAATTACTCTCCTTCCCAGAATGCCTCTGCAGCAACACATACTTTCTATGGCTTTTTCCAGTCTGTATGTGCTTGATGGCTAGCAATGGATAGGATATCAAATTGTATAAAGCTAGACAATAAGATATTAATGTTTTATTCTCTGAATTGGTCAAGTACGGTCTACCTTGCAGAGTTCATTCTTCTTTGTTCATAGACACAGCCCAATTTCAATAATACCCTGTCCCCATGGAAAACACTAGATTTCCCCACTCTACTAGAGGAGCTGCACTGGACATGGTACTGCAAAGTCTCTTCCTGGAATCAAGTTTTTCCTTTACTTCAGACCCTTTCGAGAAGAGCCTCTGCAGCCCAGAATAATCAAGTACAAGCACTACTTGCCATGCTGAACTACAAGAATGGAAGAAAAACTACTTAATTTGCTGGACCTACTCTGTTGTCCTTCCCTTGCGCATTTCAGATTATGTAACCACTTAAGAAGAAAAATGTGAAATCAGACTGACTACTTAGCAAGTGCTGGGAATTTATAAGGTAATTTAGTCTTTGGCTTAAAAAGGAAGGCTAAATATTTAGTGTACTGAAGTCAGAAATCAAGACAAATTTCATCTCTACCGAAGTTTTTGTTGTTTTGTTCTTGGTTGTGTTTTTTTTTTTTTTTTAAATTGTGTTACTTTACCATTTCTAAAGCTTGATTTGTATTTCATAAAGACTGATTTTTTTGTATTACATGGCTGACAAAGTCTATATAATTTCCAAAAGCAAAGTCATTGGCATGAGAATGAAAGAAATAATTTAATGGGATGCACTGACTGTACTCACTCCACTCTACTTCATTTCCTCAAACAAGAGGCTGCATTGACTGAGAGAGACATTTCTCTGGCTCGTGTCCATTGCAGTGCAAAGTCAGAAAGAGAGAAAGCTATACAGCATACCCTCCTTTGAATGCATTCATAAAAAGCAGCTAGAGACATTTGCAACAATGTTTTGGGATGTCTTTGACAGCAACACTGGAATATAAAGTGTCTTTCACTACTTATCTTTTTTTTTTCCTCTACGAACAAAACCCCCACAATTGTAACACTACTTAGCAAGAAGGATTTTGAAGATTCATCTCTCAGAAATCAGCTCTCCTTCCTTTAATCAGCTTCATATCCTCATGAACAGGCAGAACAGTTTCTATCTCTTCTTCCAGTTCATGTGCAGCACAGGAAAGCAGCACAGAGCTCTTTTGGAATAATTACTACCAGAAGAATAAGGCAGGCTCTGCAACCAAGAAGAACTATGAAAGACTAACCTCAATTCTATTGGAGAGTTCTGCAACCTCGTTATTGTCAGAGCCAGAGAGGGGGGAGTCTAACCTCCTGGTGGCTGTTGAAGTGGGTACTCTTTTTTTCTCCATTTTTTTTTTTTTTAATAGGATTTTAGTTTCATTTACTAAACTCACAGAGCATCTCTCTTAATCCAGGGAAGGATATTTTGTATGTATTGAGTTTACAGGCAATTCTATGCATGTCACTACTCCAGGCACATTTGCTAACAGTCTCTCCTCTCTGTTTCTCAGGAAAAGACGATGGCAGGAATCTCAGTAGCAACTGAGTACCCACTGCTCTGAATACAGGACTTCAGGAAGAACAACTCACAGTGTTTTACCAAAAAAAAAATATATGTATATAAATATATATATAGTTTGACTCCCACTAAAATGAAGACTATAAAAACACAGTGAAGGAAACTTGAGCCTGAGAAGCAGCCGTGTGAGAAATAACACTGAAGATAATGAGTTAGAATGATGAGAACTATGTAGCCTAAATGATAATTTCAAATATTTAGTCAAATACCAAGACATTCCAACTACTGAAGATGCTAACTTTTTAATGACAACTACCATATGCAAATGATCTAACTACAAACATGAACACAAAACGCTTTCTTCAAAAACAGGAGAACGTTTTGAATAGCTTAGAAAGAAGGAAAAATGCACCTCAGAAATATTACTGTGTATATAGAATAATGAGGTATCTTAAAAGACACTGTATCTTATTTACTTTTTTCAGTTTATTTACTAAGGCTGTTTGAATCAGATGTTAAATTCATGCTGCATTAAATGAACAACAGATTAAATTCATTTTTCTTAAATGCTCACATCAGCTTCAAAAATCAAACTTTGATACATTTTTTAATTAATCTTACAAAGAACTGAATTAAGATTTGCAAGCCACGATGACTCAGAATTTCAACAGTTCTGGTGGTGGGAATGGAGAGAGAAAGGCTTGGAGCAGCCAGAAGACCTGAGGTAATCCATTCATGCTTGCATACTGACAACAGGACATTCTGATTAGATAATAGCTGGATTCACCACCTAGACTCACCACCAACTTGATTTATGCATAACTGGACCTGAAAAACAATGACTAATAGCTTAACTATCTGACTAATTATTTTTTAATAATCCTTGAAATATTATAATAGTCTACTGATCATGCTTGGTCAAAGGTAGGTGTTTTTTTTTTTTTTTCGTCAATTCAGAATTAACTATATTCCTGGCACGCACACATGCAGTACAAAACTAAACACAAAAGTAAGAATCATTCAGGTAAATCAACCTATAGGCTTTCTGTTGTCCTTGTTTTGTTTTTAAAGGGTGAGGTTTGAAAAGTGTGTAATTTATCTTCTCTCTGTCTATTGAAAGCATGAAGTACCCAGCCTTGTTTTCTCCCTGCAAGAATAACCTCCTAGATGCCAAAACCACAAAGCAAGACATCCAAAGCAAGTCATCCCACTGCAAGCAAGCCAAACACAAAAGTTTTTGGAAAGAAAAAGAAAGAGAAAAATAAGTTA
>WBMW01005462.1:417899-447710 GCA_013396635.1 Penelope pileata
AAAAAAAAAAACCTAAAAAACAGTAAAAATAAATAAATACATACACACAGTGCCCTCGTCAGCACGCCCACCTGGTATCCTTAATGTGCTTTTACTGACTCATAACGTCCATATGCTGGACTGGAGCGGCCTGGGTCCTGAACATCCAGTTAGTATCTGGAGTGGTCTCAGGTTGCACTGAAGCTGACCATTGCTGTTCTCTGTGACTAAGCAGGCTTGTGAGTGATCACCATCTACAAACAGGTGGTTGTTTGATGACTTATTTGTCTATGGACAGTAACATAGCTTAGAGTCCAAAACATGAAACTTTGCTACTAATTCAATCAGTAAGCATTTTATTCTCTGAAACTCAACCACTTGTGTTGTAGCACATGCACCAGATGAAATTCTTTCCTTCCTTTCCTTCCTCTCTCCCTCCCTGAAGTCATGACTTAGCTTTAAGTCTCCAGCCCAGAGCTACAACTACAAAGCAAATTAATTTCTGGCCTAGCCAGCCACCTGAAAGGGAGTGTTCGGCTCCTCGGAACAAAGGAATGCATGTCTGATTTAGGGCAAGTCCTAAATGAACCTGAATTTTGTGACAATGCATGCCATTTGACTCCCGCAATATTTGAAACAAATGACTTATTATATACTACATGGGTTCATAATGATAATTCCATATTAAAGTAATTTTAAATTACTATTAAATGCTGAAAATAGCACATTGTCAAAGTAAAAGGTACAGTGAACATAACCATTAGGAACAGCATTTTGTAAAATGTCATTCCTCAAAGGCAATCTGTGGAATGAACACAGTTTTAGATACATGTTCTAGACAAAATTTCTCTTTAAATGAAGAGATAATTTTGATACAATTGTTTATATTTACGTAGTTCTGCACTGTATGTAAATGTGTGTGTGCTTTTAAACAACTGCAGATACTTCTTTAAGAGGGACAGTGGCACTTGAAAAGTCCCCTTATGGGTACATTTTAAAAAAATGAAGTTTTTTGGTGTTTAAATATTTACTAGAAAAAAATGCGTAGGGTATCCAAGCCAATAGTAAAATTATGGCTGCTACAGTAGTTATTTCACCTAGAAAACAAAATCAGAGCAATGGTCTTAAAGAAAAAAATAAATAAAAACAAACACAACAAAATACAGATTGTCAGCACATCAGGAAATGCAGCTACCTGTAGTAATGGGATACTGGTGGTGTATTCTGATCTCCTCTAAAAATGGATGCAAGAAACATCCAGAGCTGAAGCCCTGTGACAAAATGAATGAAAAATCTATACACTCCATCATGTTATTGACGAAGATAATTCCCCACCTCTGTAACTACAATTTCACTACATTTCATGTTTTGATTGTGAATGCACAGTATCTCTTACAGAAGTTCCATTATTTCTGATGAAAGACAGAAAAAGCACTAGAGCATACAGGTTTAAAGGGAGTCAAGGCATAAGAAGGAACTTCGATTAACATGAGTTACTCAGTGAATGCTCAGACGTAGCATAAGACTTGTATGTGTAGAACAATAACAAAACAGAACTACTCCAAGTTATTTTCTGTTTGTTCAAGCAATTACACGGAAGAAAAAACAGTAACCTAATCCTAGCACCACGATGTCATTTATTGGGAATGAGCCTTTAGGAATCTGTGCTCTATAAAAATTACACCAAAGATGTGTCAGTCATTACAAATGTTGAGCACATGCCTTTCCACTGGGGTGTCTAAGCTCACGACTGTTTAGAAGGGAACGAACTTGATCAGGATGCTACACAGATGGCTAAAATGTTTTAGCATTTATTTATGAAAGCCCAAGGCTTTCACAGTTTATATAGAAAAATTGTTTTTTCTTGTTCTAATCACATCATTCTGGGTGAATGACTTTGAACAATTTATGCAAATAAAGCTGGTGATGTTTCCTGCTCCACAGGATATGCCAACACGCAATTCCATTTACTACGTCTGCAGTGACTTAAAGCAGCTGTGTAACCTCATTTTGGCAAACACCCAAGAAAACCTATGACTTCTGAAAGCTTAGGTTAAGTTTCTTCCACAACCACAGGAGTACCACAAAGCAACTCAACACAGGCCAACCTTCTCTAGGTCAGAGAAGTTCCACTAATTTCAGTATATCTCAGTACCTCATTTCAAACCACTTCAGAACTTGTTCTGGCTTTCATTGCATGTCCTTGATTTGGTAGGACAAAGAAAACACTGGAGACAAATTACTAAAAATATATTCTTTGACTCAGCAGCCACAGGTTTTCCTCCTTAACGGCACTGAATTTCACATGAGAACTGAGGGCTCCCTCCCAGGCTAATGGCAGGGACTAAACTGACAGCAGCTGTTTCGAAGGACCCAGGGAGTAAGTCTGAACATCAGTTAGGTGGGAAATTATTTAAAAAGAGTCATAGCCTGGGAGTATTTGGCTGTGCACAGACGAGGGCTTTGAATGTCAGGGAAAGACAGACAATGAAAAATAAGGAAGTCACTGGGCAGAGCACGCTGGAGAACAGGAGCACAGCCCAAGCAGCACCTCACAGAAAACTCACACTGAGACATCTGTATGCTCGACACTCAATCTGAATTTCGGCTATTGAATTTTTAGCACATTTGAAGCCAGCTGAAAGAATCAGCTGTGCAGACAAGGGAAATCTGTTCTGAAACCAGAGTACTGCTGATACATAACACCACATCTCTGCTTTTTTTTTTTTGTTTTTTGGATAGCAGATCTATTTCAAATTATTTCTCTTTACTTATTGACAATTTATCTGTTGCAGGAAAAGAATTTGAGGTTTTCTAAGTTACAGGTTTCTTGCCTAGAGGCTAGCACATGACAACAAACAACTTCAACAGTCTAAAAGAAAAACATTGGAAAGTTCAAGCTAGGCTGGGCTCAGTGATAAAAATATGGAGGCATCTAATGATGAGCCACTAAAATAATAGTAAAAAACAGAAAAAACATGGAATACAACCTCTTTGCTTTTATGTTATTAACTACATTTTAGTTAAATGCACCCCTCTGATATTATTGATGATGGATGAATTTTACTATATAAACAAGAGAATTTGTGTTAGATTTTCACATCTTCCTTTGGCACATTCATAAGCTCTGACACTTAGGAAAGGTTGAAGAAGTTGTATACACTGAAAACCTAACTCTGCACTGGACCAGATCAGCTCAGGGAAGAAATCAAAACAAAACTGCTCATTACTATTGAAATATTACCAAAAAATTCACTCAAAAACAAAGGAGAGAGAGGATCAAGAGGCAGAGGTTAACTCTGCCATGTCAGACCTCAGAACTACCAGAAGGAAACAAACACAAAAAGACACAGTGGCGTCACAAATAAGAAATGAGCACCTGCACAACCAAGGCTGTAATAAGGATGCTGTCATTTCCTATGCAGTTTGCCGGGCCATGCTGCAGCAGGCTACTTCTCTCACCATGGTACACAGCACGTAGCCAGCAGCATCTCTGAGCAACTGTTCGTGCAAATCTAACAAGGAACGAGTACGTGTTTAAGCTGAAACAACACTGTGCATGTGTCAGAATGAGAGCCTGTATGTACTAGAAAGCAAAGACATCTGCCCTCACTTTCCAGGCGAGCTATTTGCTACCACTCCAGGCAAAAATATCATTAGACAACACTTGTACAACCCTAAGAGAACGGTTAAAGTCAGTATGAATCTTTATTACACTATCTTAACACATGGTACACACATGCTCACTGATAATACTATTCAGACAATGCAAGTTTTCTCTTAAAGAAAAACAAATTCAATATTCATCACTATCAGGAAAAAACGAGGCCATAACAAGAAAAAGCAATAGTGACATCTTCCCAAGTGGTGGCTGATCACCAAATGACTCAACATCGTAACTCACCAGTTAAAACAGTATCTATTTCACTGCCTGCAGCTTCAGCAGAAACTGTCAATGAATGCTTATTCCAGTCCCAAAGGTATTCTTAAAGCCTTTCTTAGCACAGCAGGGAGAGGTGTCCAAACTCCCAACTTTCCCAGCAACTTAAGGCAGTGGAAGTCATTCAGCTTCAAAATTTTTCAACCCACTGAGAATAAAACTTTTAGCATTGATCTAAACACAAGTTAGACACAACATTGATAATTCTCAGGCAATACACTAAATGTATAGCTCTTTTTCCTATCCAGTCCCAAGTTTTGACTTGTCCCACTCTACTGCTGTAAAACCGTGGACCTCTGCTAAGCAATCTGGCTACATGCTGTAACTGGAAGGGGTGAGACACAGGGTGTGCAAGGAGAGGCTGACCTCAGCTGACACCTCGTTGTGTTTCCAAGTGTTTTTTCTTCCAGATCCTTAAAAATCTGCACAATTTGGTAGCATTCAAGATAGATTGAGATAGATTCACAGCTCTGCAACCACAGAGGGCGCACGTTCAAGGCTGGGAAGACGAGGGGCCTGCCGTAAGTATCAGGTTAACTTTCTCAAAGGCCAATTAATGGAATCTACACTCTGAGAGCTTCACAGCAGAGGTCAGGACCTCTGATAGAAGCTACTTGCATCAGTGCGAACCCCTGCTAGCAGTTTTCTGAAAGAATCATTTCAGATCTCAGAAATAAGTTTTAAATTTCTCATTAAAATGCCCCCAATTATTTCCTGCAGCATTGATCTCTGCTAAAAAAAAAAAAGTAAAAAGCAAGAAAACAACAAAACAATAACTGATTTTATATACCAGATCTATCCATGCAGCTTGTACACATTTACATGCATGCACACACACACACAAATGTAGCACGTTAACATTATGGACTCATTGTGTGGAAAGTTACTTAAAGCAGGGAAAGATTTGCTTCTGTAAGTAGCTATCACAGTACAAAAGGGTTTCAAGACCTGCTAATTTAGTACCTTATTAGGATGAATTTTTCTCACTGGCAGACAGCAGTTTTTATCACACCTCTCTGTCAGTTACCCTAGGGTTCAGCAACTAGACTAGAGCAGCAACTGGAAGACTGAACATGTTTTTTTTTGCAGGGAAAAAAAAAAAACCTTCTGCTTATGATTATTTTAATGAAAGAATGCCTAAGCTTCTGATACATCGTTAGTTTCTACATAAACAACTTCTACCTGTATAATAAAATCACTGAAGTAATTCCAACTTTGCCTTGAACTTCCAAAAAATCAAGATGTACACGTATGGTTGAATTAGTTCAGTTACTCAGAAATCAGTGGAGTAGTACCAAAGATAAATTCAGCCCATTATCTACCCACACAGCACAAATGAATAATGCAAATGTGCATGCAAAGGACCATGAAGTATTTCAGCTTAGCAGTGCATTTAAAATGTATCACTAACTTTCAGCTTCTTGAAGTATTTATCAGCTGCACTAGGCTCTACAGAGCACACACTCTATCAGGGACTTCACCAAATTTGGATTTCTGCACCTGACACTGGGGGCTTTAGAAAAAGAGACTGAAATCAAGTCCTAAAAAGACTCCAGGTACCGTTCTGTCACCACGCACTGCCAAGTCCCCCAGCAACTGGCTCTGGCTCACGTCCATGTCCACCCCACAACAGCAATTTAACTGGCATCTTCACATCTTCCATTTCAGAGGAGAGGAAGATGGGAAGTTTCTCCTGTTTAACTTCCAAAGCCAGTAATAATAAACCGTATGCAGCTACTGAAATATTTCACAGTAACAAGAACAGTTTGAGACGCTACAGCCAACTCATAAGTATCACACTAAGAGTTAAGCAGTCTTATTAAAAAACGTGAAGGCACAAATTAGCTGATGGGACCAGTTGGGTCAACTAGGAACCAGTGTGGCAAAGCATTCAAGCTACCGAATGCCAGTGAAACACCGGATTAGATTTACTAAACTTTTTTGAGACAAAATTATTTCCTCATCTTGAGGTGACTAAAACAGTTGTATTGCTCTCTTAAGGGTCCGAACATGCAAAGCAAAGATTATTCATGTTGAACACTCTGAAATATACTGAAAAAGAGAGAGGAGGGGTGGGATGGGGAAGGAGAGCGTAAACCACTCTTTATCCAAAGACTGAGCAATAAAACTAGTCTGACATAAAAACAAATACTTTCCAAATTTAATAACATCTAACCATTATTGTGATATCAAAACAGAACTCCCTGAGAGCCATATGTTTGATTCAGCACAGACTTTTGGAAGGTACCTGCTTATTCATGCAATCTGACAAATGCACTCCCCTAATAAACGGGGTTAATCCATAATAACACCCTCCTGCAGTACCCCGAATCAGTAGTAATACGTGAAACCAATCTGCTCTACACACTTCTTTTGTAATAAATACAAGGCAAAGGGATTTTTGTTTGTTTGTTTCTGTCTCTCAAGCATTTTAGATATTTCACTTGAGTTCAGCCAAAAGATCAAGCTGGAACGCCACAGATATACAGATCTGTGTCAGGAAAGGCTGTTAGAACTTTTTCACACAACTGAGTTGCACATGAAATCCATTTGCTTAACTCCTGGAACAGTCAGGCACATTTCCATGGGACTTCATCAGCACCACATGAATCCAGCAGGTCACAATCATGCATTATTTTCACTAATCTTCTGTAATGAATTTCCAATTAGCTGACCCATCTACGCTTAGGTCTACCTGAAAAGCTTACCGAAGACTTGGAGGTTAAACAGAACCATAGGAAATGCAAATCCCACTCTCACTTATTCAGTCTTGCAGTCTGACAAAGAAGACATCAATCATCACAGCTCACTACGCAGCGTTTACTGGGAACGTTTTCCAGGGTACGAGCACACGGCAACAGGTCTGCATGCACAAAGCGTGCGACTACAAAAAGACGTTTTGGGGCAAGAAAGATCAGTCTGTTTGACTAGTTCACCTCAGTAGAACTCCTGGTTTTCCAAGACTCTCTCCAACCTTGGCTCTAGATGTGCTGGAACAAGTGGAAGGCACAGTCACAGACAATGATCCCGGGGTAAGGAAACAAATAAAGCCTTGGGGAGGAACGTTGACTTTCTTGCCTCTGACAGACTTCAACTTAAGTATTTCCGAAGGGTGTTTTGCTTTGTTTTTTGGAGAGGAGGGACTGCTGGCTGTTTTGGGACCAAGAATCGTATAGAACCAACCAGCAAAGAGACAAGTAGAACTCAACACGCGCAGTGCGAAGAGGCCACCGCTCAGCAGCCATCTCACGCAGCAGACTCCTACGCCCAGCAGCCCCCCAACCCCAGCAGCCCTTCCTCCCGCCCCAACAAGCTTTACCTGAGGGCAGCCCACCTGCCCGCCTTATGCCACACCGCTTCCCCTCTCGGCTGCTGGCAGGGCGAAACTTAAAGGCACGGTGGGAGCCCGCCGGGGCGCGCTGCCGGCCATGCCGGGGGCTGAGAAAAGCGACAGCCAGCGCCGAGCCCGCCTCCACCTCCCCCCGCCCGCGGCCCGCAGCCGCTCCGCGGGCCGGGCCCCGCCACCAGCGCAGCCAAGCACAAAGGTCGCCGTGGCAACGGCGCGCGTGCCCCCGCCGCACCGTGGAGGCAACATTTCATCAGCCCTCGCCCCGCCCACCGTCCCCACACGCCCCTCCCATCACCAAGACCCCGCCCACCGGCATTTCCCGGCCTGAGTCGCCACAGCGCTGCCCCGGTCCGCACGGGTGGTGGGGGTGACACCTGAGCGGCCAGGGCCGGGGTCACAGCGACGCGATTATTTCGTGTGCGAGATTCTGTCATGACAAGCAGCCTCCCCTGCCTTTCACAGGCATAGGAGCTTCGTACCCAAATATTTCATGTGAATATTTCATGTGAATGAGCCGCTTAGCCTCCAAAATGTGTGCTTCCCAATGCTATAAGCGAAGCTAAATGTGGTTGATATACATATTATAGTTCTTAAATAAATACTAATTCCCTTATTTTAATTTCCACAACAGCCATGCACCCGCTGTCCTGTGCCAGCCCTCAGTATGTACCCTTAGCAGCTGGGGGCCATAAGATTTCCGTGCACACTTCAGCAGCCTTCCCTCCAAATGTCACAGCCACACTGCCGTCAGTTTTGCTCGATTTATTGAACATGGGATATCGTGTAAGAAGGAAGAGTGGCATTTCGGGGCCTGAAGGGAAAAAACCCACAATCCTGACTCAGTCTGTACCTGCCTTCCCCGGGATAAATCCCCCTGAGCCCCCCAAAAAGGGGACGGAGAGAGGGAACAAAGGGGTGAAGCAGGCTGAGAAGGCAGCTGGGCACAGCACCAAAAACTTCATGTAAATGCACCAGAGAAGGATGCAATCAGCATCTTCCCAGAATCTTTTGGAAGGAGAAATCCCAACAATTAACCGTATTTCTAAAATTTCAAGGAGGTGAAATGTTGCTGGGGGCAATGGATGGGAATTGCTTTGTAGAGCCCTCTACTTTAGCTCCTGAATTGCAAACAGGCTGGCTCCCTTGTAGCTCTGCCAAGCTGTAAGTGTCACTTAAGGAGAACAATGGAACAATTTATTGTTGTTCTCCTTTGCTGCCTAGGATGTAGAAAGAAGATTGTTTATGATAAATTAAAGGTCACAAATAAATGGCAATTTAATAGAAGAAAATCTACTTCACATGAAATAATATCTCCAAGGGGTAATTAATTATGCAGGAGTCTGGGCACGTTCTCTTTCATTGAGACGCTGTGAATGGCCATCCTGCTTCATTTCAATAGAGCTAATGTGCATCACCGTCTCAGAAATGCTCTGTTGAAAAAATAATAAAACAGGCACTAGATGGTCACTGCATCTGTTGCAGCAGTGCATAAAGAACACAACCCAGCAGTATATTTAATAAAGGCATTTATCCTATCGAATACAAAGGGATTTCACTCATGTTGCAGAGGTCAATGATTTTTATCAAAAATGGATTGCCATAGAATCATGAGAGAGTTGTTAAATAACGTTTGTGTAATGAGATCCTATCTCATACAAAGCTGACGGCTGAAAGCAGAAAACTATCTTCATTCCTAACCCACATATCCTTCACGTTATTAGAATACATACTTTTTCTGAATCACAAAATTTCCTATACACTCAAAATCAGTCAAATCCGTAAGTGTTCTGTTGATGGTTTATTTGTATTCTGAAGATGTGCAAACTTTGAGAATTTAGACAGGGAAAACTAGCAGGAAATTCTATAATGCATTTTAGGGTTTCTAATCATACTTCTTGCCCTCAAGCTGGTATATTGAGAATGGAATTTAGATATATGCGCAAGATTTTTGTAGTACTTATGCAGCATGTAAATGGTCATCTCTGAACCATTATGCTGACATTTCCCTCATTTTACATCTACACACATGGCCCATTCTTTTCACATTGATTCTTCAAGAATCATTTCAAACATCTCTAAACATCTGGAGTATAGCAACTAGCTGCAATTTTTATCATTTGAATGAAAAACATCAATATTCAAATCCTAGTTTTTTCGGAAGTGATAGATCTCAATAAATATTTCAAGGGAGTGATACCAAGGCTGGAGGTAAAGGCTACCTTGTGCTCTCCTTACTGCATCTAGGAAGCCAAGAGGATGCACGCATGGAATAAATTGCTTACAAGGCAGAAGATTACTACACATACAATCAAATAAATATTTACTGAAATAATTATATACCTTTTTTTTTTTTTTTTTGGTCTAATAAATCCTTTCTAGCAAGCATTTAGCTGTTCTTCAGCTTGACAACCTATGTCCATATGCAGGCAGAGATTACTCCCGAATCCTTCCTCTTTTTCTACTACCATTTTCTGGTTTGTGATACTAAAGTTATCATGAAATAACACTGCAATTACAGCAAAACTTCAGATGTTTTCTAAGGTTCAGGCCAATGTCCCGTTTTCTTCTTGTGTTTTATTCCCATTTGTTTTGGTTTGGGGTTACCAAAAACAAATGACGTTTTTGTGTGGCACTGTGCACGTTGGCTCTGCAGACCCCTACAAGATATCTTCCATTGCATGCTCAGCTCAGTCAAACAGCGTACACAGGAAATTTTGTTCTTCCGTAATAACGAAGAAAGCCTTCTTCAGGGCCTGACTAGACAGTAATATATACCATTCACGTCCACCAACTTCCACTTCTTATGTACTGCAACATTAATGAATAGCAGAATTCTTACAAAAAGATTCTACAGGCCAAGCAGTTTTTAAGACTTCCTCTGTCTCACTCTATGAGAATGATCATTTTCTCTTCTTTCTGAAAATTAGTGACTATGCACTCGAACATTTGATGGCAAACATTGTTAAAACAGTGACCTGGAAGTTCTCTACCATTTTATATCAGCTTTAATTATTTCTCAAAGTTCCTCCACACCCAACAATAACATTGCAGAATAGGAGCCACTTTTAAGTCAGACAGTAGAAAAGAAAACATTTTGTGAAGGGCTCAGCACATCTTTGACTTTCTGGAAACACAAAGTAAAAGTCACTCCGATTCCACTGGTAATAGGTTGAGGGCAATCAGAGTTACTATGGAAAACTCACGCTTCTGGATTTGCAATTTAACAAGTTCACAGGGAGTTCCTTACCAGATTTCTCTCAACTACACAGTTCAACTAATTGCATTTCATGCTTACTGTTTTCAAAGCAAGGATATCCTTCATGACAATCAAATCTGTGTGACCTGCTGGGGCGATAGTAAAAGAAAAATTGGAGAAATTGGAGAAATCATCATCCTCACCACCACCATCCTGGAATATTTTACTTCTACAATTCATTTGTGTTTATGGCATGGCATTGTGCTCCTATAAGCCCACAGGGGACTAGTCTGTACTTTGCAATTTGTTAACAGTATTTCCTCTTGAACTGCCTTAGTTAAAACAGAAGAAGAACGGTACAGCAGCAGGCACATCTGCTGGTTCAGTCTCCAAGAAGGACACAGTTGCCTGTTCACTGCATCAGGAAAATCCACCAGATGCTCAGCAACACTGAACACAATGCACTGGGATAAGGCAACTACCAACTCATTTCACAATCACATCAAAAAGTTGCTAGTAAAGGTTTCCTTATCAACCACAATCTAATTGTGCACAATGATTCAGACTTCAAGGTCTGATTTCACACCTTTCTGATGCATACTGCTAGCTCAAAATAATAGAAAATTTTTTTAAAAAAATCACTTCGTAGGCAATAAAAGCCTTTTTTCCCCTGATTAGTGATATTATGCTGAACAAAAAAAAAAAAGGCAAAGATGGGATGCAGGGATGAGGGATAATCTTACTCGTGAGCAGAGAAAGCCCCTATTGTCAGAGTGCTGTTCCAGACTAGCATTTTGCACAATAGTATGCAATGGAAAGAAGACCGCTGCTTCTGTCACAAGTGCACTCATATTACATCTCACTTCAACATCCTACTTGACACACTGGCAACATGGAACTATGGGAAAACAAATTAATGAGAAGGTCTTAAGTAATGAGCAATCTTAGAGGGCGTGCTATTTATAGTCCTTAAATAGAGGATTTTTTTCAGTTGAAAGTTATTCTTCAAATAAAGGAAATCTCGAAGTTACTTTATTTAATAGTAAAGTAAGGCCTAAGGGAAAAAAGGGTATATATAAAAAAAAAAAATCAATATTGGAACTAACAAATGGAATGTGAAAATGTGTTATTACAGTTGTGTACTGCTTTGCTGGGTGAGGTGATCAGTGACAGAAATAATTTATCACCACGACACAAAAGAATGTCTGTAGCCTAATTCCACTTGCTACATCTTGTATGATGCATACAAACGTCAGGTATAGTTCAACACCTGTGATGCTGAAGCTCTGTAACAGTCAGACACCGTGATGGGTATTCTATCAAACTAAAATGAGTTCAAGAGCCAAGGAGCACCCTGAATCTGCAGAACAAGCACACGGTAGCTTCACGTGTCATAACAGTCTTACACAGTGTCACTTCTTTAGTCTTGCAGCCACTCCGAACAACTAGAAGGCTTTTTAAGTCTTACTTTGCGTCACGAGGCAAAGAAGAAATATATCCTTTTATCTAGGCATTCGTCTCTGACCAAGAATGAAGAATTGCTGCTCACAACAGGTTATTTTCCTTTTCTTTCTGGATATAAAACCCATTCTACTTGCCTAGTAGCGTGAGCCTGCTATTTGCTTCCAAAATGATCTTTAAAATGAAGTTACGTCTTTCTCCAAATAACACAGTGCAATGTAAGAGATGAGGACAAATGTGAAATTTTGTACGGAGAGGAAAGATTGCGGTTTTCAAGTAAACTACACTATATACAGGTCAGGACCTAGTAATCAAAAACATAATGGAAATCCATGGTGGGAATGGACAGTACTGACAAACATTTTTAATTGGAAAATATTTTATCAATTTTTGAATTCAGAAAATCAATCAGAAATGAAGATGAAGTGATAGCAGCACATGGAAGCAGCAGAAGTTCAGCAGGTAGAAGCTGAGGAATCAACCTGACCTTCACTCTGACACTTTAGCAACTCTGCAGTAATTATACATTAAGCAAATAGCCATAAACTAGGTCTAATTACTCAGCAAGCACGGGAATTCCAAATCATCCTAAGCTCTGGCCTACCTCTATCATTAACTGCTGCTGCTCTGGAAAACAGCCTCCCAGGATGTAGCTGTGGCTTGATGGGAGGGCAAGAACAAGGAGGAGTGCTTCAGGAAAGACAAATTCTGTTTTCAGTTCAATTACCAAGCAGATGCAAATATAACTAAAACTGTAGAGGGAAATAAAAATGTTTTTAAAGTCAGAGATATGAGGAAAATAATAGGGGGTGGGTGTGAGGGAACAAAAAAGCTGTTTCAGTCTTCTATTTTGATAGTTTCAATACTTCATTTTTTGAAAATGGCTGCATACTGCTCATTTTTTTCATGTATATTTAGAATGTGCATTATGAAACCATTGGGCATAGACATAATGTTAACAACTTCTCCTTTTTCATGCAAAATTTCTTTGACAGCTTAGCATACTGTTAATCACTTTTTAAAACTGAATGCACCTCAACACAGCGGACCTAATTTTCTAATCTGTCAGCCAGAATTTGTCATTAACAAACTTTACAAAACAGATTAAATACTTCACTTTTTTTCTCAGGCTTGTGACTTGGCAATGGGCTAAAGAAAATGTGAATTTCCAGCAAGATTAATGAGTAATTATTAGTTGGGATTAACCTGTTACAAAGATTTAATGGGTTTCTATATTGGTTGTGGAAGTTCTCAGAATAAATTGATGAATGACTGCTACAAATGAAAGTAAGTTAACCTGATCAGAAGGAGCCATAGAGGCAAAGGGAGAAAAGGAGAATAGGTAAAAAAGCAGGGGGGTGAATGTGAGGTTCAGAACAGTATCTGAGGCATCGATACCAACAGGAAAGAGAGAAATGCAATTAATCTTCGTGGGCAGTCATAACAGGTACAAAATAAATCTATTTCAGAGAATTTGTTGAGAAAATGAGAAAACCATGACTGCTTAGCTAGCGGGACTTTATTTTAGACTTTCAATCTGATAAAAGTAGAGGTTTATTTCCTCAGAAAAACAGAGCGTGCCTAAGTTTCATAAAGGATATAATGACTCTGGGGAACAGGAAGATATGGAACTATGCTTGCGTAGTCTAAGAGAAACTATTCAAGGCCTCAAATCCTACTTTTAGAACTTCTTTTTAAAAAGTATTTGCAGAAAAAACCAAAACAAAACACATCGTTATGCATGCCCAAGAGAAAGCAATTTGGCCAGTGAGTAGCAGACTAATTAAGTGACTTTTGCAAACATTCTCCTGTCAATCATGCATTCACTATAATAACTTACAGGTGCTATATTTAGATAACATCCTTCCCAAACCATCCTACCTCACTCTGCAGCTCCATCGTTCTCCTCTCTCCCTACTCTCTCTTACTACCTTTCCATTCTCTTTCTCACCTCTCAACCTTTAGGCTAATCCTGGTTCCCCCAAGAAACACAACAGAAATCCCAGCACACTCCTCTCTGCTGAGATGTTCTCTTTCTGTCCCTCAAACAAATCCAAAAGTACTTTGTTGAGAAAAAACACCTACAGCCCTTTCTGTTTACACTACTGGAGCCTGCATTGCTGGTTGCTCATACTATAGTAAACATGAATAGCAGTAAGAGTTATACATATTAAGTCAGACTTGCTTCCTGTCTGCCTCTTTATACTTCAAAATTTAGCACAGGGCAATCATTGCCACAAAAAAAAAAAAAACCCAAGACCCCCTGGATACCTAACCATTCCAACACCGGGTTGCCTGGAAGCCAGGCCCGCCATTCCCTGGGAAATGCCTACAGACCCCAGTGCCAGACCTCCATCCCCCTGTCCATGGGCCTGGCTCAGCCTGTGGTCCCCAGTGCTGGCTGTAGCTCCACTACACCTCTTCTGTGCCTGAAAGGACTATGGCAATACATAACACCCTGTAGAATATCCTTCAGCCCACCTCCACCTGCCTTGCCAGCCCTGAGTAACTTTCACCTAGCAGACAATACTTCTTCTGCACAAAGTGCTGCCCCACTCTTTTTTCCTTCTCCGCCTTCAGAGATTTCAAGAGATTTCAGTCACATCATCTCTTCCCATGCAGGGATGTAAAGCCATTGTCTCCTTTCTGGTTTGGGCAGCACATTTTGCAAGAATTTCTGCTTGTGACCTGACCCGTGCTGAGGTGGCTATCAGCCTTTATACTTTACCTGCGAGTGTAAAACTCAAAATCTGTACTCAAGCTTTCAGAATAACTGCACTTGTGTGAAATGTTGATAGTAATTCAAACTGATGATATGCTGGGTGGAAAATATCAATGGCAGCTACCTAATGATAACTAATGAGACTGATTTGTCTAGGGACTTACTCTAATATTTGGTACCACATTATAAAACAGAAGATGCAAAGTTGCATTTTGTAGACTCATGTTAAAACTCAAACTGATCTACATTAAAAATATGTTCTGGCAGTGGGTGAGGAAAGACAGCAACATATTTCCCAGAATGTCTTACTAGAGAAGGAAAGCTAAGCCTCTTAATTTTTCAAAAAGGATGACTGTAATGTTCCCTAACTCATGCCTCTTGAAACATCTTTAAAATAGCTGACATTATAAACAGCCACAACTCAGGGCACAGTGTCCTTCCCTTCACCTCTGGAGAAGAGGGGCCAGCTTTTGAGTCTGTTCACAACATGGTCCAGAGAGGCAAAACACTATAAAGGAAGCTGCTTTGCACACTTTCCTAGTGTTAGACAGAATTTCTCTCAACTAAAAAGTTATGGATAGTTCAACTGTGGGTAGAGCAGATAAAAGCAACAATATTCATGAAGAAAAGCAGTATTTGCCTAAAAGAATCTTAAGATACATTCCATATGCATGAGTGGAAATTATTATTTTAAATTTAGTGATAGGGAAGGAGATGCCTATTGCAGTGTTTAAACTAGAAAAAAGAAAAAAAAAACACAACCCTTGGCCATGCTGTTTTTAATCCATTTATGGACTGAGTTGTGTTCACAGTGATCGAGGGAGAGCAGTTCTGCTCTATATACAGGCACATCCCATATTGTTTTGGAGAACAAATGAACTGGATCCATGCAGCTTAGACAGCACACAACTGGGTCTTCTACGTATTTTAACAGCAAAAAATTGATGCAAAGAAACTTTTAAATGCATAATAAATGATGATAAGAAGTTACATTTGCACATGTTGAAAGCTCTGAAACAGGTGCTTATACAGTATTGGTAAGCATCCACAACTGCCACAGGCATCCCAGGAGCAAATATACGAGCAGAATGTGTTGCACCAGATTAAATGACCTTTTCCACACTTAAAAATAAATTTTCATGCAAAGCATAACTAAAGATTAACCCAGGTTAGAATTTACAGTACATGACATTACCTGCAGCTGTACATAGTACAGTTTTCCAGCAGGTAACATAAAACATAAAATAGCATATTCTTAGAGACAGTATCAATACAGCAAGACTTACCAAAATAACTATCAAAACGTTGTCTTTTTTTTAAATGAAAAGATTTTTTCTCATGCAGAATAGAACAAAAAAAACCTTCTCAAGCATCTCAAATTTCAAGCAGATGTAAATAAGTAATAATCATAATTGATAATAATGTCCATGTTTCTGCTCCTTCATGTTAATGAAGACAATGGCAATTCAGTTAAAATAGGAGTCTTCTGCCAGCTGTGCAGCAGTAAGTACCAGAATAAAGTCTGTCTGGAGATTAATTCACACTTCTTCTTAAGCCTAAAGTAAATTACTTAGCCTGGGGGAACATAATTGAAAGTAGTCAGTAAGGAGAGCATAGAGCCCAGCGAGGCTCTTTCGCCAGCTCCCACAGACTCTGGGATATTGGTTATTAGCACTACTGCAGGAAATCCCATCCAGACGCTCAGGGAGGATGGCTTGTTGCCTTGCCTCATGGGCAAGTTGTTCACTGAAGACGAATAGGATTTAAAAATGGTGTCTCAGATATCAGAATTATTCCTTAAACTGTTCACCCATTCACAAACATCTCCCTTTTTGGGGGAGTCCATCATTAGCTTTGAGACATTTTGGGAATCTGACACAAAAGATTGTGCAGTATCATGGAGAAAAACATTAATGACTAAATCTAAGTCATACAGAAAGGAGAAGGAATTGTCTAGGTTTTCTGTCCCATCATGGCAGCTGTTATTCTTAATGCACCAAAAGGCTGAAGAAGGAGGCAGTATTTAAAACTGAACACAAGGTTAGCTGTAGAATGAGTTTGCTTGTTCTGTTTTGTTTGGTTTTTTTCCTCAACTCTCTGCAACCTAACATTGAGAAGTTATTTTTGTTACTTTGCCTTTTCCAGTCTTTTCCCATTTCTCGCAGCTTTCATTTTATATTATTTTCCTGCATCCTAAAGTAAGGGCAACTATCCTTTTCCTTCTTTCAAATTTATACTAGCATAAAGTTCAGATGGAAGACTTGAGACTTACTATGCAATATTTTTCATTAGGACAACTAATTTGCAAATCTAATAAATTCTATTGCACTTAAAAATGCCAGGTAAGTTTTCAATTCAGGATTTTGCACAAAACAAAGAAACCCCTGGCATATTATAGAATGCCTAATTAAGCAAAAATGGCTATAGCATGGAAGATGCAAAGAATTCTTGTTTGTAGCCTACGTGTCTTGTCATCTGCTGCTATATCACCGGAGATAGAAACCTCATATACCTTAATAATTTCTTCTACAATGACATTTTGATTTACATAAGTCAAATATCCAGGAGAAATCAAAAATCATAGGAAGTACTGTATGCCATGAGTGAGACAAGTCATTTTTCTCCATATGAATAGATTTTTCATTTGATAAACTAACCACAATTAAACTCACAAGGTAGATGTTGGCCATACTGAGCAATTAAGCATGAGTAAGAAGCTCTATTGCATCAGCATTCAACTAAAATGGCACTGCCCTGCAATGCATTTTAAGCTTATTTTACGGAGAATGTTTGAAACAAAGCAGAAAATCTGATAGTTGGAGAAAGGAACAGAGCTTTCACAGAGTATTACACTCCTCAGTGGTATGTGTTTTGGACTTAGTCTTGTGTGGAGAAGGATGGCAAAGAATTAAAGTTCACTTCTTTCTGTCTTCCACAGAAATCTTTATTTCTTATGACTGAATTCCAAGTAATAAATAGAAATAATTTAACACGATAAAAACAATATCCAAGCCAACACTGTCAAAAGATAAATGTACTCCAAAGACGGTATTTCCTGAAGAGCGTAAAGCTCTTCTTGCTTCCCTCCTGTCACGGCCTGACCTCAACTGGGAGCGTTCTCTCTCAAAAGCAAATACAGAAGTACAGTTTCTCTGTATTTACAGGACTGATGTCGCCAGAAGAAATGAAGTTCTTGGAAAGACTACAGTAGATGTACTATGTCAAAAATTTGCCATGCAGAAAGTAAATTTAGTATTTATACTTCTTCCTTGCCCTTTTTTGTTTATTTGTTTTAGAGGCTCTTCAGACCCTCTGGTAGGGGATCTACAGACACAGAACTGTTTGCCTAACAACGTCAGCTCTAGGTGCTAGGGCCCTGGCAAAGGACCATTCACCATGCTGGATTTTCCGCACATTGTTTTTGGTTTGAATTATGAACAAAAGAATGAGGTCTTACGAATTTTCTTGTGAATTATCTTCACAGTCACATGCTTCTAAGGTCTCTTGATTTTCATGGAGTAAGAAGCTTTTTCACAAGAATGAGTAAACTGGTGATAATTCCTGTGCTGGATCAGGGCCTCCTTTAACAGCTCATCATACACTAAAAACATTAGCAATCTGATCCCTTTAAAAAATATATAAATAAAAGGAGAGAACTAATTTCCTTGTTGTATACCTCTTGCATTATTAATTTTATGCTATGTGACACATGAGTAAGTGATACTAACATTCACAATGGAATAACAGCTTCAGTCACACTTTTTAGAAGGATAGCTAAAAAATTACTTTCAGAATATATAGCAACTTCAGACTGAGTAGATCATCTCATTTTTATGGAGGCTTCACACAGGGTTTTTTTAAAATCTTTCAGACTTCAAAATCTTTTCATCCATTCGTTTTTGTACATTAATACTCTACTTTTTCACAACTCAACATTTAAGGATAAATTTAAGAATTAAAATAGTATGTGTTTCCTGGTTACATTGTAATTTTTAATTATTTTTATTTCACATATTCAGTTGCCTTACTAGTGGCATTCTCCACATTACCTGGGACATTATGGGAAAATCTGCAACATTCTCAGCCTGAGTTTTTCTTTACATCAAATGTAATTTCAAGTTACTTTGACTTCTCAACACAAATAATGTTGAGACAGACTTCTCTGCGCAGTTTAAAATGATAGGTTTTGTTTGGTTATTTTCTTCATAGTTGAAAAAGTAACATAGCATTGTTAATGATGCTTCCAGTTGGCACTGCACACTTTATCATCACTGGGGATCCTGAGCCAATTTGAACAAAAAGAATGACAGCAAAAAAGTAGTGATTTGTGCACTAATCACAGACACCAAGGGCCATACTGTCTGAAAGGGTGATGCTGTCTTAAGAGCATTTCATTGCATGGAGTAAGAAAGCCATAAAGAAACATTATAGTGCCAGGACCATTTCTCAGGGAACTCAGGATACCCTTCTCAAAGGTTTTGATGTCATAGCAGCAGAACCAGGATGCAGCTGGAGGGAAGGAAGAACATCCAGGACAATGTTATTGCTCTGCATCTTTTGTAGGCATACACATAAATTGCGAGCCTGCATATGTCATTTGCTTCTAAGAGACATGTTCTTCAGAACTGTCAACAGAGCATTAGGCTAGAAAAGAAAAAATTAAGACAAATGCCATTTAGGCCAAATATCTCCTGAATCCAGACTCCAGATTGTAGTCAGCTGATGTCAGATGAAGGATTGCAATTATCTCCAATCATGTTCAATAAAAATATTATAGTACTGTGAAAATATACGAAGTCAGTGTGTACTGCTTCTACACAATCACAATTTTCTAGATTCTAATACTGTGACTTTCCTGTGCAGCTCTTGTATTTACTCTTGGTGCCATCTATAGGTAGTCCTAACTGTAAAGTGTTTGTCTATTAAGATAGTGAAAGCTGTTATGATCACTGATTTTTTTTTTTTTTTTTTTTTATATACTAAAGATGCAGTTGGGCTCATAATTAATCAGATATTCAATATACATACACATAAGAGATTTGTACTTTCAGAAAATGCGCCACATCTGATTCAACTGAACTCAGGACTCCAGATTATCTTCACTTCTTCCCATTTTTGTAATTCACTCGAATAGTCATTGAAACTATAAAAATTTAAATTGCAATCTGAGCAGAAAGTCAAGGCAAGATCAAATCCAAAACTGCAATGAAAGTTGAAAAAAATCCTTCAGTTAGCATGCTATAAAGATGCAGTATTTTGTATTTTGTGGAGTCATTGTTAGGCTGATATGAAGAAATACATAAAATCTAAAAATCTAAAAGATCAGCAAAAAATCCCTTCATAACCCTGAAAAAAAGGTCCTCTCCTTGCAGCAAAAGAAAAAAGAAGAAATACTTTACTAGTAGCCCATGGAGACAGGAGCACAGTAAAAGAACTTTAATATATGCAACATTATTACACATATTTACAACGTAGCATATCTTGCATTAATCTTGTACCATCATCATGATAACTTTGCGAAGAAATTCTTGTCTCTAAATCAGAAAGAGATGGATTTGATGGATGGACCACTTGGTGGATAAGAAATTGGCTGGATGGATGCACTCAGAGTTGTGGTCAACAGCTTAACGTTCAAGTGAAGACCAGCGATAAGCAGTATTTCTCAGGGGCTGGTAATGGGTCTGGCGCCATTTAACATCTTTGTCAGTGACATGGACAGTAGGGTTGAGTGCACCCTCAGCAAGTTTTCCAATGACACCAAGCTGAGTGGTGCAGTTGATGCACTGGAAGGAAGGGATGCCATCCAAAAAGACCTAGGACAGGCTTGAGAGGTAGGCCCTTGCAAACTTCATGAAGACAACAAATCCAAGTGCAAGATGCTGCACCTGGGTTGGGGCAGTCTCAAGCACAAATAGAGGCTGGACAAAAAGTGGACAGAGAGCAGCCCTGAGGAGAAGGACTTGGGGATGCTGGCTGATGAGAGACTCAACATGAACTGGCAACGTGCAATTGCAGCCCATAAAGCCAACCGTATCCTGGGCTGCATTAAAAGCAGCATAGCTAGTAGGTTGAGGGAGGTGATTCTCCCTCTGCTCCTTCTCATGAGACCCCACCTGCAGCAGTGTTCAGCTCTGGGGCCACTAACATAAGAATGACATGGACTTGTTGGAGCAAATCCAGAGGAGGGCCACGAGAACGGTCAGAGGGCTGAAGCACCATTCCTATGAAGACAGGCTGAGAGAGTTGGGGTAGTTCAGCCTGGAGAAGAGAAGGCTCCAGGAAGACCTTTCTTTTCATTGCTGCCTTCCAGGATGAAAAAGGGTACAGGATAGATGGAGAGGGACTCTTCAGAGTGATAGGATAAGAGATAGTGGTTTTAAATTAAAAGAAGAGGGATTTAGATTAGATGTTAGGATGAAATTCTTCACTATGAGCATAGTGAGGCCTTGGAACAGGTTGCCCAGCAAAGTTGTGGATGCCTCATCCCTGGAAGTGTTCAAGGCCAGGTTGAATGGGGCCCTGGGCATCTTGGTCTAGTGGAAGATGTCCCTGCCCATTTCAAGGGAGATGGAATGAGATGGTCTTTAAGGTTCCTTCCAAATCAAACCATTCTGTGATTCTACAAAATCTGTTCTTGGAGTTTAAATGCAAAACCTATATTTGCCAAACCTAAATGGAAAAAAGAAAAAAAAAACAATGCATGTGGTATATATCAGATTTTGATTTGTTTTCTGGAATCTAAAAATCTTAAAGGTAAAACTAATAACCAAATACACAACACTTCCCCATATTCAATTTAGAATCATGCATGGTTTGGTCTATTATCTAAAGTTGAATGCCTTTTACAAACCACTAGCATTTCCTGAACATTTCTACTGAGTCATAATCATTAAGAACTACCCCTTTTAAATTATTTCTTGTAAGAAACATTAAGAAGTGTTTTAGCTATGGTATATAAATAAGGTCTACACAAGAAGGACAGTTTGTCTAGGCTTAGCAGAAAGAAAAGTAAAACAACTAGAAATAAGATGTAAGCTTTTCATAACAATAAAGGAAATAAAACATCAGAGTAAGTTCCAACATCAGAGTAAGTTCCCAGAATTGTAATGGATTGTGCATCACTTCATATTTTTAGATTGACTTTCTTTCTAAAATGACTCAGTAGAGCAGCCACAGCTTTTGAGATGGATGCTACGATCTATGCCTGAAATCTTACACTCCCAAAATGCAGAACAGCCTCCTATGTTGTTCAAGTCTTCTACATCGAAATCTGAATGAATGACAGCAGAAGGCATCATATGAAGATAATTAAGAGACAGATAAATACAAGCGGGTAGGGGGACTAAGCAGATAGAAAAACTTTTTTCCTTAACACAGAATGTGTGTCTCACCCTAAGTATGAGAGTATACTCTGTTAGACTCAATCATGTGTTCTTGAAGGGAAATACCAATAAGCATTCATGTAAACAGTAGCTTTCTCACTGAAATGTGTGATCAATTTTATCCAACTAGAAATCAGTTAAGATGGTCTAGAAACAGAAAGCAAATCAAAAAAATTGAATATTACCTCAAAAAGCAAATCTTAACCGACGAGTTCTTTAATATCATGTCCAATAATAAATACCTTTACTGTCTCATAATTAGAGTTGTAATGTATTTGCCAGACATAGGCAAGGGTGTAAGGCATTTTGTTTCCTTTATTAGGAAAAGGTGGTACAGCATACGCTCAGAGTTGTGTGGTGAGCCTCTACCAACAGTTTTGCGGCTTCATCAGCACTGCCGAGTTCCATCCTCTGGCGTCCTTCCTACCTACCACCTGTTTTATATGTACCCTGGAGCCCAGATTACTTAATTAGCCAATAAACAATAACAGGAAAAGGTTTACCTATTGCTCCTTTTGATTGTTCAACTCTATGTTATAAACTGATTACTTGTCGCCTGGTACTGCAAACTGATTACCTGATTTAAAGCTCTTAATTAAATTCCCATTCATTAAATCCACAGTTAAATAGAAGATGTGATATTTTGTAATTAAAACAAATTGTTGTACCGAATATCTTTTAATTCAATGGATTTATATGACCTGTCACAGTATATAGAGCTTGAACACAAAAGAAACACCGTGACTGAGGAGAAATATACTTTGAGTGGGAAATAACTATATGGCAATCAATAGCAAGTTATTTATAATAGCTATTATCATTTCCTACAATTTTTAAAGAAGCCCCCAGTTATCTCACTGATCAGCCCCAGTTTTCCGTATCTGCACTTACACCATGTGTTTTGCAAGAGGTGATTGCTGCTCCCTCCATGAAATATTTGACTGAGGCTGCCATACAATATTAGAATAAAACAATTCAGATTCTCCTTCTCAGAATATACGCACAAAATCATTCTAGTGCATGCTAAAGAATTCAGAGTTGTTTTGCTTCTCTGGCAAATCAGTTTCCTTCCCAGTCTTTTCCCCAAAATGCCATTTGCTTTTGCTGTTTCCTCTCTCGTCTCCTGCAAGCAAGCATGCACAGCATGAGCACAGTTGTATTCTTGTCACTCGGTCACTGCAGTTTTCTTTCCTGAACTCCTCCGTTCCTTCATCCTTAGCCATCTGTGGCTAGTCAGGTCATACTTCTTTTTCAGAAAGGAAGCTATTTCTTTTTGTCCTCCCAAGACAGTACATTGACCACTGTGACTAGACATGGGACACAGTATGGAGGTGTTAATCACAGTAGCATGAAAGGTAAGATAAAAACAACTTCAGCAACAAGTTACATTGAAAAGAGTAACACCATGAAGTATCTAGTTACCTTTAATATGTGTGGATACATACGAAATCAAAGGCATTTTTTTCCAAGAAGGGGTAGTCATCTTTAAATCACAGTTCCTTTGCTGATTTATTCTTCAACAGCCCCTTCATTTACCTATTACATATAGCTACATTTTTACCTTCTTATGGAACATACCAGGATCAGCAGGGCAATCCCACCATTTTTCACAGATGAAGAAAAAAAGTATAACACCTTATCTCTTCAAACTCAAAATCCTCACATTATAGAAAACAATGACTCAAAAGTTTGAAGTATGTTTCAGCTAGATTTTTTATTGAAGGGCCCAGAAAAAAAAATAACCTGAATAAAGTTAGCCCAGTGTGCTCTTTGAGTAGAGCTCTTGGTTTTTCACATTTAAAGTAGACAAATAATTTCCTGGTTGGAAGCTTCTGAATAATGGTGCTTTCTCATAGTTTGAGTTCCTCTAATTTTTTTCTTTTGTCCACTCAAAATAACTTGATAAAAATAACTTCATGAAAAATAACTCCAAATAATGCTTACAGTTTAATCCTCTAATGAGAATTAGTACAGAATAACAACTTCATTCAAGTGCATTTAAAAATCTTACCCACTCGCTGCTAAAAATGAGTTATCTGAAAGTCAAGTCAATGTCAAATTAAATCGCTTTTATCTTGCAGCACTATGCTCATGAAGATCGCAACATCTGCAAGATTAAGGCAGCATAACTAAGAATGGGCACACAAAAAAAAACATTTGATTTTACTTTCAGTGCTCTCTCTGTACCACAGAATCAGCCTCGCACTCTGACAAAAAGCTTCAGGCTCACTACAGATGGCTATGCCAGGGCTAGAGCTCTGATAATGAAATTCAGACCTTAAAAAAGCTGCAACCCAAATTTGTTTGGCTGCTTGAGTTACATGACAGCACATATAAATATTTTTCCTCACTTCAGCAAAATTTAAGGCAGTTCTCAGACAAAATAGTCATAAAGAGTTACAGTCAAGAACGTGGTCTTTTAAAATAATATTAATAGAACACACACTTCATAATCCATCTTGACTATTGGTAACTGCTGATGAGTTGCAGGCATAGTGCAACTCCAAACTTAATCAGTCATCACAAAACCTGCCCTTTTCTCACCTTTAACTGCAAGCATGAACTGAAAGGTCTTGCTACGTGCCTTTTATTTACAATACACCCAAGCAACCTTTCAGCCCTACCGGATTACTTGCAGAGGAGATACAAATCTATAGCAGTGCGAAAGTTGTCTGCCTAGGAATAGGACTTGAGGTTAGGTCAAAAAATTGGCACTAATTTCAGGGGTCCATGTATCTGTTTCTAAGCTGCAGTACGTCTCTCCACACAAGTAGTTCTGAGAGTATCCCCATTCTGCTGGTAACGGCATATATTACTTAATACTCCTGAAATCATGTCCTGTGCTAAAGCATTGAATTCTTTTCTCGAATTTATTCCTGTACAAGCGTTGTGTTCAAAAATGAATGTTTTCCATCAGACAAAAATTCAGTCTAGTAGCAATAACCACAGTTCTTGTAACTACTCCCTTCTTTTTCTCCTGGGAAAATAAAATTGCGTTTAAAAAAAAAAAAAAGCCAAACAGTTAAGTGCCAAACAGAACCACAGATTCATTAAGGCATTAAGGTTGGAAAGACAACTAAGATCATCTAGTCCCACCATCAACCCATCACCATCATGCCCACTAAACCATGCCCTTTTTCTAACCTTTTCTTGAAAACCTCCAGGGACGGTGACTCCACCACCTCCCCGGGCAGCCTGTTCCAATACCTCACCACTCTTTCTGAGAAGAATTTTTTTCTAATATCCAACCTGAACCTCTCCTGGCACAACTTGAGGCCATCCCCTCTCATCCTACCGCTGTTACCAGGGAGAAGAGGCCAACCCCCACCTCACCACAACCTCCTTTCTGTTACAGAGAGTGATAAGGTCTCCCCTGAGCCTTCTCTTCTACAGACTGAACAATCCCAGTTCCCCAGATCAGATCCACCCTGACTTTCTGCTCCTTCTCCCTCCACATCTATCACCCTGTGTGTTTTTTTCTTTTTTTCCTTTTATTGCCATCTCTTTGTCTCCCTCTCTGTGTTTATCTCCATCCATCTCCTTCTGAACAAGGAGACTCATGGGGCTGCCATGAGCACCTCAGACTATGCAGGCTTTACCCATGAGGCTGGGAAACTGTTCACTTTGCCCAGGACAGGCTCTGTTTGTCCAGTCCCCAGCACAATGTTCATCTAATCCTTGTTTATCTACTAAATAAAACTTGTAGGATTATAATTATGTGCAGCTAACTGATCTCTGCTACAGCAATATCTCAGTATCTAATCACTTTTTATGTGTTTATCCTGACCTACCCCATTAAGGAGAGATGTGTGGAGATCTGGGGAACTCAGACATTGTCGTAACAGTAACAAGAAGAAAATCACATAAGCTTCTAGTACTTCATTGTCCAGGGCATCTCAGCAACAAAATCCAGGAGAATCATTCTCTGTTTTCTCAGGAAGAAATTCAACCTCTGTATCACCAGTATCTTTTTAAGTGCTCCAAATGGTCTTGCTTCCGATGCCACAGCTTCTAAAACTCTAAATACAGTACAGTGTATCAGTAACTACTTTGCCTCCAGCTATTTCAATAACTGTCACAACGAATGTGGAGACCAGCTGAACTGACCTCTATCACTGCTCTCAGTTAGTTGATTTTTACAGCTTTGGCACAAAGGGTTTGTTTGCTTTATTTTAAAATTTTACTTTGCTGAAAGAGTGAAAAAAAAAAGGTCTTTGTTATCAACAAATGTTTTTAAAAATGTACAACGCATTCAGTTTCTATACTTCTCAGTCTGAAAGAGTAGTTGCTATTCACAGCTGAAATCTCTCACGGGGTAGGAGTCAAACACAGCTAATGTTTCAGGGTATTAATCTAGTGGGTTAAATTATTCATTAGGAAGATACAGAAACCAACTGAAACCAACTTCAACTGACATAAATTACCAGCATAAAGAAATGACTGTTGTATTTTTATAATACAATGGTTAAGAAAAATTGCTTTTAGCATGAAAAAAAAAGTATGAACACCTTTAACGGGAAGTTTTCTTTGGGCACCTGATTTTGAGAGGTATAGAAGGACGAAAATCCAAGAGTGCGAGCTAGAACAGGGCTCTTTGGCAAGGTAAAAATCAAATAGCATTATTTGAGCACCACAACTGTAAAACATTGCCCAATGTATTGTCAGAAAACAGCATTTATGAAGAACATGGATTTTCCTTTCCAGAAGCTGACATTTCAGAACTTGGTGTGAACAAGAAACACAACAACAAGACAGGTTACGAGACATTTCTTTCAGAGGTGATAAACTTCACTTGTGATTAAGTTTCAGTTTCATCCCACCAAAATTACAGTTAAGTATATTAATAGAACCAAAGCATGAACACTGGCAGAGATTTTTCACTGTCCAAAAGATGCAAGTTCCTACGGTGGGGCTATGGCTGTGTTCTGCTACTCAAGACAGAGCGTGTCATTTCCACTAGGGGAATTTGCAAAGGGGAAGCAGCAGAGATGTAACAGAAGTGAAGAATGACTTAAAAATTGATGCCCTCCCAATCTCCACATACAGATCCTCATAAAATGCCTTCTTTGCACATAAAAGTTACTCAAAGCTTTTAAATCATATAACCGAATGAGAAATTCTTCGGCTCTTCGCCCCCGTTCACCAAAGCAGAGAAAACAAATTTTGACAGATGTAGTGCTGAACCCTGGTAATCTATGCTTTGCCCAAAATACTTGCTTTTGTGCAGTAAGCAAAATGTGCAAAATTGTGTCCCAGAATAGCTGAACTTCTTGCCTCACACTGCTGAAAAATGGGTCATGAAGGGGTGAAAAACATGTCGTGGCCCAGCAGACCTACATTTTGATTGTCTGCTGACCACCACCTAAGTATTCAGAGATTTCCCCCACAACGTAGCCTAAAGGATCATTAATCAGCAAGAACCGAATTGAGTTAATTTATCAAACAACTTAAGTAACAGAATTTTTGAATGTTCCCTCCAAAAAATGCACATAATAGTTCTATGGGATTCATATCTATAGCAAAAGCTACAGAAGCGTAAGAGGAATGTTGATGTGAAAGTACAAGGAAAACCTAGGAATGGATAACTGCCCAGGCCAGCACATCCTAGCTTGGCTGCAAAGGATGATGACAACACCAATTAACAGGATCACTCTGTGCACTCTATTAGATAATTATCCAGATAAGGTCAAGGCTCATATTCTCCTCAAGTGCTTTGATAATGGTTTATTACAGCAGCCCATTTCAAGTTACATTAGGCTGACAGTTGGTGTATGGAATACATTTCAGGACAGCTGCCATGAACCAATCTAGAGGTTAATGGAGGGGTCTGGCAGTAAGAAACACCGGGCTCTCCTCTGCAGGCAGCCTCCGTAAGGGGCAAGAAAGTGGCGCAGTACTTTCTGTGTGATCCTCACAGTATGTGCACCCCAGTGTGCATTACTTCTGCAGTCACAACAGCCCTGAGCACTGTACAGACATTTCCTGCCTCCATGGGATTTCTGTTGATGAATGTTTAAGACAAAATCCCTCTTCTAGAGTGAGGTCCCACCCCTGGGATTCTTGTTATTTGCATGAACCCTGCATAGATACCATCGTCAAACCCTAAACACTAAAGCAATTTAATCATTTTAATGAAAACTTCTTTTCATCTCTTTTCTATCTTTTCAAATATCTTTATTTATAGATCTAACTCTTCAGAAATATATTTCAATGATTAAAAAGGACATTTTTGTTAGATACTTCAAAATTTTTAATGCATATATGCACTGCATAGAGTCATACAATGGCCTAGGCTGGAAGGGACCTCAAAGACCACCCATTTCCTATCTCCCCGCCATGGGTAGGGCTGCCACCCACCAGATCAGGCTGCCCAGAGCCCCATCCAACCTGGCCTTGAATGCCTCCGGGGACAGGTCATCCACAGTTCTCCGGACAGCCTGTGCCAAGCCCTCACCACCCTCTGAGTAAAGAATATCTGCCTAACATTTAACCTAAATCTTCCCTCCTTTAATTTTAAACCATTCTCCCTTGACAGCTCTGGCTAAAATACAGAACTTAATGAAGAGACGCACCTTTCTCTTTCACTGACTTCAATGAACTTGGAATTCTACCTGTAGTACTTTAACTGCTTGGTGCCACTAACTGCCTTTAAAACACCTGTCATAGTTGCAGACTCTATTCACTTGATATTAAGTCCTGCTTACAACAGTTTATTTATGGATGAAGTCTTCAGAGAAGGCACATTATGACTTCCCTATATAATGAAAGCCCTTCTTAAATTTTTAAATATTCTGAGAAGCCAAGATAACCAAAGTTAGCTTCTTAAATTCAAACTTGAAGCAGCTGTTTAAGTGACCTGATTAAGGAAAAAAAAAAAAACTTTGCACATTTTCTCTTGAATTTAGTGAGAGCTGCTGAGTGCTCAGAACAGAAAATGAAGTCACATATTCAGCTGCTTTACTTTGATTTAATTCATCCTGCCACAGTTCAGAAATTATGGTCAGATAGATTTTAAATCAAATTTTCAAGAGCAAGCTGCACAGGATTTTCACTTCCAAGGATTTCACCTCCTAGATTAGAGAAGGAATTTGGCTCTCTGACATCAATGAGATTGCTGAGATAAAAAAAACACAAATACATGGTGCTCTCTCATGTCACGCATTCAACTGTACTATACATTCTCATCTTTGAAACTTTTTCCAAGTATCAACTAATTAATCCGTATAACATGGTGGGAAGAAAATACCCCATTTTACCACTGGGAAAAGAGAAGCTACAGCCACACCTGCAAAAAGAAGCATGTAGTAGAGGAATGTCATCTCGGAAGTTCTGTCTTCAATCCACACCACCAGACATGGGCATCTTGCTGCATGTGCGCACTGTCCCACTCAATCACTTATCAAAAGCATATAGTAAGTAGTGGCAGTGCACATGCATCAACAGCCTTGCTGTTACTGCATGATCTTTTGATTATGCCACTCTGCCAGTTGACTAAAAAAGCTGTCTTGAGACAGTGTGCTAGCTGAAAGCGCACCTCTTGAGGTCTCACAGTAATTCCCCTTGTAACAAGAAAATCACTCCAACTCCAGCAAAAGGACACTGCCAGAGCAGCTGAGCCAATGAAAGGACTGACTTCAAATAGGTTCATCAGTCAACCTTCTTTTCCTGTTGGGAATTCATGACAGATCATGACTTTGACTTAACGGTATGCTTTATGATTTTGCTTATGTGCCTGGAATACAGGCCGCCTAAATTGTGCTGATGGCAAAAAAAAAAAAAAAA
>WBMW01005462.1:447717-518450 GCA_013396635.1 Penelope pileata
TGTGAAATAAAAAAAAAAAAAAAAAAAAAAAAAAAAAAAGATTGTGCCCAATGCATCTTGTTCTGTCATGGGGCACCACTGAAAAGAGCCTGGCTCCGTCCTCTCTTGGTACTCTGCCCCCAATCGTTCAGTTATCCAGGCTGAACAGGCCCAGCTCTCTCAATATCTCCTCACACACTGGCCCTTTGCTCTATGCTCTTCACTGTCTTGATGGGCTTTCCCTGGACTCTTCCAGTATGTTCGCATCTCTCTTGTACTGAGGAACAACAATCTGAACCCAGCCCTGCAGGCGTGGCCTCACCAGTGCTCAACAGAAGGCAAGGATCACCTCCTTCCACCTTCTGGCAGCACTCCTAGCGCAGCTCAGGATGCTGCTTGCTGTCTTTGTTATGAGGGCACACTGCTGGCTCATGTTCAATTTGGAGTCCACCAGGACCTCTAGGTCCTTTTCACTCTTGATTACTTTGATATATAAATTTGGCATGACAGTTGTGGATTGCAGTAATAACAGTGATACACCACTGTAAAATTCTGTTTGGCCTGTGATGGCGGATATTCAGATAAATCTCATCAGACAAGATGCAGTCAGCACTTATTGGGACTTATCTTTATTAAGAGACGTTTCTTAATAACTTGTTTTCCCAAAACTGCCTCCTAACTATCTGTAGAAGATATTTCCAGAATCTCATTTTGGGGGGAACTACCTTTTTCTTTCTTTTCTTTTCTTTTTTTTTTTTTTTGAAAGGGAATGTTGAGTAAATTTGTGAGTAAATTAAGTATTGCTAAGATATTAAAGTTTAGCAAAGACATTGTATGTGACCCATGCTCTGTCAAGCAATAACTTCAGCAAGTAGCAGTATGCAGAATTGGAGGTTTAAGTACAGGCATTTAGAGTGAATGATGCATGAAGAGGCATTCCTGCATGCATTTATATCAAGCAGCAACATTTTTCTGGAAGCTAAAGTCACCTCTCCCATAACACATTTTTACTATTTTGTTATTAGCTTCTCCCTTCATATTTGTGACTACTAAGTAATGATTTACAATATAATTCAAGAACACTGATTTTTAATTTGAAAGCAAGAATACAAGGATAAGTCCCTCAACTATTGATTAATAAATCCAGCAGCAGCATCCATGAGGCACCATTTTCCACATTTGAGTACACTGGAAGAGTGAAGCATGCTGTCTATGAATGAAACATTTTGAAAACACTTAAACAACTACTGCCTGGGATCTTATATGCGAAATATTTTGCCCTTACGATGATAGAAGGGTGTGAAAGCGATTGTTTAGAACAAACCAAACTAAAAACCTTCAACACACTTTACAAAAAGTAGTTTTGCTCTTCAGTGCCTCTCATCATGTCAAGCCTGCCACGTTCACATTACAGGAATTCTCCATTGCCTGCCCACCACCAAACATGCACAAGATTAAAGACCTCTAAATTCAGCTGCTTCCTATTCCAACCAAGATCCTTTAAGAAGAATGGTGTACAGCAAGCCAGCTTTCCTTTGAGACTTCTTTTCTAGAAAGAGATCTTACAAAGATACTGTTATTTATCTTTGTTCCACCTTTGGGAGAAAGAAAACAGTCCAAAACACAATTTTTTTCTTGCACTAAACCAGCTTAATGGAACAGACATTAATCCTTATGTGAACACTGTACGTACAATGTGTTAGAGATGAACTAACTTCCGATTCATAAAACATTCACAGTAACAGTCAAGACTATACATATTAAAAATTTAGTGAGAAACAAAGTGTAAATTTGTGTTGTATAAAGATACAGCTGAAAACCTCACTGAATATCACTGGTGTTTGTAAGCAAAAATTTAAGAAAAAATATATCACTAAGTATACCTAAAGCAGACAGACTCTCACTCAAATAATCTAAACCTTTTGCTAAAGCAAGACTCATCAGGAAAAAGTCACATCATGTCACCTGCTGAAATCGTTAACAAACTAAACAAATGAAAAAATGACATTGAATTAGTCCTGGACAACAGTGAAACAGTTGGTTTTCTTTTGGATGGACAAAATATGACTTGAAGACACTGTTGCAAGGAAACGGTGGGATGGAAGGGAAATGCAATTTCTTATTTTTCTCCTGATAAAGATGAATTATTTGCTTTTATCTTAGTGTGTAGAGTTCAAAGAATCCACTGTTATGTGGACAGAAGATGAGAGCTAAGTAAGATTGTCTTAACTGTTAACAGAATATTTATATCTCATATTGAAATAAACTTATTTTGCATAATACTATATGTTCAATATCACTGCTGATTATCATATTCTTGTATTATGTGGTCAGGCTGTCAACACTCAGGTTTGCATTTCTCTTCTATCTTCATGTTCCCTGGATGAAATATTTGCTATTGTAGCATACAATAAACATGCCTGTATCTTGGGAATGCCTTACATACAACAAATTCTGTATTTACATGATGAAAAAGGCCAACAAATATTTTACTTCACAGAAGTGGCATACTGAAGGATGAATAACATCTGGTTATAAAGCTAGACTATAAAACTGATTTTTAAGCAAGAGTCCTGCATGATTGAAGAGAGAAGGTCAACTTAATAACAAAAACCAGTCAATGTCTACAGCAACAGATCTAGCTGCTAAAAATGAGCAAACAAAAAGAATCATGAAATGCTGGAATTAATTGTCGTAGCTTCTGACTATTCTACCACAGTGGAGTCCTCATCAGCTTACATGGCAATTGGAAGAATGCATCAGAATGATAACGCAGCAGAAACTTTTCTTACAAGGAGTTCTTATCACAAAAAGGAGATAAGTCCATTTAAGTCAATTAAAGTTTTGTCAATGAGAATAGTAAAACATACAGGAAAAGAGAGTTATTTAAAAATTACTGCAAAAATACTGTGAATTATTTTTCTCATAATGAAATATGAAAAGTATCTTATAATGTACATCTTAAGGACAAAATTTTGCATCCAAGTAGATGACTCTGGGTTGAAATGTTCTAACAAATAATTGCTTTCATCCAGATAGTTGCTTACAGTTCAAACACGCCACAAGAGTTAACACTATTATTATCAGTTCCAGTGGCATTTCCTCATTCCAAGTACACAAAATAGAGAATATTTGTTGAAGTGGTAATAATTATAAATTTGAATGAACTTTTAAAGTGGATCCACTGCATAGATTGTTTAAATGTTAAAGCAATTAGAACATCCTTTTTTTCAGCAGATTAATTCAGAATAAATTCCCAAGAGCTACTTCACTGTTGCATGGAAATAATTACTAAAATAGTAAATGAAGTTCGTAATCAACAAAGACACTAAGTTAATGAAGCACGGTTTCCTCCTGAATAGATGATACGTCATATCACCCTAACGATACAGGTCAGTTGAAATCATATCTTGAGAAAAGAAAACAAACAGCTGCAGAAACGATGGCAAACAGATCTCGTTCCTGCTGGAACTACTTTCACTTTGAGAAGCTGCAGCTACTCATCACTGCAACTGACCTAACAACAACAAAGAACGTGGATGTAAGAGGAAGGAAAGACAGAAAGAGATCTAGTCCTGATAGCTATCATGATACAGCTATGACAGCAATGTCTTCAGTGATTAATCCCATGAGTTAAAAAAGCTCAAATTTGCTTCCAAACAAATGCTCAGGCAAAATTTACACTGTGAAAATTTAGGCCTTCTCTGTGGGCTAAAGCTGGGAGAAGAGATGCATAGTAGACCCCATTTGCTGTCTAGGAGGAAAACTAGAACTTTCGGATCTCTTTTGTGGTATAGTTAACATCTGTTTTGTTGTAAATTAACAGATTGTCATATTGTTTAAAATCTGTAGTGGAATTTTTTCTACCATCCAAATGCAGAGTGAATGCTGCCATTCTGCATATTGCAGATAGTTTTAAATGTCTTATCGCATCCAAAAAAGGGGAGCCCAAAGCATAAAGGCAAAAATGCCAAATTTGAAAGCTAGGCTGTAGTATTTGGTTCAATACAACTGGAAGCGTAGCCCACACTGGAAGTTCATCCTTTTCCAGCTGTGATGTGTCCTGTTACGTGAAACCAGGTCACATTAAAGGTCAGCTTTAGTGCCAGCCCTGCTCTACCTCAGGTGGATGCCACCAGCTATGTCCCCAGTCTTTGCAGCTGTACAGTGGGGGATGTTAAACTACAGATGTTGATAGTCCATTTAATGTTTTAACAGTCTAAAAGTCTAAAGAAAACCTTCTGCTTTTGTCTGTTTTCAACATCCCTCTGAGTCCTAAGATTGATAGTTACAGTCTTCAAAATGAGCGTGTGGAGAGTCAGAATGAGTTACCAGCATCTTGAGAGTAGTACAGCGTTCACGGTGGGGGTTTCTTCCTTCTCAGTTCTGGGGCACCCTTGAGGCTGTTTCCCTAAATTTTGCTACACTAGCCTGCTTTCTCCCTGCATGCCAGGCCCACCCTGTTCCCAGCAGGGTGGTCCGTCTGTCCTGCAGTGACCACACAGGGTGCCAGCCCCTGATCCAGGCTCCCAGAGTGAATCCAGCACCAAGAGGCAGCAGCAGCAGCTCACCAGGCCACAGCTGCCACCAGACATCCTGAGATCCTGTGCTGCCAGGCCAGTACCAAGCCTGTGGCCTGCTGGAAATGACAAAAACCTATTTACTGGACTACAGATTTGGAAGAAAGATAGAAAATTCAGCTCCTGCTCCAACACAGTCTGCTTTGGGGCTGTTAGCCAAAACAAGACTTTGAATCTTGTGAAATAGAAGATCAGTCAGAGGCAGGAAAAACAGCAGTTTCATTAATACTTCTAATTTGAAGAGAATGGCTGGCAGAAAAAGAAAGACTGCTCCCACAGCACTGTGACTGACTTCTCGATAGGGTACAGCAGCTGACTGCAAGCTCTGGTGGGGAATGTTTTGTGAGGAGAAGCCTAGTGGACTGCCTAGGAAGCCTGCTTAATGGGCCACATAAAATCTAGAGCTAAGTGCAGAAAATGGTATGGACACTGGGTTGGGCTATTTCTTGGCCAGATGCATAGGGATGTAGTGCACATTTCTGAAAGAGCAGCTCTTCAGTGGATGCTCTTATCAACATCCTTTCCTCAGTAGAACTGACAACAGCTGCTCAAGGTGGGGACTGTAACTGCCACAAAGGAGGCTCCAACACATAGAAGATACCTGGACCCTGGCAGATGTCTTTTTTATATACTTTGATACACTTCATGAGTGTTTGTATTGCTACATAGGTTATTGAGATGCTAATTTAACCCTTTCTGACATCTAAAGGGATAAAGGGCAGACAGAACAAGATGGAAGAGAAGGGTTGGAATAGGGATCAACATGACAAGGCAGGATGGGATGGGAAAAATGAAGCTCCAGTACCAATGAAGAAGCCTTCTTGAAGTCTCATGCTGAAGAAACGGGTATTACTGAAACTTTAACATATATTTACAAATATTTTATCCTGTACTTAAGTATCAGGAATCAAGTTACCTGGAAATTTAAAGTCTCTAAGGAAGTTAGGACATGAGTTCATAAGGACAACAATGGGAATTCAAGTAAAAAGGTTTTAGGTCCTTTTAAGGTTTAGGTATTCAGGACTCCATAAAGTTGTTGGCATTGGTAAGCTCACTGATCCTGGCCTTGCTTGTGAAACTTGTACTGTCACTCAGAGCTCACTTCAGGCCAGGCTGGTGTCTGTGGCATCTGACTGACTGCTTGTAATCCAAGCAGGATCGATCCAAGTGGCCATGAAGTTTGCCCACTCATTTATGATGTCATATTCCAGGCATGGTCAAGCTTGCAGAGGCACACAACGCAAAAAACGTAGCCACATTTCAATCAGTGAGTAAATTTGAGATACATATCTGGTGGACCTTAAACTTTGAGGAAAACGGGTTAAGGTTTTAAGTCACTTAGCAAACTACAGCTCTTTCACTTCCCCTGACATAGTTCCTGACAAGATTAGAGAATGATGTTTCCTAACCAGGGCAGCACATCTGTACCTATGAAGTAATTTCTTCCTGAATTTCTTATGTTGCAAATTGTACATTAATCCTTGCTTTCTTGTGTTCATGACATCCTTTTGCAGAACCTTGGAACCTCTATGGCCCAGCCACAGTTTCAATTAATAAATTTTATTTTCTTATTTGTTTTAGAAATTGTTCCAATAGGAATTTGGCTAAGTGAATTCAGGTAAGACAATCCTGTCACCAGAGCAAAGACATGACAGTTCATAAAGCTGTGGGAAATCTGGGTTATTTATTCTTTGTCATGGTTCACTAATACAAAAATGGGTGGGTGGGAAGGGGGATACAGACCTTCCCATTTAATCTCTTTTGTTTAATAGAAAAAAAATATATACAGTTGGAAGAATGAGTGCTTTGCTTTGGATCTTCCTTCTCCATAACATGAAAACTTAATAGTTAAATCCATAGATGAATCAATGAAAGACAATGAAAATAACCTGCTTAAGAGAAAAGTCTCACACCTTTTGTCAAAACAGAAAGGGGACACTTACACTACTGCTTCACCTAGAATGTATCCTATTGTGGGTTTACCTGGTTTCTTTTCCTCTTTCCAATACAGATATTTCCCTTTGAAACAAAATGTCTGCACTGAAAAGTATCCAAAGAAGTCCTGCTGATTTCATGAAACTTTAATTGCAACAATAATTGAAAGAGCTTATCTTATTTGGAAAGACTAATGGACTTACTGCTCCATTCATGCAAAAATTAGAAAGTGAATTCTAAATTGTTGCAATACCTACTACTTATCTATGAATTAAATCCAGAAATAAAGAATAAGGAACATGAAAGTAACTGTAGCTTAATCCAGTCCTTTCAAATGATAAATGGAAGTTTGTTTGTTGTTGTTTTTCTAAAGCAAACTGTCATGCCAGGATAAAGCGACACCTGTACATTCAGCTCCCTGAACCAGTGCAAGGATTATTCATGTCATTTAAGAACAAATCCTGTCATCTTGCTTTCCTAGAAAAGTAGTCTAAATCACTGCTTGAGCTTTAATTTGGAATAAGTTTTAAGACACAGCAAATAAACATGGGAGGAACTGGCACAAAGGCAGCATATTCTCATTTCCTTTTGTGAGGAGCCAGATTTCATTTACCACATAAATTTTCAACTACCTTTTTAACATGGTTAAAAATTCATGAAGGTTACGTTTTTGTGTTCAAAAGCAATTGCAGCTGAACATTAACAACTGCAATAAAACTAATTTAAGCAGAAAGGAACTTTGTTGACATTTCTCAGTAAATCCTTTACATAATCATATTTCTACGGCATAATAATACTTGTTTTGTGAAACCTGATGGCCTTCTAACAAAGTAAGAAATGAACCTAATATACATACATTTAGGATCAAGTTTCAGCACAATTCTTTCTCATTGTTTCAAGTTTTTTGAAGATATAATATAATGATCAAACACATAGCATGATCTAAATTCATTAGAAGTTTTCATTAATATTCATCAATTACATTCAAAGCACTCAGGTGGAGAAATGCAAGGGCACTTGCAAATGATTGGAAAGCAAAGTAGTTTTGCATGTGCTATATTTCAACCAGATCAGATAGTCTTAAATTGCATCAAATGTAATAGTTCAAATTAACCCCTGCTGCTAACGAAAATCATAGCAACTCCTCAGGAGATGGCATCCCTGTGCTTACTGAAGTGAGCTGCTGATGGCTTCTGATTGGAGGCCAAGATAAATTGCAAATGAGGGCAAAAAGAGAGCATCATTGTAAATAATTACTTCTCTTCTAGAGTTATCTTCAAAGCAGAGAAAGAGAAAAGCAAGAATCTTAGCTAAATTTCAGCACTGGCAAAATACTTCTTTTCAATCTAATTCATTCTATTTCATTCCCAGAGAGGTTGTGGAGTCTCCTTCTCTGGAGATACTCAAAACCTGCCTGGACGCTTTCCTGTACAACCTGCTGCAGGGAATTTGCTCTGGCAGGGGGCAGGACTAGATGATCTCCAGAGGTCCCTTCCAACCCCTATAGATCCTGTGATTCTCCTTCAGAAAAAGGTAATTCTCTACCTCTGATCTATAATCAAACATATACAAGGGATGTTGTTTAAAAGGCTTATGATTCAGGGTTGTGTTGCAGTTTAGGATATTAAAGCCCTTAAATCATGGAAATACTCAGATATTAGGTGAGAAAGTACTACTTTTGTCATTTTCACGCTAGGTAACAACACCTAAATAACTCAGAAAATGTTGACTCTTAGCCCAGCGTATTAGCTTCCCTTATTATACATTAGCTTGTGCGTTATTCCACTCTTTCCACCAAAAGAAATAAATGACACTAGCATATATCTACACACATTCAAAAATGAGTTCACCAGGTCAGTTTCAAAAGATGGAGCACTGCAATTCCTCCAAAACTGAAAATCTAATAGGAAACTCCTATATAGATTTTGTTCTCCCTAGTTGCTGTCAGTTACTTTGCCAATGTATCTGCATCGCCATATAAAAATCCAGAAAGTAGCTTTAAATGATAGAGAAGCATTATTACTGCAGAGAAAAACTTGCTTGGACCAGCAGCACTCTGACTGTTTCTTGCATCAGGAAAGTGATCAGTTATTCTTCGTAGATGTCAGGAGGTGTAGTATACATTTATTAGAATGGAATCCCATGCTGCAAGCCATGAAACCAATTTACATGTCCTACATTAATAGGAAAATAACTGCTGATTGGTTTGGCGCTTGAGCGCCAAACCTTCTCATAGAGCTGAAGAAATTGGAAGAACTGAAGTTCTTTCTGCAATACTTGTTCAGACCAGAGAAACGAAGCCTTCAGACAGTCTGCCTCTATTCCTTTAGTCTTCATTGCAGCAAAGCATTTAAACAGTTGGATTTATTGGGATTTAAGTGTATTAACATACACTTCTAATTGTATTCTGAATAGGCATCTCAGTGATTAACAGATGAAGAGTATTGTCTGCTGCCATTACCTGGAATCCAAAGGGACTTCAGGCAACAGAGCGGCCCAGGAACCAAGAAACTTCTTCACAGCAGATCAGAAGATATTTTGAGCATGAGATTTTTAACTCAATCAATTTAAAAGTGGGATCATACGTACTAGGAAATCAACACACATGGAAGGCTTCCCACATGCTTCAAAATATCCTTCATGAAATAATTATTTAAAACCAAATTAGAAAAGATATTACTGAAAACACCTGCTTTGCAAATGAAGAGATGAAATTGCTTCAGGCAGTTTCTTCGTGATCCTGGGCAAAGTATTATAGACTTTAACAACAGACATAAACAAAGGTTCCACAGAAGTTCTGACTCACCCAGCTGGTGAGGGGGAATCTCCAGCTATGCAGCACTCCTTTCCAGGAAGCAGCCCAGCTCCAAGATGTTCTCCCTCCAGTGGCTGGCCCTTGTATGAGCCTAGGGTGGCTCCACTCTGGGTCCACCTCTCCCAGTCACATGGGGAGCACAGGTGTAAACTGTTTGCACCTGTGCTCCCTGGGCCAGCCACAGCCCTTCACCAGGTGCTCAATCACCAGTTCAAGCCCTGACCTAACAGTTCCCCTACAACAGCATTCACTAATTTTACACACACGAAAGTTAATTACTGCCATGATCCTGCAATTTAGGAGATCCTGTGTAAGCAAAAAATCACTAGACTTGAGTTTGAAATCGTAAATATATTATAATTGCAAGTAATAAGTGAGATAATTCTACCTGAAAGGGATTTGTGAAAGACTTCTTACATAAAGATGTGAAGAGAGTTTTCAGCTTGATAGTTTCCATTTCCTTTCAGGGACAGCTTTCTCTTGCTGGGAAGAAAAGATTACTCCCACCCCCAAAAGAAACCTTTTTAAGAAAACAGAGAGATAAATAGAAATTATCTGATTTTTTTTTTTTTTTTAAAGAAATGCAAAACATAATCCTTAGGGAATACTATTACAGGTAAGGACTAGACAAGTCTATGGCTCAAAGCTAGACAATAGTAAAAAACAAAATTGTTATTAAAAGTGTTTAAAAGGCCTTTAAGGACAAAATTCCCTTTTCCAAGTTTACAAGATACTCCAATTAAGAAAAAATCCCCAGGAAAATAAATATTACTACATAATATTTTAAGTTAATTCTTGCTGATGAGGAAAAAATTCTTTGTGAATGAGATTTAATGACTCACAGTAGAAGCAGCGAGGCTCTTCTTCACCTAAGAGGTAGCATAGAAATGCTACAGGAGAATCCAAGGCTACTTCATTGAGACCAGTGCAGTGACTTTTCATGTGAAATTACCCAGTATTGCAGTGATTAGGCCAAATCAGCACTGTCTTTGTTCCTTACTTTGGTAACAGAAGTGACTTACTTATAGTATCATTCACTAATTTTTAAGCATCACTGCAATCTCCATCTACAACTCTATCTTCTGCAGGTGTAAAATTAGAATTTTCAGGGTCAGCATGTAAGGCACAGATTCAAGAAAGCACTTAAGTAAATGTTTTATTTCTAGCATGAGCTCAAAAGATTTACTGCAATTGTTAATGGGGTCTGCAGCAGGTTTTAAAAATATCGTGTACACTAAATGAAAAAAAAAACCACCATGTGGACATTAGCTAGCAGAAAATGAAGTGCCCCTGTGGAGCGAGAACTGCTCCTATATTAAGCACAGCAGGGAAACTCTCAAGTTTCCTGGCTTGCTGGTACATTTCTCGCTTTTTGCCAATAAACCACATAGGTTTGAAAAAAAAACTGACAAAAACATCACCATTCCCAAAATAAAACACAATTAAATTGATTCCCATCACACATGCCCTATGACAAAGCAAGCAGTTAGGTAAATACTGACTTTTAGAACACTGGCCTTGGTCACAAGAACGACCCTATGTATGGAAAATTATTGCTACAGACCTTTTCTTCCTGACTACTGAAAAAGAGAACACTGATCCCAGTTATCTCAGTATTTAGCAGCTGGCAAAGTTTTCCTGTGTAAATAAAACTCAGTTATTTAACTATTTGCATGAGAAAATATAAGTAATAACAGAAATAAACAGAAATTTTTCCATATTTAAATGCTGGTAGTGTCCATGCAAAACACAGTACCAACAGGACTGAAAGCTTTGAAATAAGGTTATACAGATATTAATTTGTTGGATGCACTTCTCTCCAACTCTGAAATAACAACAGACTGCAATAAGCACGGCAGAAGCTGAACACAACTGACCTGTTGCGGAAGCTACCCAGGGCCTCTTCTATGGAGCTGGTGTGCAGTTACAAGCACGAGCATTTGCTCCAGCTTAACTGATTATTGAAAAAGGGGAAATACACGAGATTCAGGGGATTTATCTCCATTCACACTACAACTTTTATTCAGCTGATCACCATGCAGATGCAAGCTTGTAACATTGCTTTTGCTTCTTACTTTTGAATGACTTTTTGCACATTGGAACTGTGCACCGATGTCCACTGATTTTAATAACCACTCATCTCCAGACTGATTCCACACTGAAGCCATGCTCATTGCTCTGCCTCCTACATAACCCGATGGTCCACTTCCCTTTCTTTCTCAGATACGGAAATGTGGGTCCTACACAAACAAAGATTTTGACAGCTAATTCATAAAACGAGGAAGGATAGATATCTGGCTTTGAAATGTTTTATTTTCTATCAACAAAAGAAGAGAACATTGTGCTTCTGAAAAATTCATTACTCTTGTGGTTTTTTTTTTGTTTGTTTTTGGTTTTGTTTTTACTTTAAGATCTGGTCAGTCTTTCCCATTTATGAGTGTATCATGAAATGATGGTTAAACCAATTAAGTACTGTCTAGTTATCGCCTTTTTTTTGTTTATTCATTTTTTTTTAAGGATGGGGTCAGTATCAGTTGTACCTCTTCATATGAACCTTACCTTTAGTTCTCCTTCTGCAGGGAAAGTAGTAACATTCAATCATTTTTTTCCTAAAAATGTATTTTGAAATAAATATTGTCATTACAACTTTCTGAAATACAGGAAAATAATTTGATTTCATGCTTCAGGCAGTCATCGAGTTAATCATTTTGTAAAATCAAAATTGGGACTGCTGAAAAGAATCAGCTTCCTTTCTAGTATTCATAAAGACATTCTCTATTAAAAAAATAAATAAAGAAAAAAACTTATTTTCCAAAGACTCCCTAGAGGCAAATTGTCTTCTCAACCTCAGGAAGAGTTTCTTTTATAACACAAAGATGACATACTCAATAAAATCTTCCTTCTACTCTCTCAGTTTCTATTTAAACAGATGTATTCCATCAAGCAGCCTCCAGAAATTGACTGGAAATGAAGGCCCTCTCACCTGACTGAAGGTTTCCAGCTCACCAGTTTCATTGCTAAAACTCATCAAGTTAACCATTTTCTTTATTTATAAAAGAAAAAAAAATCCCTCACTTTTTACTGCTTCATCCTTGAAGAGAGTTTTACTGTTTAAGCTTTAGTGTCTCAGCCCCATGGGCTGCCATCATCAACCCATGTAGAAAACAACAATAAAATGAAATCACCCATAGAGGTCATTCCTTTTGTCCTGTGATAATATGAAGAACCAGAGGACTAGCAATGAATTCCAGAACTTTAACAACCTGAATAAATTGTGAAGTACAAAACAGAATGAATAGCGGATGTGACATTCATTTCACATGAGTCAATGCACAGAGGTGCAGTCTGAATTCTGCAAAGATATCTTCCTGTTTTTACTGAAGAAAAATGACAAAGAAAAAAGATTGGCTGTTTTTTACATATTTTTCAGTACAGTAAAAATCAGTCTTAAGAACTGGAAACAGCATAAAATAGTAAATTAAATACCATCTGAATGAAAGCATTTGAGAAATGTAACTGAAGTCCAACGACTGGACCGAAGGTTCTCATTGTTCCTCTTCTCTCCTTCCCCAAGAAAACCAAATCCCACAAACCCTACCCCCTAAAACCTACTACATAGGTAATTATTGAAATAAATAGACTTGCAATGACTCAAGCTGGATGATTACAACAGAAAAACTTACTTAACAGCACTATCTTCTGACAGAAAAATAAAATTCAGTCAGGTCTGACACATCAAAATGGTGATGCGACTGAAAATTTTCATTCACACAACTTAACATAAATACTGCTTTTGCTTATGTGACAACAAAGAACTCAACATTGAGAAAAAAAAAGTCACATACAAGCTGTCCAAGTCCTCAAGATGATCTTTTTATGACTCGTCTCTTCAACGACCCAAACATGACTGCCACTTTAAGCTTTTTAGATGAATGTTTTGCAAGACTGATATTCCAATAAATATGATAATATACACTATATATGTAGAGAATGAAAAGATTTAAAGATTACCAAGATTAAATTTTAACAACTGAACTTTCTAAGACATTTTCTGCACACTCAGACACTCAATACACTTAGAAATCTAATTCATTTGTTAGATTCCAGGTTTACAAACAAATATCTAAGTACTCCCACCATGACAATTCTCTGCTTTTTTTTTTAATGCCGTAATAATTCAGAATGTCCATAACATCAAGGATTTCAGTTCTCTTGACTAACATAAGAGCAAATTACAAGACGGCAAAGAAAGAGGTATTTAAATATAGAAGTGAACTTCTGGAACCACTGTATCAATTTAAGACAAAAAAATTGCAAGTATAGAATGGTCTAATCAATGACCACAGCACAAAGTTTTCTATCGTACATCTCCACCTTTTCCTAAGGAGCTTGCTTGTGTAAGTCAGCATGGTTAGCAAGGACAAAGAAGAAAGGCATTTGAATCAAATAGGTCCACAAGTGGTTCCCAAGAACTGAGTCTGGCTCCAAATACTGCTAAAAACAGACCTTTCAGTACGAAATAATGGTCACTTAGTCCTGTTTAAAAGCAATCTTTGGACAGGTACTAAAGAATAGGAGAGAGTAGAATGTAAAATACTTGTATATAAATGTGTACATATATACACACAAACATACACACGTGTTCTATACATGTCTATATTTTCTATAAATTTAGAACCAGTAATAGTAGTGATTTCTGAAAAGACTGACAGAAACATTGTTGATCGCTGTTCTCCAATTACATGCACGCAACTACAACTCACTGGACTGAGTTTCATGTGTGGAGCTTAAAAGTCAGTGGCATAAAAAAAAGGATGAGAGGCAACAGAATTGTGGTCACATAATAGAAGCAGCTGGAAAATTAAATGTCATTTGCCAGCTAAACCTGAAATACATTATAAGTTCAACCAGGGAACTCTCATAATACTTAACTGGTCTGTTCATCCTTAGCGAATACTTTAAGTACCTGGCTGTGTGTCCACTGAAGAATAACTGAACAGTTTTATTTTTCATCTGAGACAGCCTCCAAATGTGAACACACCAGATTTTGTAGACTTACTACAGCATCTTCAAGCCTTTCAAATTGCTAATTCTTCCTCACAACAAGACCCCATGTCTGTATTTCTGTTTTTATTTTTCATGGAATCCCTCTCAAGGTAGAACTCACTGCTAAGATAGAAAAGCAATTTAAAATGGACAGATAAAGATTTTTGAACACAAGTTATAGTTAAGGGAAGGGCATCCATGACTTATTATTGGAAACTTCATGGTGACTTTACATGTATTCCTAAAACCAGTATCAACCATAGGCAGCAATTAGATGAAATCAAGCTCCTAAGCAAACAAATGAACAAAAAAACCCAGTTTGATTTATGTCTGTATCTCCTGCTCATCCTGTACTGACACAATAACAGCAATGTAATAAACAATTTGTATTTTATGAGTGCCAGAGGGCTTCAATTAAAATCAGAGTTCTAGTTTGCCAGATTCAATTTAAGATATGAAAAAGAGTCTTTTTCCTCCAGATGCTGCCATCCAAGGAGCCTTACTGGAAGGGACAGTGACAGGGAAGGTGCAACGTTTCTACTGAATTAAACAGAACAGTGATTAACCAGCATAACACCAAATATACTGCTTTATCCTGGCCAGGCAGGGCTTCAGAGCGGAAGATGTTGACAATGCAACGCTCAACAGTTTTTCTTTGGAAATAAGAATCAGGAGCATATTCTCACTATAGTAACTGAATATAGTTACATCACATTACTAAAGGCCCATTAATACCAAGTATGGGGGAATAATAGGAGAAACAGTAATCAGAAGATGTGTTACTGACTTTGTGAAACAAAAGTTAATGTTTCCTCTTTCCTCAATAAAGAAAAAAGCATGTTCCTAGCAGTGATTAATCGCGTAGCTCTTTCTAAATATAGAGATTTTAATACCATCCACTTCAAAACCTGTACTATGTTACTTTCTGAACCAGAAGAAGTGCTACATCTCCTTTTGGCAATCAGCAGTAGTTGAAGTGGTTTTCAAAACTTTCTACAGAATCACAGCACGGCTGAGGCCATCAGGGCCTCTGTGTCCATCTGCTCCAACCCCTGCTCCAGCAGGGACACCCAGAGCAGGGGCCCAGGCAGCGTCTGGAGGTCTTCAGGGAAGAGACCCTGCAGCCTCTCTGGGCAGCCTCTGCTGCTGGTTTGACCACCCTCACAACAGAAGAGTGTTTTCCACCTTGCAAAATAATAGCATTAGGTACAAATTGAGAATAATAGGTATAAGATTCAAGGAAGATTTTCAATAAAATTCTAACAGAAGAGATGATCAATAAATGTTTCTCCTTACAGTTTCAGCATTTACTACTTCTGCAGTTAATAGAGCACTACTTTAAAGGGAATTTTCCAGAAAGAAAAATAATCTATGCTTTTTATCTACTTTTTTCTCTCTCCATAAGATACCTGAATGAATAAATTAAGATCTTAAAGACCTTGGAGATTATTTATTTATTTATTCACATCCCTTTATGGGCTTCATTTGTGTATGAACCAATATTATTCACAAAAATTCTGAAGTGCTCATAGCAGAGTGGTGTTTCTCTGTCGTCTTCACTTCAAAGCCTCCCTTAGTCACGTGGACTACACTGATACCAAGAGCAATTAGCATAATTTTTCCATGCTGGTTATTCACCCTTCTGGCAGGAAAAACAGAAGAGTACTCACTGCTTCTCCTTACTCTACTTTCCCGCCTTGAGTAGGCTTGTCTTAGGCCATTCTGATAAAGAAAACCTCTTGCATTCCTTTAGTTAATAAATATGTGTGACTGACAAAGTGAAGAAAAGAAAACCAAGTCCCAACTACAGCCAGCTCCACATACTATACAACTAGATGGCTTCATGAAAAACTCAGCTTCATTAAGTCCTGTCAGGGACAGACATCACACACTATTAAAAAACTCTTTGAAAAGAAACAAAATGGTTCCTTTTAAGTCTGTCAGATCTAAGTACAATAATCACTCTAAACATTATTCTATGTAGATTTTTTCTTGAAACTTAAATTTAAGAAAACCAGAGAGCTTGAAAAATGGTTTAAAGGGAATACCGTTACATAAATAATGTTCATCAGAACTGCCTTAACAGAACTTTTCTTCTGGATGCTTCAACTGGCAATGCAAATAAGCTTTTCCATTTGGAATTTGTAATGACCAAAGACAGTGATTGACAGTACGAATGAGAAATACATCAGCAAGAGACATAGGTATAGTCCTAATACGTCATCTCTGTACTATGCCTTGTATAGGCTCTGCTACTCATACAAAATAAACTTTTGCAGACAGTAGCAATAGAAGAACTAGTGGAATAAACTACTGACAGCAAGCCACAAGGCTGTGCAAGGAGGAAAGTTGTACTCCATCTCATTCAGCAGCTCATAGAATCTGCGTGAGACATCTTGTCCAGCTTGTGAACAAGATTTGCCTAATTCCAGAAGACAACAGTCCTCTGGCACAGCAAAGCACCATCTTTACTTGCTTTGGACTCTAGAAGGAACAGTCAGAAATGTCATAAATCCTAACATCTTTTGTGTATGCAATGGACAAATAATTTGAAAGCATAGTGAAGTATGGCATCTTAAATTCTCTAAACCCTGAAAAACAATCTAATTTATTAACAGATGATGAATTTCAAAAACATATGTCACATGTGCTTCCAGAAAAATAAATAAATAAATAAACAGAACAAAATGGAACACAATGCAGGCTATGACATAAACTGATCTTCCCTATTTAAAAAAAAAAAAAAAATGTAATACTAATAGTTTTGTTGTTCTTCACCCTTTCACTTTCCTCATAAAAATAACTGAAAAAATTACACAGTGAGATGCATAGAGTCTGATAAACGTGCACAAAAGATAATAGTACAAAGTCACCGAAAGGTATGTGCACATCTTGGGAACATTTACAGTAAATTTAATAAGAATGTATAACTTCTTCTCAGCACAAGAATGATTTTACTGCTTATAGGATATATAATGGCCATAAGAAAAAGGAACGAAAAGAAGATTCTGAAATAACAACTTACGCAGGAGAAAACAATGAACCAAAATAATATTAATGACTTCAAAGGATTTACTTGAGAGCTCTTTCTTTTTGCTTCCAAAACTTTCTTTTTCAAAGGCACATAATCTAAGTTCAGAAAAGAACCTTTTTAAACACTTCATATAATGTATTTATCACGGTTCATTTTTGCTGCCTGCTGAAATTGTGACCCTTCAAGGAGAGGGATCTCTGTCTCAAAAGTTTCAGTCGTAGGTTTTACAAGTTTTACCGAATGTCACCTACACTTGAAACTTTTTGTGTTTTCCGATGCTAACATAAGGAAAAGCCCTAGCCATTTAGTTTCCTGGCCTCTTTTAATTATATTCATAACTGTAAAATTATTCTGGATAGATCTAGAGACAGTCAGATTTTGTAGGTGGACTGCAGAATTGCACCTGGACAGATAAAATGAAATAGACCTAGGACTGAACTCAACAGGGAAGAAAGGTAGGAAAAAGAGCTGTATAGCAATCCAACGTTACGTCAAACAAAAGCAAACTGGATGATGAATAGTTACAAGTACAACTCAGCTAGAAACTGCTTTTAAGGTAAAAAAGAGGAAATGGGATAAGGAAAAAACAGAGGCTCTGAGAAAGGCAATGCAGCAAGCATGTGCATGCACACTGATCACATAATACCATCTAGATCCCGAAAGGCTCCGTACACGTCTGAAAATCAGCATTTTATCCAACTGCCAGGAAATAATTAAGAAATAACTATGTCCGTAGTGTTGATCTATGAATAAAATTACAATTACTATCAGTTGCCTCCTTAGCTTCAGTAACAAAAGCCTGTACAATGGATTTGACATTTCCAGCTCTCTCTTCCCATGAGAAATGTGATTTCCCATTCACCTTTGGAAAATTCTTCCATCGTTACAGGAAAGACACATAACATGCTATTATCAAAAATGCTATTATAGAAAACAACTCACTCAAAATTAGGACTTCTAATGAAATACAAGTTCAATGAATTACAATAGCTTTGTTTTAAACAAGATAAATCTGCCATTTCAAAGCATAGGTTATGTGTATCCTGGACACATAAACACACTGAAGATGATATTCAGCTCTGCACAGATCCTTGGTTATAATCCATTGATTTGCATGGAGAAGCTGATCGAGACAGTCTTCATTGTGTGGTGTGACAGCTCTGCATGGTCATCTGGAACGTGGCTTGTCTTTTACAGTGCTGTCGCCACTGCTGGAGCATACCACCCACTGCTTCACTGTGCTCACATCCAGTGTTCGGTCTCCATAAGCATTCAGCAAGTGTCAATATCAATGGGTGCAACATATGCAATTTTTTCCAGATGGACGAATGCAATTCCACATCTTTGCTTCATCCGCAGGCTTCAGTGCCAGATGCCATTTTGTAAGACTGCCCCTCTGCTGCCATCTGTCGCATGGCAACAAAATTGAATCGAATATTGCTGGGAAGGTTCAACCTCTACTGCCATACCACCACTATTTGCCTCTGACCTCATGGGCCAACATAACAGGAGACATTGCTTTTGGAGCAGCCCTTGTAACTGGCAGTTGTACTTTGAATATATAAAATGCTGCATAAACTAAGTACAAAAAAAGGTCACGTTCTAAGCACCTCAGATTGGTAATGCAAAATAAGTAGATGCTTTTGACTGCAATTTTCAGTGCCTCAGTTCCCCATCGCTGAAAAAGTAAGCATATGTTCTTCTATTGTAGTACAGCATGTGCTATTGAAAAGTGTCCTGGAAAAGCCAATGAGGAAATCTATTTCAACCCAGAAGCCACATGGTCTTAATCAATAACACCTGAGGCTGAATAAAGGTAGAGCAAGTCACTAGCCAAGTAAATACTAAACCATCTTTACATTAAATATGTCAAACATTCTGGAAAATTGTATGATCACGTAACAACAGATGGATAACTAAGTCTGAGCACAAATAAGTTCCTGACAAATCTCAATTGTAAAGACTCAGGTTTTGAGCAACTGATTTAATAACTGAATTACTTTTATTCTCTTTCTTCAACCATTTTAAAAATTAATATTGTATTTGGTTCTTTGGCCCAACTTTCATTAAACAGAATGGTCAAGGGAACACGATTCAACTCAGCAATTCACAAAGCTCCCATTCCCTTGCTTAAAATATTTTTCTACCAGCATCTTCATTTACCTCCTACTCCAGAGTTCTTTCCATAGGCATTTATCTCTGGTGTGAAGGCCTGTTGTATTCTTTTTGAAATGTAAGGATGCTACATCCTCTACATTCTCCTTATCTTTCTTAGCACTATTATCTTCAAAGAACTCAAACAGATTAGTTCAGCATGACCTCTTCTGCCTGAATTCATGCTGGATATCCTTTATCAAACTGTTTTACTGTGCATTATTCTACTGCATCTTTAAAATAGATTTCCAAAGTTTTTCTCAAAATAGGGCCTTTGGAAGACCGTGACTTCATTTTTCTCTCCCTTCAAACAATTATCTAAGAAACCTTAAGCATTATATCAAATATTTAATTAATCTTTGTACTATCAAGAGAAAATTGAGAAGTTTTTTTTTCCAACATGAGATACTTTATAGACTATGTATATATTTAATTAAGGTGTAGATTACGTATATATTTAAGGCAGTATCTGTTCTCACTGTACTCCCTCTCAGTCTCCGCACAGAGTTCCTGTATTTATTTCTTGCATCTTTCGCTAGCACTGTATAGTTTCAGGTAGCAGGTTGGCCCACGCTCTCAGCAGATATGCAGGCCCTCCAGCACATTTACTGCACGTGCACTTTTTACCCTATATAAATAGCAAGTCACCTCACATCACATCCTCAGCCTTAATAACACACATTTAGGCCTCTATTTTGTGACTAGCTTTTATTTTCCTCAGCCTGTTTCCAATTAGAAAATCAATATTTCAGTTGCTGATGTCAGTTACTCATTCTTTAATTCTTTATAGTTATTTCTATAACATTAATACTAAATAGTAGTGATCAGCCACTTTATTTCTCTGCATTTTAATGCTCACAGTGTGTTCTGACGTCTACTAAGCCAGAATTATTTCTTGTCCTTTTTCACATACTTTGTTTTCAGTATGACTTTCAAGTATGAATTATTCAACTCCTGTAAGAATCTCTTTACCTTCTAGTGCTAATTCATCAAACGATACTGATTTTTCCTCATCTCTTTTCATATTCTTTCAGAGTCAGTAGAGAGCCACATCAGATCATTCACTGGCATCACTGGAGCCGAGTCTCAGACCAAACTTTCGTGGGTTTTATTGCATCGTTCCCTTTGCACACTCCTGTCTCTTAATGTTCTATTCCCTTCTGTTTAAAACCCAATCCCACTCTTCCCGGCTGTGCCATTCTGCTCCAGAGGCTGTCCTCCCGTGTCCCGCACCGCAAGATGCTGTAACTCAGCGTTCCATCTCGGGTTCCCTCAGGACATCTCGTGGTGAAGCAGAAGAGGCTGGCACTGCCCTCGCACAGCTTCTGGAGCAGCACATTCTTGGTACCAGCTGGAGCCCGCTGCGCGCACTGAGAGGCTCCTGCTAAGCTGTTGTGCTTCTGAGACCGTTTGTGAGAACAGAATGAACAAAACTCGCTTGTCTCTGTCCTTATTCTGTGTTTTGCTGCCACAAATCTTTGTGCCAACTGTTCAGTGTGTTCAAAACCACTGCTCTTTTTTCTGCATTTCCTTCCTGACAGATTTTCCTGATTATTCTTATAATTATCTACTTGAATGAAATTTTTACTGAACAGGTATAATAGATTAGTTTAAATAAGCAAGTCATCATACAACCCAAACTCACAATGGGTTAAAGCTTGATTTTGTAACACATGCATTACTTACATTTGTTGATGATTATACTCATAGCATGAGAAAAGAACTACAAGAACCTTATAATAATACCTAATCCTTAAGAATGAAAGTATTGTATTATTTTCTAATTGACTTTAAATACCTAAATCAAATGAATCAACCCTGGGCAATGAGCCTGACTATAATGAAGCAGGATGCTTACAGGAATAATAGGTTTTTTTGGTATGATTCTTTATCTCCCTGTTTAGAAAGCAACTACAATATCAATGCATTCCTTGAATTACTTGTCTTTTTTTCAGGGACAAACTCCTAAAAATACTAGATGCTGCTTTACCAATTCTTTTTCATGATGATACATAATCACAATATCATCAGCATAGTGTTTTCTTCAAATAATTTTCTTAGATCTTTCTGGGCTGGGATGTTGGAAGTAAACACCTGGGTTTCATAAAGTTTGTTATCCAGAGGGGAAAAAAGAAAAAAAACAAAATCAGATCTCCATCAGAGAGAATCTGATTAAAAGAAAAAACTGTAATCTGATTTCAGTGACAAATATCAGTCCTTGGTTCCATAGAAGTGTCAAAATTGTTAAAAAAAAAAAAAACACCAACCACCTTCCTCCCTATCTGAAATGCAGGATGCATCCCCTTCCTTGTTATATTTTTTTCTTTTACTAATTTTAAATACCTGAATTCCTAAACAAAAACAAACAAACAAAAAACCCACAATAAATATGTTAACAAACCCAGACAAATCATATCCAGATTCCATTAAACTTTATTTTGTTGGTAATCATATAAGAAGATTACAAAAATGGCAAACCTTTTCATAAAGGGAAAAAAAAATCCTTGATTTGTCTTCTTTTTAAAGCTTCATGGTCTTTTTTCATGGACAAGATCAGTCTGGTATTCAGACAATTTTGTGTAAAGATCAGAGCTAAAATATCATTCTCAAGAAGATTCATTGGTCCTCTTGTGATTTATCACATTTGAAATGTAAACTTCCTAATATTCTCATTGGCTCAAAACCAAACGGTGTTTGTTTATTTATTTCTTTATTTGTCTTGTTTTACAGACATGTTTGGATTTGGTGGAATCCCTGCAGCGGTTTGTGAATTATGCATGTAAAAAGCAAAAATGTCCCTGTAGTGGATATCCACACATACACAAAACAAAACAGAACCCCTTCACATCAGGCTTATCACTTCTCTGCCATTTGCTGTGGAATAAAAAGATAAAATTTTCACTTCTCTCAGCCAAGATCGTCAATTAAGCTTATAAAATCTAAAAACAAACCCACATTCATTTGATTTTCTGAAGAATTATATAAATTGCCCCCCCCCCCTTTTTTTTTTTTTTTTTATGCTCCCTCTTAAGCATTCTACATCTTTCAAACACCTTGATGCCTAAATAACAATCATGGTACACAAAGGATTCTTTTTCTTCTTATTCATGGTTCTTTGATTTGAATCAAAATTATATTAAATCCCTTGTTTTGAAAATCATTTTCTATGTTTTCTTTATATTCTTCAAAAGAGTTGTCTTAGTTGGTAACCATGAATACATATTTCATTTTCACTTTAAAATTTCTAAATACTGAAAAGAACAAGAAAGATTCGATATAGTAAGGTTGTGGACAAAATCAAAGGCAATCAAGATATGGCCCAAAAACTAGGTTAGCAGTTCACTCAATTTTTAGTATGGGCAACATTTTAGGAAGGGGCAAAAGGAGGATGTCAAGTGGAATGAGGATATAAAAACAGAAATGGTCACATCCAAATTAAAAAGAAAAAAACGGGGGCTTACTAAGCTCAAATCAAGAGACAGCATAATGTCCATGACATAATACTAATGTAGCTAACATAAACAATGCTACTCAATGAGAAGCATCAACAAGTGTAACAAATGACTTTAAAATATAAAACATAGACTTCAGAAGGGAAAAAGCATCATATGGTCAATCACAGATACATCGAACACATCCATTCTTGACAAAGACCAAGGGACATTTTCACTCAGTGCTTTTGGTGGCTTGCCTTTTGTATTCTATCTGTAGCTCTGTACCCCTTCACCCAAGGGCCAGAGGAGTGTTTTCCAAAGTCTCTATGGCATTATTTTTTTCCTTGTTATTCCCTTGGCTTTACACCTACAAACACCAACAATGTTGTTATGGTGATTCTCAAGGGAAACAACCACTGCTGATCACTCCTTTCCTGTTTTCCTAGCCCTTCACTATAGCCCAGGCATGTCCAACCCACAGCCCATGGTCTGCACGTGGCCCAGCACAGCTCGTAATGCAGCCGGCCTCCTGCTGCTCTGCAGAGCCAGGCAGCCTGGCCCAGCCTGACCTCGGGTGCGCACCCACGGCTCAGCAACAGCCAAACCATCAGCGTGCTATTTAACAGCCTGAGCTGAACCCAGGACAAGGGGAGGGTGCAGTGCAGGGCTAACTCGTTATGGTACATCATTTTATGAATTGTGGTATATTGGCTAAACACAGTCCTATGAACAGTGAGAAATACGCACTCGTGCTTTCCATTTTTCGTCAAGGAATTTGAGAATAGGTTTCAAGATTGCGGAAAAAATGATTAATGTTTGGCATATTTGGGACTCCATTTTCAGTTGACATAAATACATTACCTGTGAATTTTTAAATGGAATGTACAGAGTTGCAGTCAGATATTGAACTCAAAAATCCGATCATGTTTCTTTAGTAGACCTTCATAAGACCTGTCTTAACAGAGAAAAATAACGCTCACTTCACAATTGCACCTTATTCATGTCATGGCTTTTTGGCGGTACGTACATTTGTGATCAACTGCTTTCAATAGTGTAGCACAGGAAGAGTAAAATTTCATCAAAAATCTCTGACAAACACCTTGAGAACTCACTAAGAATTGCAGCCATTTCCATCAAACCAGACTGATGCATTAGTTTCACAAAAACAAGGTCAGATATCCCACTAGTTTTATACTTTTGTTGCTCTCTTTTTTTTTGTTTTAATAAAAAATATATTTTAAAAAGTTTTGTTAGTTGTATACATTATCTGTATTATATACATTATATGTGGCCCAAGACAATTCCTCTTCACTCAACGTGGCCTAGGCAAGCCAAAAGGTTGGACATCCATGCTGTAACCTCCAGTTTACATTTGGGGAAGCAGTACATGCATACAGGGAGCTTAACAGCCAACCAGTGTGCAGCGCTTGCTGCCCTAGAGAGGACACGCAGGGAAGGATGCCTGTCTGTGGTTTCCAGGTGATCAACTTTCCAGCTGGGCACTGGGGCAGTTTGTTCTTTCTCTCTCTTTGCCTCTGCTCACCTTTTTTTCTTTTTTACGTTTTTCTCCCAAAATAACTTTTACTATTACAGCCAGTATATGCTATAAGACATAGAACCCTGCTAACAAATCTTCACGCAAATGAACCTGTCCCAATTTCTTTTGAGTAACAGCATGGTTATCTGCCCTAGCAGATGACCGGCTCTTTGAACCCAGGGAGAACGTCATTGCTGTGACCCTGCTAACAAAGGTTCAAGATTACCAAAACCCTTCTTCACTTGTGCTCTTCCCTCCTGATTCTCTTAAACAACCACAGAAAAAAAATTGTAAAGAAAGATGTTTGAATCAAAGGACAAGTAGACTCACACATGATTTTGCTGAAATTTACATGAGACTTTCAATACTTTTCAGTCCATACATTGTGTTGTGTAATTATAATGGGATTTCAACACATTCTTTTATTTTTATATCTAAACTTCTCAAGATAATTTAGAAGTCTAGTCTGAATCATTACAAAACCACTGTGGTAAGTGCTCATTTCCTTTCCAATTTGAACCTGTTGCTATGGTGAGAATCCTTACAAGTTGCAACAGTCAGGGAAAAAACGAGTAACAGAATGCTTCTCTGATACAACCATGTATGTTGAAAAATATGATGAATGACAGAACAAAACCTATACTTTAAACATCCAACTGTTTTTTTTTTTCTGCTAACATCCAAATAACTTTTGCCTATATGGGCTTTTATAGTTACATTCCTTTGGTCACACAGCGTCACAGTTCTTTCAGTAATGTCATTGTAATGAGTAAGAATTCAATCAAGATTTAAATATACTTAGAAAATGAAATTTTATGAAATCTTTCTTACTAGAATTATCTGTTGTCATTGAGTGGAACGCAATGGAGTCATGAGTGGAATGAGTTTTTTGAGATTCTGGGCTTTCAGTTGTGATAAATTACTATGGCTGCAAGAGTCACATTTTCTGCATAGAAGGAAAGTTCTCACTCTATGAGAGACTTCCTTAGGTCACGAAGCAAGTCAGATGCTCATTAGAACTTTTCCGGAAATATTTCAAAGAGGATGGCCAAATTTTTTCTCACTAACAACACGTCAGGAAAGTCACCTGGTCATCATGATTGCTTTTCAGATCTGGTCCCCTCTTACAAAATATGAGAGACCACATCATCCAACGAGTAATAGGATTCTTAAAAAGGTAAGTAACTATTTGAAGAGCAAGTAAGTAGGGCAGAAAAATAGACATCTAAAAAAAAAAATACGACTGAAGAAGAGTAAATAAGGAATTTCTCTTATAGTACAAAACCAAGCAATCATGAAATGAAAAGCTGCTGCTCTTTCAACATAAGATGGTGGTTCTTCTGACAAGACATACTGAAGCTGTGCAGGCTATCCTAGATGATAAAAACATACATGAATTTAAGAGGAGTTAAAAACAAAACAGAACAAAACAGCACCAATTCTCATCCAGGAAGTGAAAAGCATCCTGGGCAAGTGTCAGCAGATGCTTACCCCCTTTTATTCCTTTTTTCTAGACTCATGCTTATGACTGTTTTTGAAGACTGGATGCTAAGCTAGTTGGATCTTTGCCCTAGCCTGGTGCAATACTGCTTACATCAAGTACAAACTGCACTGCTGTACATCAGTGAATGTAATCCTGTTGTATTATGAAGGATTACTTTGTACTAAAAATGATTTTTAGTAGTGACATTTGAGTTTTTGTTAATACTATTTCTCATGTTTGTTGGACTGGAGAAAATATAATGAGTAACTATCCAGTTTGGCTTCCAATATAAAAGAAGCTGTAAGGTTTCTCTGAACTAAACACCTTCATTTTAAAACTTAAGAGACATACTAAGATAACCTCGATGATATATGTGCAATAACTCTTATGATTTTTTTCCTAAACTTATTTAAACTAAATTATTAACTTTATTTATAAACTTATTTAACTATGAACTTTACCATTAATCATTCATTACTTCAGTTTGGAACTTTTACAGCTTCCATTTCTAGATGAAGATGAAACCACTTACCACAAATCTTGGTTCCAGGTAGGTATTTCTCTATTTAGACATCCTCTTGATAAGCTAAACAGATCATTTCCTGAATCTCTCACCACAGAGAAAGTTTTCTATACCTTTGGTCATTCTCATTCTCCAAGTACCTAAGTTTATTAGCATCATTCTTAAATTACTGACAAAGAAGAAAAAGTTAATGTACTTCTCTAGAAGTTGTACTGAAAACAAGGACTGCTAAAATAACCACTGACCTCCAACTGAAATTCTCTTGGCTTCCAATTCACATGAGGAACTCTTGCATCATGACTCCCCACCATTTCCACAATAGAGTTGACAACTTCTAAGTATGTTCTGAAACCTTTGCATATACAATATAAAAAGATAAATATTTATCATATATACATAGGTCGCTCTGAAAGTTATGCCTCCTATTTATTTCCATAGAATCCATACTAGATACAAAGAGCACAATAACACTATTCGATAGAGCACATTCTCAGCTACAAAACACTCTTTTTCAACATAGTCACTGCCATTAGCTATGCATTTTTCACCAGCCATGAACAAGAGCCTGCATGTCACTCTCATAAAAACCTACACCAGTGGCGGTGCCCCACTGTTGCTGTCACCACTGCCAAAATGCACCACGCACCACCGCACTGTGCAATTCACTGATCTACCTATAACTCTGGAAGATGACCACAGATGAAAGAAACCTTAAAACCTAACTCACTCCCTGATTGTTCAAATCTTTGCATTTATTTTGTGTTTCTCCTTCATCTTGATAAGCGTCACATTTTTGCTCTTAGCCACCTGTGCAAGATGCCATTCTTTATGTGCAATTTCCTGTGGAATTCTAATCTATTTCATCATGTAGGAAAGCATGTTTTTAATATTCTGAATTATTCAGAAGACTAAGTACTGGAAAAAGAATAGCATAATTGTGACTCTCCATTTTAATAAATACATCAGATAGGAAACATATCCCTGTTACGAGCAGAATCTGTCATTAAGAGTGAAACCAATACAGTTGTGAGCTAATTACCTTGACAATCAACATGCAGAGTCACTAATACCAAATGTTGAACAGATTTTGGAAAACAAGTTATCTGAAACATTAAAAATGGAAGATGAATCGGAATAGATTTTAGGAATATTACGGTAAATGGCAAGGTACCTGCAAAACTCTATGAAATTAACCCTATTAAATTGCATTAAAATAAAAAAGATATTATGAAGCTTAAATTTTAAGGAATACTGCAGCAAAAATAAATGAAGAAATCAAATATTTCTTATTAATTTATTTCTGCTGTAGTGTGTTGCAGCCAAAATACAGAATGGGCCTATTATTCCCGCTGTGATGAAGAAAAATCATTAGGACTATTTCACTTCACTTTTACTACTAAAGAGAACAAAACAGTTTGAGATAGTTTTTGCACTCTTTTTGACTATATTGATAAAATATTGCAATTCCAGTGTTCTTCACTTCAACAGATTAGTGTCATTATTCTTTAAGCTGTACAGCCCCAGAATAAATGTAATTATTCTGCATTTTTATAGTTGAAACTTCATAAAAATTTTACAGTTTAATGTCTAGTCTGAGAAAAGAATGGGAAAACCAAAATGTGAGAAACTTAATGTATATTCCTATCTATTGAAGGGATTTGAAATGAAAAAAGTTAGAAAACAGTGTGGGATGAAAGAAAAATCAATAAAAGCTGAAAGAGGATTTAACTGATTGCCACTGAAGTAAAATAGAGGTCAATTAAAGGAGTGAATTACAAATAAATATACTTGTAAAGTTAATATTAAGCATTTATTTCGTACTTATCTGAAAACACTTTGCAAACAAGTAATTAATCTGTACAAAGTAAAAAATACCAAACAAATTACATTGACTGAAAAGTTAGGAAGACTAGAAAGTTGATTTAATTCCAATTTTTGTTCAGCCTTAATTTTAGAGCAGCATTAGTTGCATTGTAATATAAAATGAGTTCACTGATTACTTAAAAGTCAAGATTACAAGGAGTGAGAACCAGTCATGGATCAACAAGTTTGAACTATCTCATTTTAAAACATTGTTTTTCTCTCTTGATGACTGGCTTATACACAACTGACACTGTTTTATTAAACAAATGGGGAAATTCAAATGTCAGAACAAAGATGTCAGATATAAATGAAGTAACCTTTTATGCCTGAAAAGAAATATTTCATGTTTGTACAGCAAACTGCAAAGGAAATAAAAAAAAAAAAAAAAAGACAGATTTATGTAAATGAAGGTTTTTAGTCATGCATATTGTGATCTAAGCTTGTGATTCAAATGTAATTCAAAACTGTGTAAACCCATTAAACAGCTTAGTTTGCTGGAAACAATACAGTTAATGCTAGAGTAAAGGAAATAAAGCAATGCAAGGATATTGGAAGTCAAGCACTTAAACAGATATTCAACAAAAACAGTATGTACTAAGCTTAATTAAACAGAGAGGGTTTTCTGTTTGGTTACAGGTTTTTTTTTTTTTTTTTTTCAGTCTGCAAGAGAATTTCTCCATTCTACTCCATAATACTTTTTAAACAGGCTGTGAATGCATTAGCAATTCCATTTGGACCAACAGTGCAGTCTCAAACCAAGTCCTCCGATTTGCTTCACTCCATTTTCCGATGTACTTGCTCAGTTCAGAACAGTTCTGTGAACAAAATACAATTTAAAAGACTAAACTACTTCCAGAGTGGTTTACAACTTCGATGAGTATCATTAGGTCCGAAGTGGCACACTGCTGCCACCACCACATATAATGTTAGCACCAGTAACAGGTTCTTAAATCATCACAAACATCAGGGGGTTCCTTCCACAACACGATGTAACAAATCATGTCTTCCTATTTGCCAATGACAGCAAGTCCTCAATTCTTTCTTCAACTCTGGTGCTCCTTCTTCACTCAGACACATCTGACTGAAATAGTTTATCTTCTTTACCTGTCATTCCTTGTACTGCAATCTCCCCTTGTAAACTTAATTTTGTAAAAATTAATTTATACCTAACATGCCAAGTGTAACCTTTTTACAAACTGATTAACAATCTGCACAAACCAAATTGCAACTAGATGGAACAGTGTCAGAAGGGATACTGCACAATTACCAAGTATAGACTATACCAAGTATAGTCTTGGTAGGGGGTATGAATGTATTATGAAAGAATGTAAAGTTTAGGATGAAGAAAAATTGTCATTTTATTCTTATCTTACGAATATCAAGTATTGCTCCTCGCAAAGAAAACTTTTCAAGTTGAAATTTTCTTCATCAATAGATACGATAAACACCAGGAATTCAATATTGAAGAGAACAGATGACAGTAACACAGAAACACTGAGTTTGCATAAAACTGGTATGAAGAAGCTTTAAGACTTCTGGAGCCTGATATGACAGTACGCAAGCAGTAAAATGCTACAGACAGCTGAAATACAGTAATAGCAGCCTCTAAGCTGAGACTTCGCACCACTGACTTTGCATGTCTGAAACAAAGCATAATTAATGAAAGAATGAAAGCAAGGGGGGGATCCAGTTAGCCCCAAACCCCTTCCCTGAATTATATCCTACAAGTTTGTAGGGTTCCCATTTACACCTTCACACAACATTTGAAGTGTGATTACATAAAAGTACTGATGAAAAGAATGAGCAGCTCTTTCCTCATCCTTTCACCACCAACACTAGTAGTTCTTCCTTTATCTTTTTATGTTCTCTCTGATACTGCCTCCTCAGATGAGACAAACTGCTCCACTCTTTGTGAAGATTTCTTCTTGAATTGACACAAACTCATTGGTCATATAAGCGGTACATATCTTTTGTTCAGCTAATCTAACAGATGAGGCAGGGTAAGTTTGAGATCAAAAGCAGTTACACTTAACAGCAATAATAATTTATTTGTAGAGTTACTTCTGCCTTTGGACTCAAAGGATGAACTAGACGACCTCACAGGTTTCCTCTAGCTCAATTTGTAATAACGCTCTGAAACAAACCAAACTAACAACGTGAAATGACAGATTAAATTAATCTTTAAGTGAACAATAAAAACAATACCGTATGGCATTATCTTAATACAGAAAGAGACAAACAAAATACACCATGAAAGCTTATAATAATAATCCCTCGACAACAGTAGTCTCCCTCTTACTATAATGAGCTACTGGCTTTATTGATAATAGGTCTAGCTATAGAATTCCTACATGAAGAGTTAAAGAAAAAAATAATGACCCTCTTTTGATAACAAGCTATCATACTGCATCGTCTTACTTGGATACTGCAAATGAATGTTGATGTTGGGTTCCCTAAAGCAATTCAACAGAAATAATCAAGCCTAATGCTGTGGAAATGCAAGACCAAAAAAGTTTGAAAAAAGACTGTAACCATCTGCAGTGGCTTGGGGGGAGCATTTTGACTGTGAGAAAAAAAGTGAGGAAAATATGCTATATTTTACATCAGTCATTTTTCACCATTTTAAATTAGCTTCTTTCATTGAAAGTCATTACTCCCAGATAACATACCATCCAATTGATCATCCTCCCCAAGTCTTCATGCCTTTAATTGTGATTGTCTGAGACAATAAATGAAAACAAAAGGTTTTAATCCAGGGTATAATATTAGTTACTGTGGTTCCAAAGAAATAAAAAACAAAAGCACATACTATAAGCATCTGCTTGGCTATGGCTAAACACATTAAGCACTGTGCAGCATTTGGGGCATATACTTAATATGAAATTCATGCTTAAACCATGGAATGAAATGTGTGAGCAAGTGATGTTCCTAATGAAAGAACAGAAAGGATACAAGGAGTCTTGTACTGTCAGATGTTATTTGCGAAAAGAGTTTAACAGTGAATAGGACTACCTAATTTTGTCACTTAAGCACACTTGAGGGAATTTGAGACAGCATTCCATCCACCAAGAGAGACAGAACTGCAACGGTAAAAAAGAACTAGTGAGGAATCAGGCTTTCTGCTGTTTTCTACCACAGAATATCATCCTGAAAAGCGCTTTGGGGAGTTTGTTCTCCAGCAGACATTTTTCAAACAGGTAGTCAGACTGCTAGAAAGAGAACGAGTTTGTGTAATTCATTTCTACCTAACTTTGGGATAAAAAGGATTAACATCATAAGTCATAACATACATTTAAAATTGCATGATAGACTATCTGCTCAGTTAATTGCTTAGATGTTATCTTTTGTCTTAAATATTTCTTTTCCTACCAATTGTAAATTGGGTACAAATATATATACTTTTTGTTGTAATATTTATTCATTTCTACATCCTCATTTCATCTTCATGACAAGTGTGTTCGTGAAATGTTTATCAATACTGCAGTTAGATTAGAATTATACAAGCATGCTAACTTAGAAAATATTAAAAAAATAAAAGAAAAAAGGCAAAAATGTATTTTGTTTTTTTAGATACCGAGCTAAACTGTAGCAAAACACATTTCACACTTCTTTTCTGTATGAAATTTCTAACATCTTTTGCTGAGATGTCGTATACATGGCTATGATCTTTTGTGCATGACATTCATTTTGACTGCACTATTTATACACTGTCTTCCCTTGGAATCCTTGGTATTGAAGTAGAAATTCTGTCATCTCACTGAACTCTTAGTCTATGCTAATCCATCCTGAAAAAGATTTCTTCTTTTCAGTTGCCACTTGATTAGCCGTAAGTGAACAAAAAAGTAATGTTTAGTTTGCAAAACAATCAAGTCGCCCTCACACACAACTGGCTTTGAAGAACAGATTGCTGGCCCCTGTGCAGGTAAATACCGTAATTATTGTCCCTGCCTTCCCAATGTTACTTTGTAATTCAGACCATCTGTAGCTCATGGTGAATCATCTTGCATCTTAATGCATTGTTTGAATTATCTACACGCTGCTATGTTGTGGAAGTGACACACACATTATAAACAAAACATTTAAGAAAGCTTGCTGGGTGTCTGTGTAGCTGCTCCTTATGGTGCTACAGGAAGGTTTATAAAATAATCTAAATCAATCTTACCGAACCAAAGCACAGCTTCCCACAAAATGCTTCTACATAGCCACGCTACTGCTTATTACTAATAGACAAAAGCAACAAGACGATATTGAATTTTCCTCATGTCACCCAGAAAATTCAGATGTTCTTGCAAGGGAAATTTGGAAGAGTAGACAACTACCTAAGTTCTCAAAGAAGCCCACTGCCCCCTACCCTGGTATTTGTATCAGATGTCAAGCTTCAACTACCAAACCTGAAGTCCTAGAATAGAACTGTGCATTACTTCTCCAGATCTCATTCTTCAAAAAAAAAAAAAAAAGGGGGCAGGGGGGAGGAGCACTGGATCCTCTTTGCATAATGATAGTATAATATGTTAAACCAAGGAGACACTGAAGTGCAATGCATCTGCAATACTCTGGAGAAGTAGTCTCTGTGGAACATGACCTGGGAAGAGAGCAAGAGGGTAACGTCTCCTGCTTTGATAGGGGCTCAAAATATTCAAAACATATCTTACTGCACTTTGCCAAACTCAGAGAACAGCTTTTTCTTCATACATGGCACTAGCCTTCTCTTTCCATAACTTCTGCTTTATCATTCCATTCCTGGGGTCACAATTCCTGTATGATCAAGCAAATCAAAAAAAAAAAAATCCCAAAGAGTCTGGATGCTGTGAGTTTCCCAGAACACTCAGTCATGAATGTATGTATTCCATGCATCCAACATGCTATGCTCTGTCTTCTATCCCATGCACTGCAGAGATCTGGATCCACTAGCCAGGGAAACAAGGTATATAATCCCAAGGTACGGGGAGCAGGCAGCAGAGAACTAGTGCCTCCTTTTCCTCATGCATCTGCCTTTACCTGTCACTCCAACATTCCCTCAGAAAAAGGCCAAAAATTGGAGAAGGAAAATGACACATAACGGTAACAACACTGCAGGGCAACTCCTTAAACAGAACTAGTAACCAAAAGGATGCCAAGCTCTAGAGAAGTCCATGTGTTATCAGTAAATAAAGTGACTCAAATCTTGCAGAGGCCTACAGGTACATGAAGCTCTTACCACGGTGCACTGAAGTTCTGACTTTTGCCTCTAGTTCAAGCAGCTTTCCAACCTGAGCCATGTACATTGTACACCTCTGCAGAGAAGCTCAGCAGAAGTGGGTGATGACAGATCTGAAGGCAGGGATCAGGCCTAGCAGAAGGGAGAAAAATGTCCTTTGCTATGAAGCAGTAGTTACCACTTACACCTCTGCCAAGGCCTAACTTCCTGCCCACATGGTGCAGCTCAGTGTGCTGCTCCCAGCACATCGCACCCAGCAACGGGACTGAGCCTGCCTGCCTCCCTCAGGAGAGGCTGCAGAGTTAGGGAACAAACTCACACTTTGTCCATTTTGAGCTTTTGTAGCACGCTTTCCCCAAAACAACAGTTAAAAGTAGTTCAGATGAGCCATTAGGAGCCACAGAATAGCAAACTGGAAGCAAGGGCTGCTGTGGACGTACTTGAGCTAGCTTAGCTAACAACCCTAGTCTAAATTTACTGTATAAACCAATTGGCACTTTTACAATTGATACTGAACACATTTTTGAGGCTTCACATCAAGTTTGTCCTTCATGAGAGTGAAAAATTTGCATCATAACAAAATTAAAGCAATTTTCTCTTGTTATTTGGACACATATCAAAGTTGAGGACTCTTGAAGTTATTTTTTATTCTCAGTTACAATTAAAAAAGCCACATCCTTATCCCTGCTGATTTACTACTGCACTGAGTCGTGGATGGGGGGAAAATAAAAAAGAAAATCTTCCCTTCAATTTTGCAGAATCCTAAGAACAGAGAAACTTGTGCACAAAGAACATGAAGCAGATGTAGGATACAACCAGACATACATTGCTTTTAATCTGGCACACTGAACATACAAACGACCTATTCTTGATTTATGCTTTTTTTTTTTTTTAAACACTATGGAAACCAACTGGCAGCAGTTTCTAGAAGCCCTGCTAAGATGACATCAAGAATTGACAGCCATTTTCATGCAGAATTTCTGAAAGCCTTAATAAATTATACCAGATCCAAGGCACATTATGATTATCCAGATGGGATTTGGAATTAGGTTTCCTTTTTTTAAGTCATTTTATCAAAGCTTTCTCTTCTCAGGCTGAAATTTCAGTTAGCTAGAAAGCATATTTAGAGAATTAAAATTTTTAAAATTACATAAGTAATTTTAATAAATCTGTTATCCTTTAATATTTTTCCTCCCACTTTGATTTGACATCTTGCTTAGAGGTGATCTGAAAAGCTATGATTTTGTGTCTTTTGAAGCATTTTTGTTACCTTGTTCTATCAGTCTACTTAATCATTTGCAATTGTATTCAACTCTCTCCTGAATGTGTTAACTTTCTTAGATGATGCCACACGTTCCTTGTATCTATTAAAATTAACACTCCTTATTTCTCACCTTGCTTCTGTGCCAGTTTTTGCAATAATCTTTGCACATAAAAGGCTTTGGTAACTTCTCACAATGTCCCTATTTATGATTCCCATTGTAGTATATAAGCTAAGTGACAAGTTGATTTCCACGTGCATCATCTTGTGCATAATCTGCATATGATTTGAAGCACTTACACTTGTACAAGGAGGAACTACATAGTAAATGCTAAGCGTTTAGGAAGATGATTAATACCTAAGACAATTATTTGGAGCAAACAATGCAAGCCTAACATAGAAACAGGAATTGGAACACCTTGAACACCTTATCAGCTGCTGCTCAGGAAAGTTCAGGATAATGTTTAACAATTAAGTTTGATGAAATGAAATTCAGGAAGATATGCTGAGTTTGAAGTCCTCAAAACATGTATGAGAGAGGTGTTAACTAAGAGGCATGGAAGCCAAAGTTCAAGGAGTATTAACTCACCTAAACAGAAGTAATACTGATGAAGTATAGAGGAAAACAAAGACCAGAAAAGCTAGATTTGACAATATATTCTATCAAACACCTCTAAGACCTATACTGGTTCATGCTTATAAAAGATCAGAAGAGAACCAAAGGCTATGAAAAATAAACTAGGAATGCTACAAATTACTAAGGAAGAGCGAGATAGAAAATAACTCCAAAAAAATAAAAAGATTTCTTATTTTCAACAAATGTAGGCAAATTCTAACTACAAAAGACATGGAAAAACAACTTATACCATTTTAAAACTTCACATTTCTGGGAAAATAATACTGTGATCTCTTTGAGAATAAAATTTCAAAGGGATCAAGTAAGATCATTTGATCATTAGAATTACAGTACATCTTTCAAAAAAGAGACAAAAAACAATTCATACTAAAAATCTCATTCACTTTTTCTTCCAATGAAACGTTCTAATTTAAATGGAACAGGTTAAGCGGATTCCTTAAGGTTGTTTTTTTCTGCATTTTTCCAGGCTCTAGTCCTAGTGTTACACAAAATCTGTATCCGTTACAGAATAAACAAGGCAGACAAATGTTGAATTTCTCAATGTAATTACTTGCTGCTTTAACAACTCCAAATTCTTTTGAAGGTGGTTGCCTCTTAGGTCTCCATTCTCCTTTACTTGCACATTATAAATATAACCAATCTATTCCATTAATACCTAAGTACAATGCCATTAATATGGGTACAAAATAGGAGGACTGCAGCAGGCGACTCTAACATTTCAGTTATGTTCAACAGATCTCTTCTTTATTATCAGGATTAAGTATTACTTTTCCATTCATTAAGTGTTTCACTGGCTTGCTCCCAAGGAATAACTGAGAAAATACACAGAGCTCTATACCAGCAGCAGTTTTGTCCACACATGGGGTAACTAGAGCAACTTTTGTTTGTATGCAGTTTGGTCTTTTTTAAGACAAAATGGTCACAGGAGTCATTCCTTCTTCTAACAGAAAAAAAAATTGCCAGGGTTTCACTGAATATGGGCAATTACAACTCATCCAGTGTCCTGCCGTTCAGAAGCTTCCTCTGAACTTCTGCTTGAAGCTTGTCAGCTTCCTTCCAGTTTGGTCATATATTAAACAGAAGATTAATTGTGAGAAAGCAGTTATCCAGTAAAAATGGGATATTCTTTTTAAATAGCTCTGGAACCAAAAATGGTACCATTAAAAATTTAAAGCTCTTGGGATTATTACTGTTGAAGTCATGACAGAAAGAGAGATTGTGAAGAAATATAGTTAAAATCAGTCCTAAGCAAGGCATGGAGAGCTGGCAAAGTAGGAAATACTACCAAACACAAAAATAATGACAGAGAAGAACATTAGCTTATTTTTTTTAATTTGATTTCTCCTCTCTCTAAAAACAGAGCATCATTTTAATTCCAGATAAGACATTTTAGACAAGGTTTGCATAGTCAAGCAAAAACTCCTTAATTTGTATTCATACAGTTGTCTACCATATTATCTTAAACATACAAATGTACAAGGTTGAGTTTCCCATCCCATGAGAACCACTGAGCAGTTGAATTTCTTTCATTTAGATGGATCTCTTTATGTACAAAGAAAGCATCCCACAATAAGGTCTAGCTGTCCCCCCCTAAAAATATGAGTAGATTAAATAACATAAGGAAGCAAGAAAATTTAAGAAACTGAAGAATGGTTTTGAGAAACTTACAATATTTCTAACTTGATAAATATTGCCTGTTCAAATGACCTTGACTTGTCAATAGTTAAAAGTTTAATCCGTTTCTAAAGCACTGTAAGTAAAGAAAGAGGGTGGGTTTTTTTCAGAATAAATGCATGTTCTCCTATACAGTGGAAATGATAAGAGTACTTTAGACTTTCCTGAAGCCTATACTACACATAGAGAATCCTCAGAAGTCAGTAAAAAACACATATAAGTCCCACAGTGTGTTTTGTGTTTGTGGGTGTTTTGGATTTTTTTTTTTGACCCATCTTTCTTCATGAATTTAGTATCACCAGGTGAGAATAAAAGTATTGTGAAGGTGTAATTATGCATAAATTTTGACGCTGAGAATTAACGTGCAGCTTACTTCGGTTTATTAGTTTACAAGGCACACAGTGTATGGAGATGCACATCACATCAATTATTCAAATAGAAAGAAAATAGTATTTCCTTCCTGAAGCAGGTTTTAAAGTTTATTTTGTTTATTAATGCTTTGCCTTAGGATACTGACCTTTTTTGCTTCACAACTGATTTGACAAGGACAGAGTTTGTGATAATTAGACTCTCTTTTATTGATTTTGGCTGGTAAGTAACCAACCTAATCTTGTTACACTCTACCCTAACTTCGAGCCCTTCCATGATTAACTGCTCTGGACACACATTTGAATCGAATCATGGCAGAAGTAAATTTGAGACATTCTGAAATATAATTCAGTTCAACAACTCACTCAGCCCAATACATATGCTGAAAGAGTTGTTTTTAGCATGCAATATTTTTTACTAGTACACAAGGAAGGCAACCTGTACTAAAGAGGTTTCTGAAGTGAAAATGTTTTTGTCCCCAAAACCCTTTATAGTATGTTAGTATGTTATAACAAGTTTCCCAAATCTCACACAAGCTCTTAGGATACTCAAACTCCAAAAGCTAAAAGAAAAACTGTTAGCAGGATTAATTGTTGAAATATTTGGTAACATACAGAGCTTGCAGAGTAAAGATTGGCTTCTTCCTACTTCAGACATAATTATACTCTGTAAACATCGGGTAGCAGGAGAGCAAAGATAAGCTACCAGCAGCCACTAAGCTCTGTTGCATGGGATTCAAACTGATAGAAAAAAGGAACAAAAAAGCATATCAATTTTCTGTTCCACCATCGCACATGGAAGGTTCCAGCCTCAGTTTATAGGAGGGAATGGCTGCACAGACACAGGACTCTACCACATGATGCAAGAGCATCTGCTGCACAAACCTTTGCCTAATAAAAGACAAAGTCACCTTAGCCCAGGTGGGAAAAGTGTATCTCTCTCCCACTTGTGATGCAACGCTCTTGAGCCTGAGACTGCTGGGCATTTGGAAAAGGCTTACCATTTTTGTCTGTGACTGATACTGCCATTTAAGTTCAGCAAATTACGTTACTTTATCATGAAGTATGTATCCATCATAATCTTAACAATCAAAAGTGACTAAAGGAAAAGGCAACAGTTTTTTGAAATCACGGAGCTATTTTCTGAATCTGCTTAGGAAGCCAGAAAACTGAAGCCTCTGGCACACTTCTTTAAATTAAAAAATATCTCAGGAAAGTAACATTCACCGTAATTACATCATCAAGTGATGGAGAGAGTAAGAAGAAATAAGTTCTATTTTAATTAGCTAAAACCAGGAGAATTAAGACAGGCACTACTCTGCGTATTTTCAAAAGTGTTGAGTCTTTTCCATTGTAGGACACTGAGAAAACATTTCTAATGTATGCGAACTAAGCAGAGTAAATTAATTGTTCAGTCCAGTTTCAGAATTATTCATATTCAAGTTTTCTGGCAGAAATCCTGAATCTTTAGAAAACTGGTATGGAAACAGATCTGAGGTGCAGACCTACAAGACAGTTTAAAAGCCCCTTCCACAGCTCTTGCTCAGGAGCAATTGTAGTTGATTGCAAACAACACTAGGTATTCTCAATTTATTAAACAGAAAAGTAGCTGAAACCTTGCAAGGACAGAAAATGGTTGCTATGATCTTTTTAATGTGAAGTGGTCAAAATTCACATGAGAAAAATGAACAGTTTTCAAAGAAGATACAAAAATCTGTTGCTCATGAGCTTCGAGTTGTTTTTTTCAATTTATTATTTGAAATTACATCAATAGAAATCAGCTCAAAAAAGCATTAAAAATGTACTTTTTAGCATGAAATTTAAGTTCATGCTAAATACTTTTAGCCCCTTCTTTCCAGAGCAATCATGCATAAAATAGACAAACAACAGTATCTTTAAAATTCAAGTGCTTTCTTTTCTGAAAATCAGATTGGATTTTGATTCTGCCACATTTGCTCAGCCACTGTCCCCAATAAACTTGTCTGAAAAGAAACATTTAATGACAAATGAATTAATGCACTTCAATTGTTGCTTATTTTAAACATAAAAATCAGTAAGATCCAAGGCATGATAGTTTTAATACTCTTCAGGTTGCAGATCAAAATATTTTACCAATCTCCTTTAAACTTATCCTGCGGATCAGCTAATTTAATTCTCTAGTATTTAGTTAATTAACTTCAGAACACTTTTTCTGAACTGTAGGGAACTGATCAAAGTAATTTTTAATTAGAGATATACAAATAATTTAAAAATAATTTTCCTAGGCAGCAAAATAAAATGTAAGTGTTCAGTGATAATAAACCTTACACAGTTAGAAACTTTGAGGTCAAAACACAACATAATATCAACTGCAGCGTGGCCTCACATACAGCATTACTAACATAAGACAATAAAATGAAATATAAAGAATATTGAGCAGGTATTCAGTGTAGCTTCTAAGCAAATTTATTAATAAAGCAATGGGATTACAAGGCTAAAGAAAATTAAAAAATTATTTAAGTGTATTATTTCATTCCTGGAATCTGTTGAACGCATGTCCTTTCTACATTAAAAAAACTAAACAACATTGGAGTTTTAATTGCAACTGAGATGTGTACTGTCAACTTCTGGAAAATCACGTTTTGCCTTTTTTTTTTTTTNTGTGTATAGTTGCAGCCCCTTTCACTATTTTCAGTATTAGTTGATTTCCTTTATAAGTGGACTCAACTACAGGGCAGGAACTCAGAACCTGTAAGAGGAGCTGGGAAATAAACAACAAGGGGCATTCATATGGCTAGTGAACCTGAAAGGACCAGAGGTCAGTAGGGGATTTGAAGTGTGTGTTTATCCCAATGTGCCTGTAGCTACACAGCAAGCACAGTGTATGAAAAGAATCAGTATTATCTTCCTCCAGAATTTTTAAAGCTCTGTGTCTTGATTTGGACTTGCAGGTCCTTTTTGCTTCACCAAGTATACAGCTTGATTTGAGAACACAGAGCACTTGCAGCTCCCACTAACTTCAGTGCTACCGTAGAGTTCAATAACCAAAACTAATACCATCTTCATGATGTAAATATTTCAGTGCACAGGCCTTTAAAAACCAAGTTTGAAAATTCCATGTTTTTCTTTAGTTGAGGAAAAACAATGCTCTTGGTTATACTAATGTTTCATTTTATTTTTATTCATGTAGTTACATTATTCTGAATATCCGAGCTATTCCTGATTATTACAGATAACATATTTTGCTTTGGTAAAAGCATATGAGGAAAACTTGCAAACTAAAAGCAAATAACCCCTTTTCCAAGCCTCACTTATATGTAGACCAAACAACAAGTTTTAGCAGAAACATGTACAACTGAATCTGAAATACAAATGTGGGTGCCTTGAGAGAGAGACGTCAAATTTACAAGACATTATACTTCATATATTGCCATAAGCTGTCACGTGAACATGTTTTTACAATAATATTTTCCAAAGTAGTTTCGTACTACAATCAGAAATAGCGACATTGGGTATAACATTCTGAAAAATTGTGCCACTGAAGAAGTAGGCTTTCCTGCAGCAAAAATGGCTAAGCACCTTAGGCAGGACATGATGGAATTTTGTATGGATAATCCCAGTGTATATGGGTGGGTGGGAGGTGGGGTGTTAATGCCGTAACAAATACTGAAAATCTGACAGATATAACTGTTCTCATGTACCCACAGCCATTTAGCAAGGGATGTTGTCAGGCCAGACCTGCATTCTCACAATCTACTGATTTCCAATCAATATAAATAAACTTCAAAATCCACCAGGAAAATAAACCTGGCATCTTTTTTGGCTTCAAAAATAAGAAGAGTTTCCTCAGTCTTTTTAACAGCAGACAGCTTGACAGCACAGAATGAACTGGTCTAGTTTCTTCACAGTATGACAGAGTTCAGATGAATCAATTATCAACTGTGTTTAAGATATTCTACGGTTGACATATAACTGGTACATGCACTTCAAAAATATTGACACATGCACTGCAGCTCTAACATAAATACAAGTAAATCCTAAGCGAGTATCTACGCCAAGGTCAGACCCACACAATTCCTTGCTTTTGAGTCATATCCACATCAAAAAAACACAGTTTCTTTTAATATCTCCTTACCTATAGTGGTCTATGGGTTACGTTAATTCATCAAAATAGATCGTGACACATGCACTTGGCTGTTCAGGAGTATCAGCAGCGACACAGCATTTTGGAACAATTCAGGACCACACGGCCACACTTCAGGCCTTCCTTTAACTTGGATTAACATCTGCCCCACATTTGATAGGCACAGTTGGACAAATGCTTCACCCTTCATTTTACGACATCTATTCTATTTCTGCAGTACTTTGGTCACCTGTTCCAAACAATGCCAGAAGATGTGACCCTACCACAACTGTCTAGACAGAACTTTGCACCAGAGCTTATAGAAAACATACAGGATGATTTCTGCATAAATGCGTGTTTCATGTTTTAAGCTAAGTTTTTAACTAACTTGCTGTGAGCTCAGCTTGCCTGAGCACACAGAGTTGGTGCTTCACCATCCAGCAGCCCATAACTGCGTTCCCAAAGACCTAACCCCTGCTGGCTGTAGATTAAGAACAGCAGTCAGGTTTAAAAGTCTGTCTTTAGAAGCATAAAGCAGAATACCTTTTATGACCTGTGGATGACAGAGACTTACTGAAACATTTTCAATTATGTAACATCCAACTTGCAAGTCTGACATAAGCTTTGCCATTCTAAAATAGAATTATTCCTGTGTCAAAATACATTCTGCCATGAAGATTTCAGTGAAATGGAACTGTGCATTTGAAAAGGAGCTGTGAGAAAGCAGCTACAGTTTTGTGGGTGTTGGTGAGAGGGCTGTTAAGGTCACATGGGTGCCCTAACCGTGCATTTTCACATCACAATATGGCTGGCTTAGTTTTAGAAAAGACAGAAATAGCTAAAACTTCATGTATCGATATAAGGCATATATCTTACCATATGTAATGGACTCGATTAGATTCACTGAATAAACTACCACATTACTACAGAGCTGCCCTAGAACTATGGATTCTGGAATACGCAAGTATCACTTATTGTCATCTGTACTTCATAACAAATAAACAATATATTGGCTCTGTTGTGAGACACTATTAAAAATATTTGATCATCATGTGAATTACACCAAATATCACAAGATATTAATTGAACATCTCAGATTATTATTATTATTATACATATTTGGAATACAAATAACAGCTGCTTATTTAAGAATTAGTGCAATGGTAGTTGAAGACACTAGATACAAGTTACTATACAAAACAGCTATGAATTAAAATAACTGGTATTTCAGTGTTCTTCCTATTCAATACTGCCTGTATGTTTAAGATGCAATGATCATACAGTATCTACAACACTTGTGAGGCAGTTGCAAATAGTAAAATAATCCTTCAACAATTTCTACATAGGTTTTCCAGGTTGCTAATGTAGCTTTCCCTGTGTGTATTTTTTATGTTATGTTTTCAATACCCAAACTGAATATTTTAATTTTTTTGCCCTGAACACTTCATCTCTGTTCATCAATACAAAAATATATATATACAGGAATTCTTATCAGGAATTCTGAAAGCAGAATCAAAAAACAACCTATATGTTTCTCCAAGACAGTTATCAGCAGTAAGTTCCAAAAAACACTATGATTCAAAATAATTTGATTGTCAGTGGGAGTGCTAAAAGCAGTCGTCAAATGCAATGTTGTTGTACTGCATCTATAAATAAACTTGGCCAAATTCCAGTCACTCTAGTGATGCTTGGGGTAAACGATGACAGAAAGAAACATTTCACATCGTGCGTATCTTATCTTCTGTACACAAGCATTTAATATTGATTTTTCACATTGTACCTGTTAGGCAGAAACTGATGAAAGCAAGCCCATCTACATGTCTAGTTTTCACATGCAAAAACACAAACAGCAGCTGCTTCTCATTTATATCCAGTTTGCCAGCTTTCACACACATACAGTGAGCATTCACATAGCTAAGGCTAAATATTTGTGGAATAAAACTCCCTCCGCTGTCAGGAGATGGAAGCAGAGAAAAGCTGCAAAGGAGGAGTTTGAAAATACTGTTTCAGCACACAGGGATGGTCTTGGGAAAAGCCAAAACTCGACAAGAGATAAGACTTGCAACAAACTGTGTGAAGCAAAATGACTTTCTAGGACTATGTTATTAGTAGAAAGTAGAACAAGGGAAGTGTGGGACCATGGGTGAACAGCACAGCTGATTTAATGACAGTATTAAACATGAGGGTACATGAGGTACCTGATGCGTTCTCTGCCTCAGTTTTCACCAACAAGGTGATCAACGAGGGATACTAGAGTAGGTAGCAGATCAGGGTAATCAGCTTAAACTTGAGAGTTATATCTTACAATTACTTTTCCCTACAGCTCTCTAAGCTGTTAAGACTGAAATCAAAACTGTTTTCATTCACCCATCCCATTAAGTAATTAGGCTGATGCATTCCAGCTTCAGCCATTCCCACAGCAGTGCAAAGAACCAGAGAGAAGCCGTTGGTGATCGTGTTGTCCGTGATTAACTCAACAGCTCTGGGCTGAAAGTCTCATAACTGCACTGTGTGATTGAGGCCAACAAAAAGAAATACTTACATTACATCTTAATTAATTACAAGACGTGGTTAATGTATACTTAAATTTGGTCAATGCTACCTATGGTCTTTGCAAATCAAGTTCAATGGAACTCAAATACTTAGAAATCTGACACTGAAGTTATTCACCTGACAAGCAGAACTATTCTCTTCCTCCAAAGCTGCTTCCAACTATTTTTATTACAAGGCTGTACTGAATTAATATCTGAAACAATCAGCTTGCTTTATATAAAGAAAATAATCTGCTTACACTAAACACGGTTCTTAGCCCACAAAATGCGTACAATGTATGCATTATGCTGTCTAACAGTGTTTGTACTTATCCAGCATAAAACTTCAGGCCCTCATTGTTAATGATCCCTAAGGAAAAGGCCACTTGGATCGGAATTTTAAAATATGACTTGGGAGAAAAATTCTACATACACACAATTGTTGTGGTTTTAGTTTATTTTTTGGCAAAATATACTTTCTTCCCTTTTAGATAACAAAAAGTTACTATACAGACTGCATTCTCCTAGCCAAGTAACCATTATGAAATACTGTTGAAGTAAAACCGAGCAAAGGAAGGTTTAACCCAGCTTGTGAGAGTCTGGGGGTTATTTCTTTAAATGCTTGAAAGAGGTAAGCGCTGAGGTTACTTTTTCATTCAGAAAAAGTATCTAATATGTAAGACATTATAGAATTATGATGAGGCAATTTTACATTGCAAACTTTCAATGGTCTAGAAGAAACAATTTTGAAAACATTCAATGAATAGCAATATCAATAAACACAACTGTTGCCTTTCTACCACACATTTCTAGAAAACTGAGATAACACACTATTTATGAGTAAATTTAATCTGTATCCATTGCAAGTCTAAGTGCTTGAGTATAACTTCTTTTACAACAAAGTACTTCTGAATGAATTGGGTCAAACTTAATGGGACCACAACTCTTCAATTTTATACTGGTATTATAGGTTTGCCTGCTTTGCACAAAAGCTATTTCAGCAATCTTTCCTTTACATACAAATCAATGTAATGGTTACTGAGCTAATATCTCATAAAATACAGTGTTTTACAAGGAAAAGCCCAGAGTTATTGCATCAGTTTTCTTTATGTGATGATTACTGTTCAAGCATCTAAACAGTCTATGAAACAAGGAAACTTTAAACAAATGCTTTATATTTTTAGTGCTGCAGTTAAAAAAAATGCATCTCTTCTGTAATTTAAAATAAAGGCAATTTTATTCTTTTTAAGATTAAAAATTAATGACCTCAAGTTGAAACAGAGCCTGGAATAATTTCAGCCCCCTAAAAAGCACTTGAGGAAGTTACAAGCATTTAAAAAGCTATGAGCTATGTAATGAAAACTGCATTTCAACATGACATCTCCTTATTAGCACTGCCTTCTACAGTCTTTGAAAAACTGTTTAAGCATTGAGTTTTGTGTCTATATGTTACAGACATGCAAATCTTTCTCTGCTTCCCAACAACACATCATGAACAACAGGCAGGATTTCCAGCTGCATTCTTTTTGCAGGTACAAGCATGCCTTACAGTTAGAAATAGAAACAGAGAAAGCATCTCTGTTTCCCGAGGGCAGTTTTAATTGTTTACATCTTCCAGTGCACACAGCACTAAGATAAGCTCAGAGCTTAACAGAGAAAGCTGAGAACTAAGGTATCAACTTTCTTGAGAGCCCTGGTCAAAGTTAATTCTGCTCATGTATGGTCAACACAGAAACAAAGCCAACAAGGTGGCTTATAGCAAAGCTTCAATTAACAAATTAGGTGTCCAAAATGTGAAACAAAGTACTCATGGATGTTAATTAGAACAGTCAGTTAAACAGAATCAGTACATACAGAGAACCAACTCAGTTGGAATGCCATGCCTGAGAAAATGAACTTTTCTGGTTCATAGAGCACTGTAGAGCTTAATACAGAAATTATATAAGAGTCACCTTTGAATTAGTCAACCCACTTTCACTGCCTTGTTCCACACAGACCATGCTCTGTGTGGGTGCCCCACTCCCATGCCGTCCCCTGGACATCTGCATGGGCACAGGTTGCCTGGTTTCTGTTTCTACAGGTGTTCCACGGGATGGCTGCATGACCAAGGGCACTCAGACACATCACAGTCCCATGGCACCTCAGGTAACCGCAAGCTGACCGTGTTACAGCAAACTGTGTGCTCCAAAACATCTTTACTGAAGCAGGTATCAAAGCAGAACAGAGAATGAACCTAGGTTGAAATGCATAGGTCTTTACAGCCAGAGGAAAGAACAATTTTATTATTTTTCCCCCTCCATGGGCTGTGGTAACAGAGAAAAACTACAGGAAGACACTGATTTGGCATTTGTATTTGCAAGCAGACATTTGAAAAAGATTTTCAGTAACACGAATGACAGCATCTGAAAAATTTGAAGCCTGACCTTATAGTAAGTAGATTACACAGCGAAGATCCAGCTTATATAAATTAAATTTCATTTGAAATTTACTATGACTAGGATTTTCAGCCAGGAATCAATTAAGTGGAAAAATGCATTAAACATCTGTTGTGAACTTTTAGTGTTTACTCAACAGGGGTTAGTACGCACAGGATCGAAGTATTAATTAAGAATGAGGTGATGGTGAGCATCCTGCATCCTCTGAGCTCCAGTTACCTGCAGAGTCGGCTGTGGCTAGGGAATCTGAAATTGCAAATTGAATCATCAAATATCAAAACGCATGTCTAAAGCAAGCAGCTTTCTTGTAATACAACTCACATTAAACATGCGAGCTGCATTACAAAACTGTTCTCTATAATTACTTCAACTATGAGATGACTATAGATATTAGCTGGAATTAATTTTCACTTTAGTCATTATCCTGTTATCAGAAATGCTATGTGGCAAAAAAAGGCATTCTGTTTTTCATCTTTATACAGCTAATGCTTTTGCCAGACAGTTTCTCAGTGCTTAAGGAACCTAAGACAGAGTCTTGTGCAACTGGATGCATTTTCCCAGCTCTCAGAAGGAGCCAACAGTGAACCTCACAATTTCACATTTATGAGGGGATGGAGACAGGAGGTCATGGGCACAATGATTCAGAAACTTTGTACAACATTTTCACATTAGGAAAGGTTACATTTTCTCACTCTGTTTTCATGAATCTCTTTCCTGCCTCTCCAAAATTTTCTATTTGGTTATTTTTGTAATGACTTCTTAAAGCAAAGGAAGTCTTTGTGCATCAGTACAAGTTTTGCTTTTGCTGACTGTGACATGGTGAGACAAACCCTGAGCTATCCCAACTGCTTCACAGAGAACTGCATCATCAAGGTTGCTTGATGCTTCCACACCTTCTAACGGGTATCAGTTCAGATCCAAACAGGGGTCTGCACAGCTTCCATTGTAACTCAGTGCTGCATTAAGGTCACTCAAAGTTATTTGGGTAGCCCCTTTAGAGAACTATTTTAGTAGCTAGGGTGTACTGCACATCAGGGCATGTTTCTGGTGAGCTTTTGCTCATTTACTAGCACTGAGTTGGAATGTGCAATTGTAGTTAGTGGTCAATGCACTTCAACAGTCCTTTAACTCAGAAGGAATCCCATTCCACTGGCTACTACCAAGCACCTTCCAGGTGCCTGGGTCACTGGGGTAAAATATCATCTAACAAAGATGTACAATGTAAAGAACTTAAACAATTTCATCTCAGTGACATTCAAAAAGCCTCCCACTCTCTATCGTGTTTCTCAATACTTGGATAGGTTGGCATCTATCATTTCCCCATAAAAAAAAACTGAAGTTAATTGGTGGCCTTGACAAAAAACTACTGGTACCCATTTCAGCTTCTACCCTTAACTGAATACTTGTCATGCTATTTTTATTTTCTGCCCAAGGAAAATTCTGCTGTTCATGACAATGTATTCAACTTCTGAGATTTCCACATAAGCACAGCACTATTCAGAAAAGTAGATTAAAAATGGTACCTGTGCAGGCCTGTCACCATTTCTAATAAGACTGTTATTTAAATTTAGCTTCGACAGCAAGTTAAATATTAGTTTAATTACAAATTACACTCTAAACCTGATTTTCTAGTAAGGGCAATGAATGTTTGCTATTGAGTGATGGTTTAATTTATTTCTAACAGGGACTTAAAAGACTTCTCTCACAGCTGTAACTCAAAACAAAGTGGAAAAGACTGAAAAAAGTACACATTTGTAGACATGAGTTGAAAGGGAATTTGGGGCATTAAAAAAATTCCAACTTAAAATGTTATAAAACCTCATACATTGTGAAATGCAAAGATCAGAAATAATTTTTTAACCCACTAAAGGAAAGGAAACGAAGTGACTGAGTGGGAATATTTGAGAGACGGGTGAAGACTTCTTTTATATTATAATTAACACCCTGAATACTGTAAAGAATTTCTGCGAAGCAATTTTTGAGATAGTTTGAGGGCAATTCTCCCAGCTGCCACACTTTGCTGCTATTACTACTACAGAAGACTGGATTTCCTAAAGCACTCAAGTATGGATTACTGGTTTTCAGTGACTGTTAGATGCTTAATAAGGTCACTTCCAATATGACTCACCACATTTGGATATTAGACCATTTACGCATCCAAACATTAATTTAGTAGACCAATATTGAGCTTGAAGGAAAAAAATAGAAAAAATGGATACATATAACTTGGCCTAGAACAAGGAATACTACTAAAATTAATAGACTCTATAACAACATGAGTGAAAGTAATAGTACTTCATTCTTAGGTTCTCAAAGTGCCAAAACCATCTATCATGTATGCACCGCTGCTTACTGCTTCTGGGTGCAACACTCTGCACTGAACACTCTGTATGGCAAGAATTTAAGGCAGGTTTGTCAGCTTTGCTACCTGGCACAATGGATGTTGTTAAGGACTTTTCAAAGCAGTGGTGTCACTTCCAATGTTCTGATAATACAAATATTTAGATCGATAATAAAAAAACAAAATAGAACTATTATTTTGCTCACTACACTGAAGATTAAGTTCATTAAAAACAAGGGAGAGTAAAGAACTGAAAACAACTTAGAGTGGCCCTAGTGCCTGTTTTTCTTGAATAATCTGAGAATATTTCCACAAGCAATTACAATAACCTTGCCTTATTTTACTTTTCCACCAAAAGAAGTGGAATTAAAAAAAGTAGTATCCATAGAAACACTTCATCAACAGAGACAAGGGTTTTGTTAAATTTATTTGAAACCAAACTAGGATTTATTTCTCATACTGAGCTTAATTATTTGAGTTTGGAATTATTTCGCAAAGATGAAAAATGAGCATTATTTCTGACAAAGATTTAATGATGTTTCATCATTCATTACTCAATGTTAACTGAAATAAATGGTAATTTTACCCTTTGGGTTTAATCTAGATAAACTGTATTTACATATGTACAACCTATCTCCACTGTGGCTCTTAAATGAACCCAAAAGCAGTTTCTCTATACTTCAACAATACTCAGCCTCAACTTCAAAGAGATAATTTTAGTGAATTTAAACACACATTAATGGACTGAATAAAAAGTATCTGCTTATTTGGTATACAAATAATCAAATATAGGCAATTATTCCAGAAATATTAACATTTGAAAAAAATTACCTAAAATCAGAAAACATTATAAGCTATTTCCAAGTTTAAGACTCCTAGTTTAAGATTAACTTTAAAATTAAGTAATGAACCCTGAAGAGTGATTTCCTCTGTAAATCAGAATTCTTTCTGAAGAATTGTCAAGAATATTGTGAGATCTCACTGTGAAAGTTCACAGAGGGATAAATAAATTTCCCATGTTCTTTATCCCTACATCTACTGCTAAAGGCTGGTCACAGTGGAAGTCTTTGGGTCATTTAGCACTACACTTTGTGAAAGCTTTGCCTTCAGAGAAAATCTATTATTTTTTTTTAAATCAAAAAAGACATGCCCATATCATTTGCTTATGAAGAAGCATGTAAATGTGAATCCCTAAGTTCAAAATCCAAAATATTAAACCAAGGCAATCCAAAATAAAATATCAAGATTTTTGTTGGCCTATATAAGAATATTCACAGTTGTACTGAAAATCCTCTGTGGAGGAAGCTAACTCTCTTTCCCAGGGCACAGAAAGAAAAAACATCTTTACAGTCTTGTTTCTGTAGCTACTGCCCACTGTGACACCAGGCAGGAGGCCTTCTTGCTTTTCTTTCCTTCACTGAACAGCCTTGTATGAGTCAGAAGCTGAAGTTGCTCTCTCAGTGAAGTACCATATAACTTATCAGCGTCATTGAAAACACGGTCACTTTTCCAATTAAGTTGAAAGAAATATTTTAGAATTCCAATTTTCCACAGCATTCGGCTTGATATATAAAAGTATCTCTTGCAAGATGAATTCAGTTGTTTCTATATATAAATCATGGCAGAAAATATAGTACTTTCAGCTTATGCATAAAAGTTTGTGTGAACTTGAAACAAACCACAGAGACTCCTGAGCGGTCCAAAAGGCATATTTTAACACCTATTAAGTGGAATCCTCAAAACATGTCAGCCCTCCTTATTCTCCAGAGAACCAGCTGCATATTAACATATTGATTCTCAGCAGACATTTAATGGCTGCTCCCTACAGGTCAGCCAAAGAAGAGATGGCCCTGTACGCTGTATTGTGGGAAAACGCCTGTACGCTGTCTTGCTCCCTTTTCCTGGATAGCTTCTAAGAGGCAGGGAAGTATGCGCTGTTCTCGGTTTTAATCCCTCTATTGTCACACAGCATCAGCAATAGACAGAGATAAAGGATTCAGCTAACAGACCTGACAGCTCTATTAGGAAGTCACACCAGAACCCAAATATCAACCATAACTTACTCAAAGACTTGAAACAGAGTAAAATTCTGTATTAAAATGAAAAAAGGTGCAGAAATGGCTTTTCCTGTTGAGAAAATCACATTATCTCTGTATCTTCCATTTTTTATTTATATACCCATGTAGGCAAGAAATAAATTTATCTGACTTTCCAAGAAAGTGAATAAAACAACCTTTTTCCTACAGTGGAGTAATTTCTTCATGCAACAAAAACAAAGATTGATTCTAGCAACTGAAAGCTTTCACTGTATTAAAATTTGACAGGTGGAAAGAAAGTGTTCTTAAAACTGTTGGCAGGTTTACTTGGAGGACACACAGGCACATCAGGCAAGAACATAAAAAAAAAATGACAATCAAATCAGGAAAATATAATTTGAATTCTCGTGTTTTACTAAGAGCAAAGATAAAATATTTAGATGTTATTTCAAAGTTCCTCTTTTGTTTATTACTACATTTCCTTATTTCACTGAAGCCAATCCTAGGCAAATGAAATATAAATACATGTAAAAACAAAATAATCCACAATGAACTACAGAAAAGGTTTGTATGGCACAGAGTTCCTTCAATGCTGTCCTCTAGTTTCAAAAACTGTTGGAAAACATTAACTGAGGGGGAAAAAAACAAGTAAACAGCTGCTCAAGTTTTTGTAAAAACGTACTACAGAAATAAATATCAATTTAATTACCTTGTATATTAAATACCAAATAATAAACAGTCACTATTTCTTTTCTTTATGAAGAGCGTCATAGCTGATCATGTTGGATTTGATCCTTAGTAGCCTTCTGGGAACTCTGATGCAAAAATTCAAAAGGTATGCTGAAAAAAATGTATTGAGTTCTGCTTTGTCTGAAATCTTGAGAAACAAGTATGCCACAGGGACTGATTTCAAATGCTTTGCTTTCTAATGCTCATTACTGTGCATGCTCATAAAATCGGTTTCCTCATTTTCAATTCTACTTTATCAGATTAAAACAAGTGCATTTGCTTTAATGCAAGACAAGAAAAGAGGCCTGTTGTTGGAATTACAACCAGTGCATCATTTATGCATTATTTGTATGTCCTTAAAGGTATGTTATGTTATCATAATCCAGCAAGAGGTTTTCGAATTGCAATGCTTTCGTAGCACAGGAAAAGCCATAGCTAAGAAAATTCCTAAATTTACAAATAAAGTTAACGTATTTTTAAAGCTAAGTATTAGTTAATGCTTTACAGACATGAAATATTAAAAGCACGAATTTTAAGATTTAAAGACTTCACAATCTCTTTCTGACAGATAAAGTCTGTGTTTATATAACATTTTTAGAACAAAGGCAAAATATGACTTGTGATTCTGAGCAGTGCATCACTCGTAACTGTTCTACTCCTAAACAGTCATTCACTACCTTCAACCCATGATGGTTCCACAATAAGAGTACTCAATATCTTTTCGTGTCTACACAAACTATCGAGGCATTCCTGGCTATGTACAGTTAGGCAACTATAACTAAAGGCAAGTACCCAGTTTCATGACTTCCTTTAGTATATTTGCCCTTTCATAACTCTTGAAGCTATTTACAAAGCCTGAAGCCCAGCCTACACTCTGCTTTTGTGACTACCCTGGTATAACAAGATTGGTACACAGCTCAGGACAAACATGCTGCACATGTGTAAGCACACAATGTCTTCTGTACTCTTAAAAGCAATCCCATTCTCAGAAGACATACCACTGCCACCTGTGCACAATACTACTTAATCAGTGTCACTTTCCAAATTAGCCAGCATCACTGCTAAAAATCCCAGAGTAAACCAGCTTGAAATCTTCAGGCATAGTTCTGTAAACCCATGAGCAGGAACTGCAGAAAAATCATTTACTAAACAAACATACAGAAGTATCTTAGATGGACAGGATGATTTTCTTAAGAGGAAACAAACAAATTTCAGCAGTTGCTTACACTAAACACGATTACAAGCAGTAGTTCAACAAGTATAACCCTGATGGATAGATGATGTCCCTACACCCCAGTCATCATGCCTGCTGCAGTGCTCTGGAATTACTTAGCTGCAGTGTACAAGAGGACTCATTCTTGACCTTAATTTATATGCTGCTATGTATACAAAAATAAATGGTGCTATTTTGACATCCAGTATCAATTTTCAGCCACAGCTATTTCTGTCATAATTACACAGGCTCAACTTAAATGCATTAGGATACACTTCTGTTCAGTAAGGTAACTGAAATATCAATGAAGCTTTCTGTCTACTGGTTCATTTTTCAACAGACAGTGGGAGCCTGCCCTTCTCATTGACTTTAGAGGACAAGAAATGCTCAGCATCTACATGGAAAAAATACCATCTTTGCTAGTTTAGAGTTGGAGTTCTTTGTTTGATTGTTTTTTGTTTGTTTTTTTTTTTTGGGTTGAGAGTTTTGGTGGGTTTTTTTTGTTTTTTTTTTTCAGTTTTTAAGATTCCCAGATGAAAACTGGGTACTGATCTGTACTTGCAATCCCAAGTACACATANAGTCAATTGTTTATTAGCTCTGGTGAAGTTCCTGAGATCTATAATCAAGCTATTTTTTTCCTCTTTGCATATTACTGCAAGTAAGGATGATAATGCAGTTTAGACTCATACCATCGCAGCTGTGCAACTCCTTTTATTTTGTTTGGCTTGCAGTAATAACCAATAAAATTCAATGAGCTTGTAAAGGAGATAGTGAAGACAGAATGCAAACATTCAGAACATAAAGAAAGACCAGACAGCAGATGCATGAGAAAAGAGATTTTGCTTTCTCTTTTGCAACACTGCTATGCTAAGAGGGCTAAGATAACCTTGAAGCTTTCACTAAATGCATCAAATTTCAAAACACATTTAATGAGCAAGATCCTTAAAAGTAATTTCATCTTCATGCTAAATAACCATAGCTGCTTCTGTATCAGTAATATTTACAATCTTGTGTATGTATTACATTTTCTGATCATAGCAAAATTGCATTGCTTAAGTGGTCTAGAATTACTTCTGCAAAGTGATTAAATAGTCGTAAAACTTGAGCATTCATCATTGGACCTGCTTTAGAATACCCCACTGAAACATTCGCATGTTGGGAAATGCTAATTAGTCAAAGACATTATCCTGAAAGACAATTTCTTCTGGGAGGTGAGATGGAAAAGTGAAGAAACAGAGGAGCAGTTCATTAATGCCAAGCATTTCATTTTGAACATTTTTTGGAAAAAAAAAAAATTTTCTTGCACAATTCTTTTTGGAATCTCACAATACTAAGCACAATGTTGAAAAGATTTTAACTCTATTTTACTTTATCTTGAGAGGAAAACTATACTTGCTTCAAATTTTCAAAATGTTAGCTTGGCCTACATGTAACACCACTCATGAAGCATACATAAACCAACTTTCTGTTGATACACATGTATTTTAACAACTCCCAGAAGGAGAACAAATTTATAGCCTATCAGCATTTTAAAATTATTACTATGGATGCTTAACTAATCTTTTTCTTTCAGATAGTTCTTCGTGTAGAAACAAAACCAAAAGTATTATTTCAGCAAAAGACAAGTAACAGGTGCTCATTCTCGAAACATTAAGTCATTGAGTTAATTTCTGTCTTTAGGGTCTCTCCAACTGCAAACCAGTCTTTTCACGTTCTACAGGCCTTCTACAATCCTTTAAAATATATAAGGAATAATTCCATATTCCCAGCAAGCCTAACAAAGATACAGGTATCTTCACCTTGAAACCCACATTCAGAATAAAACATGGAGAAATTAAACAAAACCTCTCTGAAGCCTAAACAAAATATACTACATACAGTAAATCACTTGAATATCACTAAAAATTTTTACAAATATGTTATTTGTGAAGTTATGTAAATACAATCGTCCACTTTTTCACGCAGGAAAATAAGTTCCAGTGGTGGGGGAGAAGGAAGGAAAAAAGAGAAGATATAACAAGTCACTGGATTTGGATATTACATCATTTACATTTGGAAATTTATGTTAAAATTGCTTTTATACTTTCACATAAGGATTCACTTTTATAATTAACTTCATCATCATTTGATTCCCAGTCTTCAAAGGTGAATCTTTAAAATTAAAACCAGGATTCAACTCAAATCTCTAAGCCCTCTGACTTACAAATAACTCATACGAATAACTTCATTAGTTGCAATATGATATTCATGTGAGTATAGTTAGTCATGCTCAAGGATTAGACCTCTTTTCCAATTATATTTACATGGAAACAGGTTGAAAACTAAACATCTAGCTAATCACACGAATACAGCTGCTTGTTCAATAGTTCTATTAATCTGTCCCACCTCTGCATCCTTTGTGGTAAGGAGCCCACAAGACAGGAGTTCTCAGATACACAGGTACAGTGCAGTTATGATAGGGAGCTCAGGCAAGCTCTTTCCTACCCAAGGAAACCATAAGATCGTTGTTGCCTTCCCATACACTGACTAGCTGCCAAGGCACTGAGGGACCTAAACCCATGTTGTGTGCGTTGTTCCACTACCAAGGGCACACAGATGAGGTTCTGTTTAGAACCTTCAAGAGATTCTGATAAATGAATATTAAAGCATATTCTGAAAATCAAGTTATTCTAACTCAAATTGCAAGACAAGATCCAGAGCTCCCAGCAATAGGCAAGGATGGACTGTTCTGAGCAAGAAAAAAAATGCTAATAAAGGCAATCTGTTTACATGACACACATGTTCTTTCCACAAAATTCAATAAAATAAATATCACTTAAACAAAATTAAGATACTGACATGGTAAATGGATGACAATCCTTGTTATGCAGAACTATGATTAAGGTTAAAAAGATAAGTGACCAGTATATAGTAACCAAAAAGCTTTAAAAATCTCACCTTCAGACAAAATCCTTGTTCTAAAGTCTTTATTTAATTATTTTAGAATGTGTTCAAACAGTACAACCTACTGAAAAAAAAAGAAAAAAGAAAAATCCAACAATCAAACCCACACTGTCAGATGCTATCTTTAATCCCAATCTAGACAATATCTAAGGAGGAAAGCATACTTGCTCGTGTGGTAAACAAAGAAAACTATTGGAAAACTAAGCAGCAAAAATTACACATTGCCAGCATAACAAAAAGCAGAACACATTTCAGTTTGATTGACAATGATGAAACGGGGAAATTGGGAAAGTAAACTAATTGTAAACAATTTTTTGAAAAACGCTGATATACAGCATATTAGACAATGGAAGCCAAAACTTTATTTCTGGGCACTGCCTAAATACATGGGAGTTAAAGTACAGAACTAAAAAAAAAAAAAAAAAGAAATCCATTTTAAGCACAAAACTAGAACTGCACTGTTGAATAGTATCTCAGTAAACTACAAAGAGACCAACCAAGAGGATTGTCTTTGAAGGACCAAGCATTTCTCAGGATTTAACCTGTAAGAAAGCAGGGAATAAGGGAACTGGTACTGGCCTGTGGCAACTGCATCATTAGTCAGATAACAGACAGAAACAGGTCACAGTCCTGCTTGCGTTACGTGAAATCCTCATCTAGTATTTTGGCACTGGAATTTCCCCTAAATAGGCCCTAAGAGAACAAGACCTGTCTCCGACACAAACAATCTTTATTTCCATGGCAGCCACTTAAGCATTATAGAGATAACAATCACTGTACTATATCCTCAAGTACATTACTGCAACTATTACATTGCATTTCTCTCACAGCTTTAGAAAGAGCTGAACAAATACCTAGAAATATCTTGCTGAAACCCAGGATTAACCCAAAGAATAGTCTCCTGCAGACTTGATCATGCATTCAGGAGTTGTTTGACTGCTCTCTGTGCCACTGAGATCAGCCAGCCAGCTTATTGCAGCAGCTTGAATGGTCGCTCCGTTTCATTTATTAGGAATATCTTGCCCTGATTTCCAGTCCACTTACTTATATGCTATGTACAGACCATAATGTGATTATTTTTCTTACTGAAGGAATAACTGACTTCCCTGGCTTCATTTTATGCAAGATGAAGTCTGAGCCACACAGGCAGATGCAGAACTAGGTCCAAATCCTCTCAAGGGACACTCAGCTGTCACGATATAGCAATCTTCACCACGAAGTATGCAACACAGTTGTACCTATTCCACTCTTTGCCAGCCATTCATCTGATACAAGCAACCAACAAAAAAAGCATCCTGCCTCCTTTAAGGGACCTGCCCTGTTCTCTTCATGTACCTACACGTGCAACCTGCCTGAAATTTAGGAAAGTTACTATTCCCAACTCATAAAAATGTGGAGCTAGGAGATTTTGAAGCACATGTATCAGTTATGTAAAGTTTGACAAAGAAGGATATCAAATCTAAATGTGAGGCTACATTTACACTTCTATATTATCAGTTTCAATAAAACATGTTTTCTTAAAAAAAAAAATTTCCCTGCATTGCTCTTCTGGAAGCACGTCAGTCTGGCTGAGTTTAGGAAGCAATAGCTTGGCCTCTAGAACCTGTATAGAAAGTGAAAACTTCACATAAAGGATATGGCTAGGAAAAGGAAAAGTAAATTGTACCAAAATCTTCCAATATCCCACTCTGCATTCACTAGTTTTCTCCTTCATCCACCAGTCCTGATGGTGAATTTATTGTTTCAAGTCTTAGCACTTAACACAAACATTAAAAATTAATGAGATTATTCTTCAATAATCAGTCTTCCCCAGTCTCTAATCCTATTTTAAAGGGTGTTAAAAATGAAGTAATTAAATTGGTGGAATTAAGCCACACCATCTTCCCTTAAAGTACATCTTCCACAGTCTAGATACAGAGGTACATATTAAAATTTGAGAAAAAAATCTGCATTATTGAATTAATCATCAAAAAAAAATCAAAATTTTGGCTGTAAGTCACCTACTCTCACTTCCCCCTAAAAATATGATCACTTCCTACACCAGATTAGGACTGAGAAAGAGCAAGCTCAGAGCCTCTCTGACTCACCTGCTCCAGTAGTACGGTAGCCCTCTATATTAAATTTTTGCTGTGTCCAGTCTGAACTGCCCAAGCTGCCATTCACAGCTATTGCCGCTGGCTAAACTGCATGCCACTACTGAGAGCAGTTCGGGGCCATCATCAACATTCTTTTTAAGTTACTGTGAGCTAACACAAAATCATCCCTCAGCCTTCTCTTCACCAATCTAGCTCCCTAAAAAAAGACAGCTCCCTAAAATCTCCTGTCACATCATGTGGTCTCTGATCACTTTGGTATCCCCTCACTGGACTATTTCCAGGTTGTCAATACCCCTTTTGTATTGCTGATTATAAAAACAACGTATCGCTGTCCAGAAGCAGTTTTATCAGCTCCAAACAGAGGTGTTAACAGTTTCCTTTAGCCCACTAGTCACGCTCCTCCTTCCTTCTAATATAGCCTGCTATGCAGTTAGTCTTGTCTGCAGTGACAACACACCACTGACTCATATTCAGATTGACATTCTTAATGATCCAAGGTATTTTTCAGCAGGGCTCTGTCACTCAGCCAGATACTTCCCATCCTGGACTGACGCATGGGGTTATTCAATTTCAGATGCAGAATCTCAGTCTGCTCGCTTTTAAATACGTGAGCCTCCTGCTGGCTCAGTCCTCAGGTTTCTCAAGGTTTCAAGATGCTTTAAGACTTAAAGGTCTACTTCAGCTATCCAAGCATTATTCACAAACTTGCTGAGGGTACATTCTGTTCAGTTCGGTCATCCAAGTTACTAGTGAATTAAACGGCACAAGTACAAGAATCAACACTTTAAGAATTCCACTTACTAGTCTGCAAACTAGTCAAGAAACTGATTACTACCCTTTCAGTCCGGTAATCTAGTCAGTTTTCAGCCCATCCTTCCTCAGCTTGCTATTGACAATAATGTGGAAGAAGGTATCAGAAGCCTTAATAACGTTCCAGTTACATATCAACTATTTCCCCCTCACTCACGTTGTCAGATGTTCATCCCAGAAGGCGGTAAGGCTAACTGCACTTAAATCTGTTGACTCTTTCCACTTACCCTCTTTCAGGTCCCGTGTCTAGAAATACTTGCCAAGTAGATGCATGTCATGATCTGAGAAAATACACTGACGTAGCCTATAGATCCCTCCATCTTTCTCCTTATCTTTCTTAATGACTGATATAGCATCAGCCTCTTCCTAGTTCTCAGTTGCAGTGTAATGATTAATAGACATTCAAACCAAAGTCTGCCAAAATAGAAAGTTGAACAAATTATCTAAAATACTGATCAGAAAAGATGCAAATGAAAATGTTTTCATTAAGAGACTTTCCTTTGCTGTATGTATTCAGGTGCACTATCACACTAAAAGGAGCCACTGACTGTCATTATGCACAAATTATGCAAACAGTGCAGTTATTGCAATAATATTGAAGTATATTAATGAGCCAAGATCCTTGATATTTTTCTTTTTTTTCTAAATCATTTTTTAAATACTGAGTCAGAAAACGAGCAAGAAAGCTGACACCACCTTTCATCATATGACATCTTCAAAGCAGGGAAGGCTTGTAATGAGATGTATGTTGTTAGAACAGGCTAATGCTGAAAAAAGCACAAGGTCAAGCATTCAGGTGCACAAGTCAGACCAACATAAAAGCTTCTATACCCTTTCCTTTTAACAGTTGCCCCATCAACTATATCACCTATGCCTACAAATCTTGCATTATAACTACAAAGGGCCTACCTTGTTAAAGAAAAGGCAATAAAAAGTTCTCAAGGGACATTAATTATATATCATTCAAATTTAAAGGAAAGAAATCATAAAATAATTCTTTGCATGAGCACAGATGAACTGAGAGGGAGTAGATACAGCGGTCAACACAAGAATATCAGAAGTGGGAAACACTCAGAAGGGTAGGCTCCACTTGAATCTTTTTCTGGTTGAAAAGGGGAAGGAGCACATTGGTTTCTCTTCAGATTAAACTAAAGACAACCAGTCAGATCTCTCTTAATCCATTTGCTCCCAATGCAGTCAGAAAAACACCACCAGCTATGGTCTTCAGAAACCAGCAAAACAAATCAAAAAGCCACAATGATAACTTTTACTCCCTCTCAACTGTTCAAGCAAAATCTTAAGTATTGGATAATTTCTCATGCTCCGTAAAGGAGTACAACTGCATGTCACATGCATCCCACTCAGCCAGAAAGTGTCTTTTTATATGTGTTCCTACAGACTCACAGAATAAACCAGAGTTTACTTTCTAAAAGTGAACAACAAGTGGCTAATGGACTTATCACCAGCCTCTAACTATTTACCTGTTCTTAAATAAATAAGTGTATTAATTTGAGTCATTAACATAGCTCCTCTGCATTTAGATAGGCGTTGCTGTGGCACATGCTATTAATGAATTTATATTTCTGCATCTGAGAGTCAAGCCACACTAAACTACAGGACAAGCAGCAGTGCCAATTCAGTATCAGCAAACAGGCACTGTGACAAACCTCACTGCGTTGCTATCAAATTGATTACAGACAACTGTCCATTTTTTACAGTCCATCATTCAGCCTCAGCATGAAAAGCTTCTAAAGAAGATGTCAGTGCAGCAAATAAACTGTGGGATGCTTACAAATCTTTACAGACTGCAGTGGGAAAAGTCACAGTTATGTACACCGTCTATGCTGCTTTTAAAATCCAATATGCATCACCGTGGTACATCCAGTCCTTCTTTCAGAGACCAGGGTACTGACCTAGTGTTATACCTGGGTTTTGCAATGCAATTGTTGTGCACGCAGAAAGGGCATTGGATGAACCTACATTATTAATTCCATCCTAAGAGTTTAACCATTACTTAAGGTTTCAAAATCCACTGGTAAACGTGAAAGCGGAAATAAAATGTTGGTTATTTTATATGTGCAACAGGAAGCATAGTGGTCAAAGGCTTCAGAGTGAAAGGTGCCATTCACATGCTACAGATGAAGCTGCACCTAAATCCCTTCATGTAGTTGTAGCCATATAGAAAACGCAACCCATCACAGGTTTTTCCACACCTGGCCATCTTCAGCCAGTAGAACAGTATCTTGGAGGTTGCCTTAAATTGTGGCTGGAATGCATAGTGTTTGGTTGGTCCTTGCCACAATTTGTTGCGAACAAACAAATGTAATCCAAAAAAACATCTATTTACACAGCATATGCTACTGAAAACATATAGAAAGAGGAGCAGCATCCTCAATTTTCTGAGATCTGAAAGAAACAGAATGGCATTAAGTGTGTTGGAATAGGTTCTCACACAGAAGCACGTAGAAGGAAAACGGCTTAAAATAGATAGTTTGAAGGGTACATTTATTCCCTGAAAAAAAAAAACCAACCTAGTATTCCCATGTCGGTTCAAAATGATGCAGTTGTAGAATGTCGAAGTTTTGAAGATTTCAATTCATTGAAATTATGTTACTGGTTGACAAAAGAATGCAGTAAGCCATCCATTTTATCAAGCCTAGTATAAACTTGAGGATTGTGCTGACTTACTATGATGAATGAAGCCTATTTATAGCATCACAAGCAGTTACCCTCAAGTGCTCTGACAACAAAAGCTTCAAGTAATGGCCTACACTGACAATGAAGTGAACAAAGATGGGTGTAACTACATACAGGAAAGACAATATCAAAAAATAAACAAACTTTCAATGACTTTCAAAGAGGAAAAATAGTACTTCCCATGGGTAACATTTGTAACATCTGAGCACAGACATATTTCAGTAGATACACATTAAAAACAAACAGGTTTTTACCAAGATGGTCTGCTATGTTGAAATCAGATAGATCACAAAAGCAGGATATTTACCAGTTTCAGGACAGCATACAGTGCAATTCTTAAATATATCTATATACGTCAGGATTCTGAAGACTGAAATATATAGAAGTGAAAAGATAACGTCAGAAATCTCTTCTGTTCTATTTTTTCCCAATGAAAAATTTTGTTAAAAAAAATCTTAAAATGAATAAAAACTAAGAGACTTTCTAGATGGAAAGGCTACTGACAGCGTACAAAAGGTTTGATTTAAAACTTAATTACACAGCCAGACACATAATTGCAGTGTTACTGTCAGGGTGGATAGATAATTGTGACCAAAGGGTAACACTACAATGTGAATTGCAGGTTAGTGTGTTAGAATACCACATTAACTGGCAAAATGCTATTCCAGATTAATCTGTTCATTATTTTGGAGGGTGCTACATAGCTGAGGAAGATAGACTCAATACAGACAGATACTAGTTACAGGGAATGTCTGAAAAACATAAGATATTTTCTGAGGACTCAAGGAGAGACAGGCACGGAAACTCAATGAACACATGAAATCTAAGCAGCAAGGTTCACATTTTGAAACAACTAGGGAAACAGACTACAATCAGATATTTGCTGGGTAGACAATCCAGCCTGAAGAAATTGAGAGAATACTAATGGATATCAGAACACTACTTTGTATGTTGTCAAACAGATAACCAGTGGCAGTTTTTCACTTATAAAAGTTGCTGTCACAGGATATTATTACTCAGAAAGACAAATTCTTGCACATGAGAAAAAATATTTCATACCATTACATGTAAGAAAAGGGCACAAAGGGCTGTGACTGATCTAAGAATCACCCTCTCAAAACCACTCCCCCATAGATTCACATCCACAGAGAAAGAGTGCTCTGAAGAGGTAAGTGAAGCTGCATGGTCTTAAGGCCCAAGGGAGAATAATGAAGTGATTGATCGCAACTGTCAAAAAGGAAGCTAAACTCACCTCAATGCCGAAGGAAATGTAGAGGTGCCTTGTTTTAGACAGACGCATTATGACAGAAAAGCATTTCAACTGTTTGCATAACTATCTGTCCTCTACTTACAGAAATGCAGACCCAGAGCAAAACAAAACTATTTTTAGGTGTGCTTCTAGTTAAAATAACATAGCTTCTATACCTATTATATTTGTTTACATGCTATGATCCCATGACTGTAATCAAAAGCTATCTTTCACTTGTGTAACTGCAATAGGTATTCAGCACATTGTTTTATACTTTTCTGCAGATCCCAGCCACTCCCTCAGCAAGTGACTGCCTGCTCAGCTTCCACATACTGGTGGTAGACAAAGCAGCAATGCAACAGCACAAACCTGAGGCAAGCCAGTGGAGCTGAGCTACATGGCCTGCCCAGCCCTTACGCTCCAAACGTGTAGAACAGCTCACTGTTGGGCTCAGACACAGGATGTTTCCCATTGCAGAACTTGCTGGACAGCTTTATGCGAACCAAGTAATGAATCACATAATAGCTCAGCTTTGTACTAAGCTTGCAAGATCGCAGGATGAATCCTTGTCAGGCTGTGTCTGAATTTTGCTTGACCTGCCTGCAGCTTTGTATTACTTGGTTTTGCTGTCACCACAATTTTTGTAATTGAGCAGGTGTCTATGGCTAATTTGTTATGATCATAGTTGGTATAGATAGCAGCATCACACAGTTACTCTGTGTAGAGCGAGGTATTTAATACCACTAAAATAATGAGATGAAGGCCTGACATGATAGCAGTGGCCTACAGAATTGAAGTAGCGCAGTAGAGCCACAAAATTGAAGCGAGATGGGTCAGCAGCTTGGGACTGGAGATCCCACAGCTGTAGCAACTCAACCAGACTAGGACTGAGAGAGCGTGTAATTGCAAAACCCAACATAAGATATAAAAATCAAACAAAGTGCCCTGAAGAGAGCTATGGGCTTCAGCTGGCTTCAACCCACATATTCCCTTCTGGCAACCAGGGGGCACTCAGCACCATGATGGTGAGCACAATCTAGATAACAATGTAAATGTGAATCTTGCTATCCCTATTGGAATCGCTTTACTATGGAAAGTGCGATTTCTAATTGTGATTTGAGTGAATTGCTCTGTCACTGTGCTGTACTAAAATTCCCTGTAATTGCAAGTAACTTCAGATTAAGTTTTGTATTATATATTAAACCCTCTATATACAGAATATCCAAAAGAACATGGTCCAAGAGTATGGCTTGTGACAAAGTTAATACAGCAACAACAAAAAGATATCCTAAAAGAGAGGTTTCCAAATTTAAGCAGCTAAAACCTGATCTACTCCTCTAAAAAAAAAAAAAAAAGAAAAGGAAATAAAATTTTAAAAGACTTTAAAAAACATAAACAGGAGAAAGAACTCCCTTGGGCCTTAGAACTTGAATTTTGTTTCCATAGGACAGGAAAACGGCTGCACAAAGAGTAACAGGAAACCTATGCAAAAACTGTGGCTTCAGTTACACATTTTAGGTTATCCATGTAAAAACTCCCTCTAAAACAAAGTGAGTGATCCTCCACCAAAACTGCAATTTTAACTTGAGGAAGAGAATTTATGAATTAAGCAATTGATTTGTCTAGAACTTCAGAAATATTTGAAGAGGCTTATTGAAGGTTCAAGTCTTTGGTTAGCCTTTTATCCCTTCAAAATGGAAAGGTTCTGATCAAAGACATCTGTAGATTGAAATTTCTGGTGATAGGATCTTAAAGACACACTTCATTTTCACCACAAAGGAGGAAAAAGATCAGTACGCATCATATACTGTTAAAATTAGTTTATTGTGGAATTCTAAACTGTTTTAATATCATTGTAACTACATAACTCATAGACAAACTTTAAACTTATTTGGATACTATTGAACCTTAATTCTCAGGTGTAGATCTATTGCAAGTTCAAACTTCACTTCGTATTTGTTGGGCTCTAGTTTTTATCATTTGGGAATAAACAGAATTGTAACATTTTATCAAAGCATAACATAGTGTTCAAGTACACATTATGTGGTTTTTTTTTTTTATTATTCTTAGAGTACAGAAGACTTAAATTGCCCACAGCAAGATACAGTTCCATTTAGCAATAAATGCATGGAGGAGTAGAAAACACTAATATGCGAGAAAAGACAGAAACAGATGGGAAAGCACAATAGAAGTATTCAAGTTTTCAAAATGACATGGAAGGAACAAAAATTGCTAAAACAATGACAAAAACTTAATTGTCTTCAAAAATCCTTTTCAAAACTGTAGTTGCAAAACCAAACTGCCTGAAAAGTACTGGCAAGACAAGCTGAAGAAGGATCACTGTGGAATCCAGAGAATGCTTTTACTGTTTCTCTTTCATTTCCAGAGAAGACAAGAAATGAAAATAATCAGTAACTGAACTCTCCACAGTTTAGTCTTTAAACTGCACTTTCTTTTCTCTTTAGAAGACATACGCTGTTTTCAAAAACCATGGCCTCACGAACTCATCTTTTAATGCAAATAAAAGTTGCTGTAGATTGATATTGTTTAATTCAAGCACAGAAGAAGAGAAATACTGAAAACAGGTAATGTAGCTCAGTCAGAGGAACATCAAATAACACAGAAGCATGACTTGGACATGTATTAGAAGTGGGGCAGAGGTGGAGAAGGCACTCCTCTGCCACCCTACATGTCATGTGCATTTAAACAGATATTACATCAGACTTTCTGAATCATTCCAAATACTACAAAAAGAAGTTGACCCATGGTTTGAAGTATGGTTTTTACAGTAACTTGCTAAAAAACTCAGTCCTTGAAAACAAGTAGACAAACAGATCCAACCCCAACTTCTCAAAAAAAAGGAAAGAAAACACTCAACTTTCCTTATCACAAAGCCACCTTTCAATCTTTTTGGAGAGTTATATTCAACTCATTCCACTCCCCTGCATCATTTCCCTTGTGACTGCTTAAATTTACATGCTTCAATACAGGAACAAGCACAACTTGGTTATTCTTTTAAGTTCAGTTGGGTCCTCTCAAGTGATTTCAAGGTAAGATTGAGAATCAATTCCACTAAGCTGGTTAAATGACTGGAGTTTAGATGTGAAAATATTTTAGATTAAAAAAGCCCCAATGAATGATAACAGAGAGAAAGATCAGCAGTGTTAAACTGTTACAAATTTAATATATTAAAATTCCAATTCAGAGCTCATTATTATTACTTTCTTAGGGTATCTTTATTCCCAGCTCGAAACTCTTCCACTAACAGCAAAAAAATGAGTTGAGGCAGAGTTGTTGGTTGATCAGAAGCATGGTCTTATCCTGGCTGCATGATAAAGAATATTTTGCCTATTTTTACAATGTCCTTTAATAGTGCTTCAAATTAGCATTAGACTGAACTGCCATTAAGTGATATTCTACCCAACTTCTCTGAAGCATGAAGTTATGTTAAGATAAATATTTAAATTTAATTTTATTCTCATAATTAGCATTTTCTTCCTTCTCTTCAAAGATGGTTTTGCTGGGAGGTTATATTCTCTCAACACTCTTCCATCACACTAAATCTTCACAGAAGTCCTTCCACGCCTAGCTCATTTCCAACAGTCCCCCAGGTATGTATTTTGGGTTATTACTCCATCCTTTTTTCAGTGAAGTAATTTTCAGTTTCTTCATACTCCATCCTCAAGACACAGCAGCTGTAGAAGATGACTTAAGAGTTTCTGAAAAAGAAATACTTGTCTAGGTTTCCACTCTTGTACACTGCCATTTTCTGAGAAGCAACAACATGAATATACTCATGGCTACTCCAAAGAGCTGTCTGAAAGCAGACCCCGATTAAATCAAGAACTCAAGAATCCTGTAGAGCACAGCATAAAGTATATTAATGATTTTTCTTCTTCACCAGCCACTGCGATGACTCTCTTCAGAACTCCAGTAGTGGGAATCTCGTATCTCAAAAGCAATCCTATCAGCTTAAGGAAGCACCTGAGAAGCAGTAGCTGTACTTGCAAAGCCTTATATTTCAGTAGTATGTTGGTCCATCCACTGGATCAGAAAAACGGTATCCAATATATTTGTGGCATTCAAAACGTATTATACAGACAATGTAACAGGAACTTGAATTAATATCCAAAATGAATATTCATGAAATGTAAAGATGACATAAAGAGGAATCTCTGACTTTGTTTTAAAACCTCATTGAAACAAGAGAATTCTGTAAGTAAGAAAGTGAATATATTGGCATACTACTGAGAGAGATGGTGACAGAAATATAAATTGTATGTAGTTAGCCTGGGTCTGAAATACAGCAGCCAAAACATGCAAGGACAAAGATGGCATCTGATGTTTGAGAGTAAGCAAGACATGAATATATCATAATTGAACCTACTTAGAAAGTTTACAAAATACTTCAGTTTTTTTTTTTTTATTTATTTTTTAAGAACACGAATTATTGGTTCGTACAAGGCAACAAAAAAATATCTCTTGGTGATTATAACGCGTTATAGTGTGCAGCTTAATAAGAAAAACAGCTGAAAAGTCATTCTGTGATCAGATTCACAGCTCAGTACTTGGACAACTGTACAAAAAGAAGCGACTTGGTGGCCAGACTAAATGAGTTCCCAAGACTCTTTGGCCCTCAAAATGCTAGAATTGAAGCAATCACATAAGTTTATGATTTCTGTTCTGAAACTCAAAGCATGATATAAAGGCATGGCAAAAACAATCTGGCAGTGCCAAGAGAACAAATTAAAACTTTCAATTTTTAGTGCTATTTTCATCTGTAGTTTTACTCATATATGTTATGCACATTTTATATATAACTTTCTTTCCAGAAAGTACTAATATCAAAGTCTGCATAAGTCATGTACATATTATTCTCATTTAATACTGACATGCATTAAAGTAATAATGTCTATGTCTTATCTGTGTTTCAGACTTGTTACGAAATTCTGACTAGAACTTAAATATTTACCAATATTCTCATCAGTAAGCTGTCAAAGTATCAAAAGTTACGTTAGAAAAAAAAGTCTCATAAAGACTGTTTTAACAGAAAATTTATTGGAAACCACACCAAAGCCAGAGACTTATTATTTCTGGAATCAGAACTATGATTTACTAAACATATTAATCAATTGCTTATTTAAACAGTGGGGGAAATATTCCAGTGTAAGAGCCTAAGATTTTTTTTTGAAAGGGAAGACAAGTACCTGAAAAAAAAAGTATTTGACTTGAAAGAGATTTCAAAGCAATTGAAAAGAAATAATCAGTGTTACACAACTTGCTCTTTGCATAAGGTTTCTGAAAGAGAACGAAGCTGTTCTCTGGAACAGGCTACTGCTAAGAGGGTGAAGGAAACTAAACATGAGTCACAAAAAAGCTAGCACAGTAGTAGGATACTATTTCTGCACTGAACATAGTTGTCAGTGCTTTAAGAGCTCTCTTGCTCTTAGGAAATTTTATCTCATGTTCTCCAAGCACTCTCACTAAAAAAAACCTGCCAAAACAAGTCTTTACTACATCATTGTCACTACATTCTTCCTCAGCTTCCCAGAGATGTTTCTTTATGCCAAGAACTGTAGTACTGTGAACCACATGTCTACAGATTTCCAGGAAAAGCATCAGCTTTACTATGTATTTACTCAAAAGGCTCTCCAGCAGCTATTTCTACCTTCAAAACAGCATTACTAACAGATCTCTTCCCAGGAACCTTTTAACATCAACTGGGATCAAAAGTCTCTTGCACACAGATGAAAATTCTCAGCTGAAAACATACCATGCTTTTTGCAGGAGAAACGCATGATAGATGTGACCAGTAGGATTTGCATCCTCTGAAATCATATCTTCCTTTGTTTGAAGAATTTTCCCTATATTTACAGATACGAAAGCAGGTGACAATGTTAAAACAGAAATGGCCTTAACATTTTCTGAAGTCTGTGAAGCATTTTACTGAATGTGTTTGCTTTCACTTCATAACAAAAAGTCTTTCTTCACAAAGTGATATTTAAACATATTTTATCCAGCATGGAGAACTGAAATTGTCTAGTGTTAAGAGTGTTCAATGCTTTTTCTTTAAAGAATTTCAATCTAAAAAATAAATAAAACACAAAACAAAACAAACCAACTGAAAAAAAAAACCACCAGCTTTCACTTTCATAGGAGTTGTTAACTCCTCCTGTTTATGTGGATAGCTTGAAAACAGTTGAAAACAGCAAAAGCTGAAGTTCATTGCCTGGCATCTCATGATTTCTCGAAAATATGGTATGATTCTGACCTCATCTCCAGAAGTGCCCATTGACCTTGAAAAAGCTAGAAATGAGAGACAATCTGGATTCATATTCTTTATCCACCAATTATTTTCAATTGCATCTCAAAAGTCATAAGGTAATTCATTATGCTTGTCCAGGCGTTAAACAAATGAGATGGCCAAGATGTTAAACCAAAGAGTTCAGAATTTGAATTTCTTAAAATAAGTCTAACTCCTCAACAACAAAATATAGGATTCCACATCTATTTTGTCATAAATCCCCACCCTGAAAACCACATAGCTAAATCTTCTGATACGTTCGTGACCACTATGAATGTCACTTGACATAACAGGCAATACTGTTTTTAGATCCAGTAAATCTGTTCCTCAAAGTAAGACCGCACATGGATGTGTTCTTCCAACTAAGCACTGTAAAGTTTCAGAGTTTCCCCATAAATCACTTATGTTTCACATAGAAAATTAAAGCAAACAAACATCTATCACTTCACTGTGCCTTCTTCCATGTATCCTGCCCTCTTCAAAGAGCGAAAAATACCTATTAGTTGCAAATATTGTAAATCCCAGTCTACTTTCTTGCAATCGCTCGATATACAAACACACACAACTTTTAAAAACCAAGTCTTTTTTTGACTACAGTCAAAAATAAAGCAAAAATCACATACCAGGCACGATGTCATTCATTCATCTAAAAAGCAAGGGCTAGACATCTAAATAGTCAGATAGGAACTTACTTCACCTACTTCCCTGACACTGAATTGATATAATGCATTTCATTTGCCTGAAGCACAGTAATGGTGGCCTAGAATTCTTCTAACAAAACACTATTGAAAGCCTGTCAAAACATACATTATGAAGAATAAAAAACTAAGCCAATTTGCTCTTTCCAACCTTTACTACAAAATAATAAGAAGAATATTGAAATCACATGGCTTTTCCAGTAGTGTGGCTGAATATAAATGTATCAAACTACCTTTGGTGAACTCACCATGTACTCTGAGGAATGCACTAAGATGCCCCCCAAAATTAGTCTAATTCTTGAGCCTAGTACATACAATCTTCCAGCGTCAAGACAGCTTCTGACTATGGATCACCCATCAAGTAAGAAGTTCACTTGAAAGAACAGCTGTGAAATTTTTGTACCCTGTACTGCAATGATTCAATAGATTGTCTTGTTAGACAGCAGTGCCTTAGGTTAGCTGCCTGGTCTGTTCTTCGTAGTAGGGAAATGCAGAATTCCTTTCTTGCAGGCTCTTTTGCTATAATCCACAGGAATCAGAAATAACTTTGCTAATCTTTTCCATTTAAACTTCTTTTTTGGCTAGTGGTTTCAGCATCAAGTCCCTCTAATACTCACTGATTTATTCATTTATTTATTGATGTGGGGGATTTTTATTTTATTTTTTTTGGTACAGTTGCAAAATACACGATCAGGCATATCCCATGATCAGGCATATCCTAGCAGTATCATCACAAAACTCAGCAATAGAAAGGTAATACTCAATACTCTTCACATTCCAGACAGGTACAGTGTATCTTCTACCAGTGTAACTTTCAAGTCCATCTTCTCAACATCAGAAAGTCAAAAGGTGAGACAGACACTTGTCATAGAAATAATACAGTAACATAGGCTGAAACTCTGGTCTTAAATCACAGCAATAATCCATGCTCAGGAAACGCTACTGAGCTGTAAGAAAACACGCACACAAACATTTAAACCCCTAACACTCAGAAGAGAGAGCTGAAGAAGGGTTTTTTTTTTTTTTT
>WBMW01005462.1:529088-579594 GCA_013396635.1 Penelope pileata
TTGGTTGATGGTCGGCTGAACATGAGCCAGCAGTGTGCCCAGGTGGCCAAGAAGGCCAATGGCATCCTGGCCTGCATCAGAAATAGTGTAACCAGCAGGAGCAGGGAGGTGATCCTCCCCCTGTACTCAGCTCTGGTGCGGCCGTGCCTCGAGTACTGTGTTCAGTTTTGGGCCCCTCACTACAAGAAAGACATTGAGGCCCTGGAACGTGTTCAGAGAAGGGCAACAAAACTGGTGAGGGGTCTAGAGCACAAGTCTTATGAGGAGCGGCTGAGGGAGCTGGGATTGTTTAGTCTGGAGAAGAGGAGGCTCAGGGGAGACCTCATCGCACTCTACAGCTTCCTGAAGGGAGGTTGTGGTGAGGAGGGGGTTGGCCTCTTCTCCCAGATAACTACTGACAGGACGAGAGGGAATGGCCACAAGTTGCACCAGGGTAGATTTAGACTGGATATAAGGAAAAACTTTTTCTCTGAAAGAGTGGTCAGGCACTGGCCTGCCTAGGGAGGTGGTGGAGTCACCGTCCCTGGTGGTGTTCAAGAAGCGTCTGGATGAGATGCTAAGGGATATGATTTAGTAGCTTAGTGGGTAGGGATGGTGACAGGACGACGGTTGGACTAGATGATCTTGTAGGTCCTTTCCAACCTAGTGTTTCTATGATTCTATAAGAGAGCCAAGACTTGCGGGTCATTCTGTGAAAATGCAGCTATGCAAGAAAAAGCAGCCAATTAATTTTTGCTGAATGAAGTTTCACTGATTTTGTGATCTTGAGGAAGATTTGCCTGGTAAAAAGCAAAGGTGGGCTGCTCAGTAGGGAAGAGCTGCCACCATGATGCCACCACTACAGCAGAGGGAGGGCTGCAGTGAGAGCTCTTCCCAGCTGCATGTGGCCCCCAGGCCATGGGTGGACACACCTACTCCAAAACAAAGAGCTTCCCTAACACTCTCCTTGACTTATCCTTCCCATAAACATGTAATACCTAAAATAGAAATGATAGATATTGGCTCATATACAGCCCAGGTATATGAAATTTCTCCTCCCTTCCCTTTCAACTGGTGCCTAACTCAAAAAGGCGTTTCTTGAGAAAATCCTGAGATCATAGCTCAAAGTTTCTTGCCCAGGGACTCTCTGCTCCTGGCCTGAATCTGAGAAAAACATCTCCCTTCTGCAACAAGAAAGCAAAATGACCTTATACACACAGCAGCCCATATGAGGTCTCTTTTAAGGGTACACACAATATTTTTTTTTCCACTATCTGCATTAACAACAGAACACCAGAAGTCAAACCTAATGTCTTGCCTAGAGCTTCAGCCATCTACAATGCTTCCAAATATTCTACTTTAATATTATCCTGCCGAGTACTGCTTTGTTCATGTAACGTGTCATGAAACAAGGCAGTTTTGCTTCTTTTTATAATGGTTTGAATTTCAAGTATTTTTTTAATTACTATCCAGCCTTCCTCCTTTAAAATTTGAAAGGCTCCACAAAATCTCCTAGTGATTTTAGCAGGATAACTCAGAAGTACATGAGAGAAAAGCTTCAGCATATCATATAACAGTTGGTTTTTCCTCTCTAACTTGAGTCAGCACCAACACTGGTTACATAAAGATTAAAAAAAAAAAAAAAGACTCAACTAACAAAGAATGACTACTCTCCGCTTAAATGCTCCCAACTTCATTCTCTATCAACATATTATTGCAACTAAGTGATTAATTAGGAGAGAGAAAACATGCTGTCTTAGAACACATTCCTACATCATTGGTATTGAAACCACCTACTAAATCTGTAAGAATTTTCCCTTACCAGTTAGCATATACTATCTGAGAACTGAGCAACCTCCTAAAAATTTTATTTCATTATTTCACAGCTGGACTCGGCAACATGATCACAAAGAGAAACCAACACAAAAATTCGTATTCCTGCCAATATTTTACAGATCTCAGCATGAGGATTTACAATAATTGATTTCAGTTTTGCTGAAATGTCTATTCACAAATCCAACAAAATTGTTCTATTTATGGAACCCAGTAAATGAATACTGTCTGCTAGTGTTACTAAGGGAATGAGTGTTTTTATTTCAGTGACAATACCAATATCCTCAAGCATTCAGAACTAAATGCACAGCTGCAAACAAAACTCAAAAACTCCTGCAGCAAATTCTTACAATTTTGTATGACCTAGACATCACAAGAGAAGGTGACACTAAAGAATTATGGGATGTTTGCTTCGTATTTCTTTTCAGTCAATGGTCTTTGATTGACTCGAAGTGACACCATGTATTGTGTCTGGTTGGAATAGAGTTAATTTTCTTCATAGCAGCTCATATGGTTGTGCTGTGTTTTAGATTTGCAACCAAAACAGTAGGTTTAGCTACTGCTGAACAGTGCTTTTCCAGTGTCAAGGTCTCTCTCATTTCTCACAGCAAGTAGGCTGAGGGCGGACAAGAGGCTGGGAGAGGACACAGCTGGGGCAACTGCCAGGAACTGACCAAAAGGAAATTCCTTACCATATCACACTCAGTTCAGCAATAAAACCGAGGGGACTTTGTAGAAAGTTGCTGTTGTTTGGGGACCAGCTGGTGGTGAGTGATTGCTTTTGCATCACTTGTTTTTCTTTTATTAAACTGTTTTCATCTTCATCTACACTAGTTTTTCTGCTCACTTGTGCCTATCTGAGTCTCTCCTCCATCCCACTAGGGGTGGTGGTGAGCAAATGACTGAGCAGGGGCTTAGCTGCTGGCTGGGATCAATCCACCACACACCATTAGTAAGTAATTCCCCCCAAGATCAGCAACAGTAATGAGAGAAAAACGTATTTTATAGGTCAAGAGAAGAGGTCAATGGCAGCCAAACCTGAGGACCCGTGTTCATTACAAAGAACAGAAATAGTGAGACAAAAGCATAGCCCTTTAAGTCTGATGCAAGTAATTCACTAAGGTTTTGTGCAAAAATAGACTGTTTATTACTCCTACTTAAATTTAAATTGGAAGCTGATTCACACCGACTACTCTTAATATGTCCCATGGCTCTGAACCTGAAGTAGGATAGACAGTTCTGTTACTGGTGTAATCTCAGGACTAATCTGCTTCTTCACTAATTCCTTGAGTTAAGGAGCTTACTTATATCATACTAAATTGCAGAGATCCTCTTTACCTCATGTCTCACTCTTACAAAAGAGCCAGAGAGCAGAATGCATACTTCCAGCTCCCATACAACACAGTATGAAGTGCACCTCTAGACAAAGCTTCATAGCCACAAAGGATGCCCAGCAGCTAGGAGTGCACTATGGAACCAGTGCAGCTGTCCCTCTGGGACTCCTTTTTCAGCTCTCTCTCAAATAGAGAGCTGGTGGAAGAGTACAAGGTCTCCTCACTTGTTCACTACATGCTGAAGTAGAAAGCTGCTGAGGTAGGGAAGCCTCTTAAATGGCTAGATCTACCTCACGCTGCCTAAGATGAGCATGACAAACAACTCCTTGGCACTTTCCTGAAGAGCTGAGGTGTGCCCGCAGGTAGGATGACTGACTTACTTATCCCTCTCTCCACAATGGTGTCCTGCTGGCATGATACCGGCCAAGCTGTCTGGCAGATTCCTGAGCAGTACTCCTAATGGGAACCATAGCTGCTCGTTTCCTCTCTGCTTTTCAGATGGGTTTATGAACACAGCCCAAGCCCCACTGAAAGCAGCAAAGCTCACATCAGGTTCCTCCCTCATGTTACCTGAGCTGTTGACCATTAAGTTACCAGAAGGAAGGAGCTGCCTAACAGAAGCAAGAGAGGTGACTGCAGGACCTATGCCAGTTACCAGGTTACCCAATAGAGATACTACACGTACCAACACACTTAGACTTCTCTGAAGGTCAGTGAAAGTTATGCATCATCAGCTTAACAAATCTTTCTGAACCTTTCACTTGAAACTTGCAATTACACACCATTCTTGTTCTCCTCATGCTATTCCTCTTTACACTGCATTTGATCCCATCTTCACCTGTTCTCTCCAAGACTTCCAAATTGGTTCCTCATCTCCTTGCTTCTGTGTGATGAATGGATGGACTCTGAGCATGTTTTTACATTGTGAAGCTGGGATGTTTTACTGCCCCCACTGTAAGTGCATCATTTTACATTAATCCACATGGATTTCACATGGATTTTTACTCAAGTGCTCAGCTTTGCAAGACCTTTCTGCAGGTTTTCATAGAATCATAGACTGGTTCAGGTTGGAAGGGACCTTAGAGATCATCTTGGTCCAACCCCCCTGCCATGGGCAAGGACACCTCCCACTAGNACCTCTCGTCTCGGGGTGCTGCAGCCTCCGTGTGCTCAAATGAGTTATTTTATGTTTATAAATGTTTCTTAATTTAACAAAGGTATAAGAACCAACAATACGAATTTCATGGATCCCGGTTAGCTTTGCTTGCTTCTATTATCTAGCTAACTAAGACTATGAATATCAAAGTGCTTTTCTCAGGAAAAGTGTATGACTAAAAATTAAACACAGATGCACTGTAATGCGCATAACCTTGAATGTATTAAGTTATATTTAAAAAAAAAAAAAACACAAAAAAAGTCAATGATTTTTTGGAATATCATAAAACAAACTGTATGCCAGCAACTATTCAAGTTTTTGTTTTCGCACACACTTTGTTTTTTTCTCCCCCCATCTTGAACAGTTTGGCATCTTCACAAAACTGCATCATTTGACGATTCACTTCCTTTTTTGAGTCATTTATGGATGTGATGAACAACATATGCCCACTGCTGGATATCGCTTTGGTGAGCTACCTCTACAGTGTAAACTCACCAGTTCCTGATGTTGTTTGTTTCTTAGATTTTAAGCTGCTTTTCCAACATGCAAGAGCTTCCCCCTTATCCCACAGTGGCTTAGCTTTTTTAAGAGCTCTAGGAAAGTGGAATTATTAAAATCTTTAGGAAAATCTAGCAAATATCAACCAGAAACACACAAGCTGCTTTCAGGAACTCCAACAAAATTATGATGAATGACTTCCCTTGTACAAGAGCCAGGCTTCAAAAAACATTGAATTTATTTAATTCTTATATTTTACATAGGTTCCAATGAATTTCCTAGCATATACTTGTGGTCTCTAGCCCATGAGTACTCCCAAATAGCCCTTTCAAATGTGGCAGCATGATTGGGCACCTTCCTGACCTCTAGTGCTCATAGGTCAAGGAGTAACACAGCACTATCCTTAAAAATTCAGGTATTTAGTTTTTGAGTTCTTAGAACTCTCAAGTGAACATCACCTTTTCCTAGCAATTTGTCCATGCTTACTTTTTGGCTTTGTTGACTCCTTACAATATTTTGACACACCAAGGCATCCCCACAAAGAATGGTTTCAGTACAGAAAGCTCCTCAGGCACGCATAACGGCCAAGAAAAAATTAGTTTTTCTTCACTCTCCACAGCAGTTAGCATGAGTTATGCTTAGACGGATAGCTGTTAGCATATGCCCATGAATGTTAACCAACTCTTTGCTGTGGCAGAAGCAGATGAGATATAGTTGAACAAAATAGGTTTTTTGTGCTAAAGAAAACAGATAGCCAACCTATGCAAACAACCTGTTTACTATCAGAAAGTGCGCACACATCCAGAAGAATCTGGAACAAGCAGATTGTGAGCAACAACAGCAAATTAGAATTTGAAAGGACTAATCATCAATAAGGTATTCCCTACTCAATCCTACAACTAAGAACACTTCACAATATGTGTAGACAGAGTGCCATAAGAAGAGAGGTGAGAACCCCATGACACTGCACCAGAATTTGGGACCACTTGGGCAACACCCAAAGAGCCTGAGAGCACTTAATCACACTCAGGAGACCCCATGATTTCACACCAGGACTGCACACAGAACAGCTGGAAGTACACTGACCCATCTGATTTCTCTCCAGGACTGCATTCTGTGCCCCATTCACGGAGAAGGGAAGTTGTATAAGTAATCACTACAGTTTTCCACAAAAGAGGGAAGTTGTGTCATGCTTAAAATTGCACAGATCTTTGATAGAAGTGTTTTATTATCCAAATCTGTTTAGTCTTCATACTGTCATTTGATCTTAAATGACAACAATCTCCAACTGTGCTATTACACACCTACTCCCTAAGTGTGCCCCTACACACTGTCAAGCTTCTTGTTCCAGATATTAAGAAGTTCTCATTTTTTTCATTTCCTTTTGTTATTAAACTTTTTATGGTCTGCTGATGTTTTTACATTTATTCCATCAAAGTGCAAAATCCTATTTTTTTTATTTTTAGTTTTTACATTGGAACTCCACCTCAGTTCTTGGCTTTGCTTGGTATGACAAACCCATACCAGTGTGTTTTTGTTTTTTTTGTTTTTGTTTTTTTTTTTGGTTGTTGTTGCTTTGTTGGGATATTCAGTAGTTCACCACTCCAAACTGGTGTCCTTCAAGCAACATCTAAATTAGTCTTAACAGACCACTTTTCACATAACCTTCTTGGCTTGAGTCAGAAGGGACCTCAAAGACAATCTAGTTCCAAACCCCTGCCATGGACAGGGATGCCAGCCACTAGATCAGGCTGCCCAGGATCCCATCCGACCCAGCCTTGAATGCCTCCAGGGATGGGGCATCTACAGCTTCTCTGGGCAGCCTGTGCCAGCACTTTACCACCTTGTCAGTGAAAAATCTCCCAAAATCTACTCTAAACCTTTCCTCTCTCAGTTTAAAACCGTTCCTCCTAATCACTATTTAACAATGTAAAAAGTTGATTTCCCTCCTGTTTGTATTCTCCCTCTAAATGTTGGAAGGCTGCAATGAGGTATCCCTGCAGCCTTCTCCACGCTGAAGAAGCCCAGCTCCCTCAGCCTGTCTTTGTAGAGGAGGTGCTCTAGCCCTTTGATAGTCTTCACAAACAGTTACTCACACAGACAGGAGGGCCACAAAGCTACAACACCTAAAATAATGACAAAATAAGGGAAACATAGCTGAATTGTCAAGTTTACAGAAAAACAAAAGGATAAAACAAAACTTCTCAGCTAAGTAAATATGAAAAATCAACTCTGTCTGCCACCAAAAAATAAACCCACCCCGCACCATTAATGAGATAACAGATAAGGATCTGCTTAGTTTTTCCACAAAATTCTATAGCATTCCTGACATTGTGCACATATTAAATGCCAGAATACTTTAAGCAATGTATGTGCTCTCTAATCATTTCATAGTATAAGTAGTATTACTGTATCAGTGTTGCCAGTGCTCCTAGGAAAACAAGTGCTACGATTCCCTTTTTACAGAGTGCAGAGGCATGAAGAATATTTCCCCTTTTTTCTTTCCTCCTCCAAAACTGCATACAGGAGGAAGATGCGTGTTCCCAAGCATGGGATCTGGAGTTTTGTAGAAGTAAATTCTGAAAGAAATTTGCTTCTGACACATCATCTAATGACATGAATTAGAAACACCATTAAAGAAGTCAGAATAGAAAACTGTCTCTGGGTCTCTGCCTGTCATAAAGCAGAGGTAGAAATCCTTGCATTTTTAGCAAGCATACTTTACATATACAAAACAAGCTTGAAAGTTTAGATTGAACTTGAATACACTTCAATCAACAACAACAACGAGTGTGTGATGACAATTCCTCTAAATTCAGTTTCTTGAAAATCTACAACCAGATATTGTGGAATTAACTGAGCAATTTACAATGAAGTAGACAATAGGGTTATATGTCTACTTGTATGTTGTTTGTGTCCTGAGATTTAGAGAAAGAAGCTTTCTGCATTTTTATTTGTCAGCCTATCTGAAATCATTGATCCCTTCACACAGTTGCTCAACCAAGCTCAGTGTTCCTACACAGTACAGATTTTAGTTTCTTTCTAGCCACAATGATATCCAGGATATTGCAAGTTTACAGAAAAGGATAAAAATACATACATTTAAGACTGTAATTCTAATAATTTCAGTCTTCAGTCTGTTGCACTAAAAGGGTATCACTTTACAGTGTTATCTTTAAACACATATGTTGAGTACATTCTTAAAATATATCAGCTAAAAATGCATCTCTTGCAAGACTTATAATAGACCGCCTCTATTATGCCTTTCCTCTTCCTATTTTCAACACATCATGATGGATATGTTAATAACAACACAAATCAATTGGGGAAAAAAACATGCAAAGGTTTAGATTTGTCTAACTCCCTCAGAGGAAACTTTTTTCAGGGTCATTTAAGAATTTGTCTACCTTCAGCAACAGCTTGGAATTTCTTATCCTTATGCCTTGATCCTCCCAGATAAGGAACTTCAAAAGCTTTGTTAATTTAACAAATGCACTGATCTGGAATGTATAAAGTAAGATGTTAGGAATATGCTAATATTTAGAAAGACTGCAAGGAGTACATAAGACCAAAGAGTGCAACACAGCATAAAACATCCCAGATATTGACAGGGACACTCGGGTAGGCGTACAGGCTTAAGTGTGAGGGAGTCAGCCTAACAGCGTGAACCATATTTGTGAAGAATGTGCATCATGCCTTGCTTATCCACAGCCGTTTTCCTTAGAAAGCCACAGGCTAAATGTCACCAATTGATTTCTCACTTGGTATCAGACTAATCAGGTGACCTTTAAGTGCCACAGCAACTCATAAAGGAATGGTCCCACAGCACTACCTGAACTCCAAATTTCTTACTTGTCATTGTTGCCTGAAAAGCCAGATTTTCCTTGGAAGGGGATACTAGCCTCTATTCTCCATAAGGGTAAAAAGTCAAACTAATTTAGCAACGTTACACTGGCCTTTAATTATTATTATTATTTTTTTAAAATATTCCAAGGCCAGTAAATTTGCAGTAATTCTCTCAAAAAGCCTAGAACTAGAGTTTGCTTTTACAATACTCTGTCATCACTGTCTTCTCTTAGGGGCCTGTTTTCTCTGACAGGACTTAACAAGAACATGTCAGTAGAGAATCTGATTCCAAAACAATAGCCTTGTGATGAAAAGGTATGCTAAGATAAGAAACAATAATGAAGTGGTAGTAGCAACTAGGCATGAGAAGCAAGCTGCAACTCATCTGCGCTAGACTTATACTATTCACTGTGTAGCTCTATTTTGCTACAAACTTAGTAGCAGTAACAAATCACTATATGTAATTGTGCACATATTCTTTAGCATCTGCTCCTTCCATTTATTGTGACCATTGTAATGCTTCCTTCTCCCCCTCCCTTTTAAACATTCCTTCTTTTCAGATTATAACAAAAACTATTGCCCAAGTTCTCAACTGAATTAATGCCAAGTTACTGCAACTAGTAAATCCCAAGAATTGCCTTTGCTGGCCGCTGTTGAATATAATACAGGTTACATTAGAGCAGTAACAACTGTTGTCCTCCCTTTTCGTTGTAAGATTATAAGATTGATTAAAGATGCCACCGAGTTCCTTTGCGCTGTCAAGTGCAAAACAGGAGCAACATTCACCCTAAGCAGGTATATTTCACCACACATGCACAGTCACACAACTGCTTTAAGTTTCATGTTTTCCAACGTCTGTTTTGGCTGTCTGTATTACCCTGTTTTAACCAACTACACAAACAATAGATGAATGTATTTACAGAGACGCTCCAATTTTCTTACATCTACAGAATCTAAGATGATTTTATTTACAAGCTTATCCTATGAAATCACATATCATTGCAGACAATTCAGTTTCTCTATTTTAACAGTTTGCACAAGTTCAGCAAGTGTTGTGTTCAGGCATGCACTACCAACGATACAGCAAACAACCCTAGGGATGAGGCTGAGAATGAGTGAAGAAGCCAGGAAGATACCACTCCTTCCACCCAGGCAAGAGGGGCTGCCTGCTGAAACTGGACCACTGTGGAGGGAGAAGGTGAGCAACTTAGACTCATGGCTTTCTAGGAAAGCTGTCAAAAACTACAAGGAGTCAAGCCTGCAAGGAGCAGTTTTTAAACAGCTCTGATGGAATCCACTTATTTCACAGATATAAAGCTGCTGAGGAAGTTTTGCCATCTTCTTTCTAGCTTTCTCTTTTAATTACAGGCAAAGCTAGCAGTGCTTAGCACTTCTCAGTTTAAGATCCTATTTTGAGCCACTTACACTTTTGACAAGCTGTTTGGGCTGAAATACTCCATCCAAGCAGCTGTGTCGTAATTAAGCCCCCCTCCAGTCCTGAAACAGTTCAGGCATTTCCAAGAATTATATTCCTGGAAAGTGTCTTTTTTTTTTTCGTTTGTATTATGAAAAAATTCATTAAAAAAAATGGAAGCTCTGAAAAGTACTTATGTTCTACAAGGCATAACAATGAAATTATTATTTGTATTATAGGAGCATCCAGAGCCTTCAATTGCGATTGAGGATCCACTGCTCTAAGGATTGCGAGAATTAAGAAGAGACATTGCTCAAACCTGGAGAGCTTATAGCTTAGATGGATACAACAAAGAATGAAAGGGAAAATGTACACAGATTAAGTGACCTATTCAAGATAGACGAAAGGATATTGCAAGTTAGTAACACTGCTCAGGAAGAAAGACATAAGGAGTATTCTGGCCAAGTCCTCTGTCCTCTAGATTCTGTTGTTTCTTCTCCTAGATAAAGACTCACAGAGGAAACTGTCAGTCCACATTACACGCAGTCTGAGATGTGCTCTGAAGTAGAGCCCTGCAAGCAAAGTCCAGGCCCTGTACTCTGGAAGCAGGGTACATTAAAAAAAGAAGGATGGTGTTCCCTAGAACTACGGTGCAAGCAGTCTTGATCAGTTTACCACAAATGTGTATTGTCACTCAACACTTAAGATTGATAATGTAGCCACTGTGAATCAGAAATCTTTGAGATGTACAAATGAGAATGTTGATGGAAAATTCATGGAGAATAGAAATTGGATTGACTCATTTTTCACATGCTAAAACAGCAAGGCTGGCAGACAAGGCACTAAGATGGGTAAATATCTAAGTTATTAAAGACTCGTCCACAAACTCATTATTCCCATGCTACGTAAGCTTATCCTGCCTTACTAAATCCCTATCATCTCAGTTTACTACAGTATTCTTCCCTTCTCCCCCTCCTCAGTTCTACATGGGGTTGAGTTCTTACATGCCCATACATTAATTGTATATTGCAACATCCTATACATAGAGAACTGCCATGAAACCCTAAGTAGCTATAGCAAACCCAAAGCAGAACATCAGTGAGGGAAAATGATTAATAATTTAGTCCCCTAGGTTTCTTCCAAGGGAAAAAACAGCATAAAAACATAGTACACAATAAGACATTTATCTAGGTTGCAGAAATTCACATATCACTACTGAATTCAATACATTCAAAAAAAACAAACAGAATTCAACATAAATGATTACTTTCTGACTAAAAAATAAACTATTCAAAAGCATGATTCATAAGTTACTTGACACTATGAAGAGACTTGTGGCTTGTTAGTCCAAGTACACATAGGATAAAGAAATTCAGCTGCCAATTCAGTAGCCTGCAATAAAGCCAGTTAGGAGGAAGAGAGGATATTCATGGCTCTGAGGTCCCTTTTACATTCTACAAAGACAAAGCTGAAACAGTCCAGACTTAATCTCTATGGCCACTTAATGACGACTTTTTCCCCCTTGCTTCTGAGAAACAAAATGTCTTCACAACTCTTTACAATCATTAAAGAAGCATTTAAAACATGCATCAAGTCATTGTTTTATGCTCTGCAAACATCTGCAAGATTTAACAAATGTGAACAAAGGCTGTACAAGGCCAGAAACAGCTACTCATTTGCTGTATTCATGACTATCCATTTCCTTTCTTCATCTTGTTAAAACTTGATAGCAGTGTTTGAATATACAACCTCAAAGAATAGTTACTCTAACAAATCCTCTTGACCTAACATTTATTGTAATGCCTGCCAAAAATAAATCTTAACACAGATGACCGTTTCCTGTCCTATAACTTAAATCAAATGCATTCTATATATTCAGCTAATACAGCATGACTTCCATTGTTAAGCACCAGTCTTGGAAAGCTAAGTGTTATTACTATCACCTTTATCAGTTCAAGTTGGGCTTTTATAAGTATCTGTGAAATGATGAGTTTTTTTTTTTTTTGTGAAGTATGCTCAGTTCTGCTACTAGCCTACATAATTTTCTTTCAATTATTTTTTAAATAAAAAAATACTTCCGATTTTATCTGATTTAATCTGAAGCAGATACATGCTCATGTATCTGACCTGTCCTGAAAAGTACTCACATGCTGCAAACGGAGAAGAAAAGAAGAATGTATACAGAATTAATCTGTTGGGTCAGGATTTTAAGTAAGAAAAAGGAGCAAAAGAAAAGACAATTCCAGAACATGTTCAGGGATTTATCTCACCCATATCACTTCTACAGTTTCCACAGACTGTTTCAATGATATTTACTCTACTTATGTCTGCCCCAGACAGATATTGCATGTGAACAAGTCAGCATTTCTTACCATTGATTAGAAAATAAAAGATTGAAATAAGTTTAATGAAAGTATGAGCATTTCTTGTGTACAGTCAGTACGGAAATAGGGGTATGGAAGAATCCTGTTACCCCAAGATGAAGCGCTGCCTTGCTGTCTTTTGTCAACCACTCTGAGGTTTCCACTAGACTCCAGTACTGAAGTAAGAAGGGAAGTAACTTCTGTGATATCTCCGTAGGAGTAAGTTAAAAACAAAAAAAAAAAAACAACAAAAAAAACCCAGCAACCCTAACCCTCCCTTCCACGAACAACCCACTCTGTACATCCAGAAAAACAGACATAACTATGTTATTGCCTTTATGTTTCTAAGCAGTCATCATACCAGGTACGTATCTTCACTTCAGGACCCAGCTGGGACACGTTCCAGACTACTACATAGAAATGCAAATTTGCATCAGCTACCAGCAGCCTTAAGATGGGCTTAGGGAATTGAAGATTGATTTTTTTCGTGAAAGTTGGAAAGAATTAGTCTGGATGTTGAAATTTGCAAAACAATCAAAACTAGTCGTCCTGTAAGAGCTTGCTGTCCATATTCTCTTCCTAGTTCATAAGGAAGAATGGGTGCTTCTTCAGAGTGATTAATTCTATTGCAAGAGAAGCCTCTAAGGCAGACAGGATGATTCATGTTTACGGAGAGAAGGAATCATCTCTATTACCTGTAGTGAGTACTTAGACAACTATTTTAAACTCAATGACTACATTTGCAGGTAGCTAAAATTAGGTAAGATGCATTGCAACTGAGACGCAGAAGAAATTTACCAACAAATAAGCTCATCAGAAAAATGCTATCTAATCAAAAGGTTATTCAAAACTTCTGGAAAGATGAGTATAAATATCCAGTGCTAGCAATTGCCCCTGACATGTAAATACAGAAGATTTTCTTATACCTTTCCTGTTTCATACACAGAATTAAGTAGAGGTGGTTTTTTTTGGTTTTTTAATTTTATTTTATTTTTTTAAAAAAACACATTTTCACCCAAAACATATATACATGCAAAATCAGTACTAAAATAATTATGCAAAGTATGCTGCATTTATGATAAAGTTGATTGTTTTTTTACCTTCTGGAAAGGAGATGATATAACACTCCTCCAGTGCAAAGGAGAAAAATTGATTGACAAGGAGCCCTTACAAAAATGATATTGTTTTTACCTGTTCTTTAGTCACATCTGTATCAAAATCCAAGGTCAGGCTGGACCAGGCTCTGAGAAACCTGATCTAGCTGTAGGTGTCCCTGTTCATTGCAGGGGAGTTGGACCAGGTGACCTTTGAAGGCCCCCTTCCAATTCTAAAGATTCTATGATAAAATATAAAAACTCAGTTAAATGAATGTTGAATGACAATATGAACAAATCTATTCTCCACAATATAATTATTTCAAAAAAAAAAACAGTTTTTTCAACTAAGAAGCCAGATATGAATAAATATGGAAGAATAACATGAAAACCGGTATAAACTAATCAGGATAAAAAAGACCTCAGGAAATTATCCAACATCCTGATCAAAGCAGATCAGCACTGAGTTCAGACCAGGTTGTTCAGGGCATTGTCCGCAGTTGGCTCTTGAAAACATTCAAGAATGAAGGATCCTACAGCCGATCCAGACAATTTCTTCCAACGTTTATTACATTCACTGTGGACATTTTGTTCTTCTTTACATAAGTCAAAATATTTCCTCTTAATGAGTCAACCTCCAGCTCAGCAAAAGAGCCTGCCTCAGTCTTCTTGGTAACCTCTTGATAGGTATGAAGAAGCTGCTGCTAGCTCTCTTTTCCAGGCTGAATAAGCCCCACTTTCTCAGCCTGTTCTCACAGAGAAAGTTTTCCTGCCACCCACCAGCCTGGGAGCCCTCTGCTGAATTTCTTGAATTGGGGCACCCCCAAAATCTGAGCACGTTCTAAGATATAGTCTAACGAGTACTAAGTAGAACTAAAAATTTTCCTCCAGTCCACTGGAGGTGCTCCTGGTGATGCAGCCCAAGATGCCATTGGCCTTATTTGCTGCCAAGACATGCTGATGGCTCACACACAGGTTGCTGTCTGCCTGGACCTTCAGGTCCACTTCAGCAGAGCTGCTACCCAGTCAGCGAGTGCCCAGGATGTACTGATGGCCCAATGTAACTTAGCCTGTCCCAGGACTATGTTATTTGCCCTTGCAAGTTTCATGAGCGCACAATTATCCACTTCCTTTAGCCTGTGTAGCCTCTTAGCATCAGTCAGGCTTCAATTGCACCTTCCAATTCTCGGTAATCTTGACACCTTGCATCACTGACTCTGATGAAGTCTGATGTATAACTAAACAGGACAAGGGCCCAGGACAGATCCTCTCAGGGACTCCATTCATACCTGGATTGATAACCCAACTAATTTTTCATCCATGTCCACTCACCTAAGACACAGTGTGCCAACCTAGATACATGGACACTGCAGCAGACTGTGTCAAAGGTTTTCTGAAGTCCTTCATCGAAAGTTTTTTGGTAAACTAAGAAGGTATCACACAGAATGGAAGGTTCCTCCATAATAATTACGTAAGAGATTTTAAGAAAAAAAAAAGTAAAGAGTAAGCTCTTTATATGGAAAAAGAGCTCTGACAAGTTTCCAGAGAAAGCTACATTGTGATCTGTGGTGTTTAGTGTATTCATACTACTCACTTCTTTTTCTGGATCACAGGAAGCAATGGAATTTGCTAATGATACTAAATTAAAAGTAATATAGAAAATGGTCAATTAGGGAGAACTGCAGAAGATCTTACAAGACTAAATGACTGAGCAATAAAATAGCTATAGTTCACTGGCCTCTGGAATGTTGTGAAGTAGCTCTGGTTCCCCTTCATTAAAAGGATACAGTAGATCTAGAAATGCAGAGAAGAGCAATAAAAATAAACAACCAAAGGCATGGGATGGCTTCTGTTTGGGGAGCAAAGAAGCATGCCAGAAGTCCTTGGTCCAGGAAAGACAGGGCTGAGGGGGTGAATGAGAAAGCTTTCTAAAATCCTGGATAGTACAGGAAGATTGAGTAGGGAATAAGAATAAACAGGGAAAGCAAATGAAGCGAGTAAGTGATAAGTTTTAAGCAAGCAAAAGGAAGTGGCTCTTTGTCCATCACTGAGCTGCTGAAGTCACTGTGAAATCAGCCTACAGTTGTTGAAGGCACACATGGTTGCACACAAAAAATGCACTGAGATTACTAAAAACACAGAACTACACATTTTTAAAAAGTCTCCTGGACTATGCTAAAAAGATAACATGCACTTGTTCTGATCATTTGTCTTTGGCCATTTTTAGCAACAGGATAGCAGGCTAAATGGACCCTCAGACAGCTATACTCAATCTTTTATGTTGGCTTCTCACCATAATCAATTGAAAAATAACTACACTAAAACTAATTGTATGTGTGTGCTGTCTTCAGTTGATCCTGCCTGGACTCTACATGGAAATTCCTGAAGGAGCCTCTCTAGGTTCTGCACCATACCCACCATGCAGGAACTCCAGATGCTAGAATGCATTAGGCTTTTATGTTGAGGTAACTAAGTTGACCCCTCCATTCCTAGAGCACAGTGAAATTTAAAAAATGCCACACGAAGGGCTCAGTAAGAAGAATATATACATTTTTCACAGAAAACATTTGTTTTCACAGCACCCACCTAATTCAGAGAAAATGTATTACCCCAGAGCTTGCTATGGAAACGACATTTTGACAGCATGCTGAGGAGGTATGGAATGACTCTGTGCATAACAAGAGGAGCACTGCAACCCCTCCACAGTTTCAAGTTTACATGAGTTTTGAACTACTGAAAGCTGCAAAGGCTCAAAACCAAAACGGAGAAAAACCATGAGTTCATGAAGAGAAGTAAAATTGAGATTAGTAAGAAAAAAAATGAAAAAAATACTGGCAAGCATGTTGACTTAATCTTCAAGACTAAGTCAGTGACACATTGATCTACTTCAAGAAAGAGAACAAAATGATCTCTACAGAAGCAAATTGAAACACTGCTATCCCTCCTTTCTTAGAGGGTCTGACAGAATTTGAATATCATTTTGAAAACATCCCTCACAGTTCTACAGTTTGCTAGATTAGTAATTTAAAATTACATTTAATACAAGTCATGTTGCTTAAACAAAAGAACATCTGTAAATTCAAGAATACTTGGACAAATACTGCTTCAACATTGTGTTTCATTTTCTAAGTTATTTTACTAAGCCTCTATAACTCAAGAAGAACCACTTAGGTTTTTCACTCTACCATTCCGTTACTTTTCTTTTTCCTTTTCTATTTAGGCATGTAACATAACAAATCTACACCTGTGTTGGTTATCTGCCCACAAATGGTAGGTGTTGCAAGGGCAAAAAAGAAGCTAAAAAGATTCCCAATTAACCTGTGCCCCAAGGATCTCACAAGTGGCAAGCAGAATATTCAGAATTCCTGTCAGAAAGCAACAGCACATGGCTCAAGCATATGCTGAGCAAATCAAAGTTGCCTTCTTAAGAAGGACTGGTATTCAGGAGTCACAAGGCAAAATACCATTAGTCTGTCACATTAGACAAACACACCAGCTGGAACAACCACACATTATTAAGCTTGGTTTGAGCTGGTGGATATGAATTGAGCTCTTCCTGTTCAGCAAATTCAGTAGGAATGAAGTGGCCTTGTTCACTGAGCAAAAAAACAATTCTGTAGGTATATATTAAACCTTTGGCCACCTGAAAAAGGCAGTAAGAGAGGTGCATCAAGATCAACAGTGGTGTACAATCTGCTGTCTGCTCCTTACCAGTGCTGCACATATATTCATCAATCTGGCAGCTGATAAATGACAGTCAGCTAGATCCAGACTGTTGGACTGAAAACAAAAGACTGCTTTATTATCAGAGCTTTGAATTATTCAATTTCTTATGAAATCCTTCTCCGACCCACATTTCAAGCATCTCAATATAAGAAAAAAAAAAAACAGCCATTGAAGAAAGGTGATACTGCAATGATTTACACTGCTATGGAACTGGTACTGTATCAATTCCCTCTTCTGAAACTAAATTGACCACTCATGAGTTGTTTGGAGCACAAAAACAGGTACACCAGAAGCCACATACCAAAGATAACATGTAACAGAGAAGAATAAATGCAGTGAAGTCCTACTGTAAAGCTAAGTTTGTTACAAAAGCCTACATAAACTCTTTGCAATTCACTTGAAGATACGCAATATTGTATTTTTCATAATTGAACATTTGCAACATAATACAGCTGTTTAAAAACTTGTGTCTTCATTATGAAGAAGACAACAAAATTGTTATTTTATTATGTTTATTATTTGCTTATTGGTATTGGCACAGCTTCCTTATCCTTTACAACCGCAACCTTGAGATCAGCTCTACATTGACTACAGACTACATTGAATACAAGTTAATTTTAGCAAATAGAAATAGTTATACCAGGAAAAAAATGAAAAGAGATTCTAGAATGTCTTCTCTAGTACTGATCCCAAAATCAAGTATCAGATTTTACTGTAAAATTCAAGTGCATAATCATAAATTTTAAGTAGTGAATAGTAGGTGCTGGGCTAAATTCTGTCACAGTGAACTGACAAAGAACCACAAGGGCATTTAGAAACCATTCATACACATTTTTTTAAAAAATGCCCTTTATCAGAAACTGTGTTTCTGTGTAGCAGAAGTTTTTCTACTCCAGGTAAGGAAAGACTGTTACACACAGACTTAGGATTTGTACAAATATTGCCTGAACTTCAAACCTCATATTTCTGCATTGATTTTAAACTGTACATTATATTTAATAGCATAATGATCTGGAAAACGTTGGTGTTCATAGCCATAAGAGCATGGCTAATCTCCCATATGAATAACAGCAACTAGATCCAAGGGAAACACGTCAGGAAATCAGTGCTGTTAGAGATCAGGGAAAACAATATATAGCTCCTTTGAAATAAGTAATGTAATACATCAATTAGCAAACATTGGGAGAATAACAAAGTTTAAGATGTCAACAGTTATATTGAATTCCTTCTTCCTATATTAAGAAAACAAAAGAATCAGACATAAATCCATATCCTTCTTTATGCTGAAGTCATACTTCAGGAATCTAAAGCAAGAGCAAAATCAGTCCAGAGATTATAAAAACGCAAAGGAACGCACCTGGGAAGTTTGTCAGGTCCACTTGAATACCACATGCCAAATAAACCACTTACTAAAGTAACACAGTACTTATTACTTCTGTGAGGTTACAACAGATTGTCAGATGCCAGAGAAATAACGAAATTACCAATGGCAGTAGCCAGCCATGTTGAAAGGGAGTAGTCAGACCAGGCAGCCAGCAGGACTCATTAGACAAATAAACAACGGAAGATTTCCACCAGAGCTGACACACATAGGCCCTGAGAGGTACCTTCCCATTAAGACAGAGCTGAGGCAGGATGCTGCAAGGAAATGAGCACCTGAAAATCATTTCTAGACTGTTAACCAAGAGACTGAGACAAATCAGAGAAGGAACAGGAAGCCACAGAAATGGGCTTGGCCTATTGGCTTACATCCTTTCACTGGAAAGGATCCACACACTGTCAGAGAAAACCATTGAAGAAGAGAGATTTGTCTGTGTCCCTCCAGCAGTAAACAAGACCACTTTGATAGAAGCTCTGGGATTTAATTGGATTCCGAAGTAGTCATTATGCTGAACTTTTCTTAAGGAAATGCTTAGGAATGTGGTATGTTGGGTAGACACTAACCCCTTCCTGCTCAGCGAAATACCTCCTTTACTATTAACAGCATGCTAGTTTTTTACTATTAACAGCATGCTAGTTTTCACGCATTCATTTACAAAGACTATTTAATCTCCAAGTATCTTCTCAAAGAAAATAATATATGCAAAGTCTAGTGTACTGATTTAACCTTTTGAAGCATTTAAGTTTCACACAGTTGCATGGCAGATCAAGTGAAATACACTATATAATAATAATACTATTTCATATATCTACAGGAAATCACTTTTCTGACTTTTTCCCCTTTCTTCCATCATTAAGACAGATGTAAAGAAATTATTTTCTTTATCCACCTTCTTTTTCCATACCCAGGGGACATAGATGAGTCATGTAATTGGCACAGAATTCCGTTTTCCAAGGTACCTTGTCTATAATTTACCAGTAAAGAACCCTGGCTGGGAGAGAAATAGTTTTGGCTTTTTTGGTCTTTAATTATAACCGCCAAATTATACTTGTGTCCTAAAGCTGTAATGAAATAAGATTCACTAGTTCTTTATTTTACAAAAATAATTTCCTCTTTTCAGAGAGCCTTTTCTATTGCCATTTCTTGATTTGTATTTGAGTTCGGCTTTTTTGGCTTTGGGGTTTTTCCTTGGCTGGGTTTTTGTTTGTTTCTCCTTCCTCCTTTCCTCATTTATGTCGTCCTGCTTTTGATCTCTAATGGGCTATTTCTTATGTTATGTTATTTCTTTTACAAACCTGAATTTTTGGACTGCAGCCACATTTGTACTTTCTCATGATTTAGCTGCACCGCTGTCAACAGGTAATTTGCTTCATGAAGACGATCACAATTATCCTGTGCTATTAGTCCCTAATTAGTTCCATGATTCCCTTTTATGATCTCCCTTGTCTTGGCTGTCAGCTTTTGCATTTTGTAGATCCGATAAATTCTCCTCCTCAACTAAAATTACATAAGCATTGAGTACAGAGTTGTCCTTAGCACAAGGAGTTAATATGATTTATTTTAATTAGCAGTTTTCCAGATGTCACATCCATCTCAAACTCAACCCAAAGAGCAATGAAGTTCCTCAAAGGCCTTCACCTTAACTTCCCTGTAAGTTTTCCACAATGGGGATGTCTATTTAGACCTTTAAAAAGCAGTTTCAAGTAACGCTCCCTTTCAGAGACATAGACGAAATGGGAAAAAACAAAAAGCAAACAAACAAAAAACTTTCTTCAGACAATCTCAAAAGTAGTATAGTTAAGTCACATTTCCACTTCGATTTCCTACTTTATGCAGCTACAAGTATCTTCACCGCCTTTGTCTAAACTTCAATGAGCATTAAGTTTTGATTCCTGCATAATTTCTTATTTCTATGGAAATTCTCAAATAATGAGACACAATTTGGTTCACTGATGTACAAGATGTTCTGTTTCCAGCAAAACCCCAAATTTGCTTCACTAAGCCAGTTTGAATAAGTTTGTATTTCAGCTTTTATGAAGATGTCTATGGTTTTATTCTGTGAGATTAGAAACCCTGTACTCAGTGGATAACAGCTGATAACTGCTCTGCTAGAGGATAAAAATCTTACAGAACCACCAGTAAAAAGATACAAATGCTAGTGCACAGTAATGCTATATAATGAACTGTTTTCTTAATAATGCTGAATTCAAGAGGCTGCCAAACAATTCGAGCTGTACGTCTGAAATACACATACAATTGTAATTTATTTTTTGTACAAATTAAAATAATAAATCCCTAACCTCTGCTGAAGGGTACACATTCCTCTGTTTCTTTTGCATTTCTGCATACAGCTGTGGACTCATGTTCTTGGCAAAACCCAATCCCCATTTCTCATGTGGCTCAGACTACTGATTTAATACATGTTTACAAAAAAGGATTTCCAGCACTATAACTCATAGCACAGTGAGGCAGACTCCTGACAAGCTGAAGTATGTTCAAGTCAAGAAAATTACTGGGATGCTGGTTAAGCTGTTATGTCTACAAGGTCACGGCGAGGATCACCTTCAAACGTGAGATTGTGACACTTCAGGCAGACACAGTAATAATTTTCTTAAACTGATGTGAAACAGCGCTTACAGTGAGCACTTTTTTTTTTTAAACCATTCACTTGCAGAATAAACTTCAGCAGTTTTTCTGCCACACCTCCAGGTAGATGTAGTTGTAGAAGATACAAAACAAAAAAAACCCACGCAAACCTGAAGTCTACAACTATGAAGCACAAATGAAAAAAAATGTTCTTGAATACTGCTTCCTGAAATACAGAAGCAGCCACTGAGAATCCCAAATTGAATACATCTCAACTTAAAACTAGGGGGGAAAGAAGACAGAAAAAAGGAAAAAACGAAATTTGGAACTATCTACTGCATCCAACTTCGGCAGACTCAAAACTTGTATGTGGATCACCATGATGGATCTTTTCTGCAAATCAGAAGCATGCCCCAAGATCTTACACAGAAGTCCAACAAATAAAATGCAAGCAGTATCAGATTTTAGTGTAAAATAAATTGCTGCCCCAGAGGAGACTTTTACCTACAAACAAACCTTTCTCACAATGAGAGTAGCCATACTAGGTTCTCAAGGTTTTCTGTCCGTTGGGTATTATGCAACCATGCAAGACATGGCCACATTTTCTCCAAGGAAACTTGCAACAAGAGAAACTAGCATCAGGGTAGCACTTAAACAAAATCCCCAGGCAGCAAGTTTTCTCGTGACATACAGAAGGCAATTTTTAAGCTCCGTAAGGCTCTGCCACCCAGTGACTTCTGTCATCAGAGCACAAACAAGGGACGTGCGCAGTTCGCAGGCTGCTAGAACACAATCATGCGCTGGACCATACAGACAGCATTATGGAGATGTCTCACTGCAGTAACATTCAAATGTCCGTGGCCATACGAAAAAATTACCACCAGTTAACATTTGTCTAGTTTATCTGCTTTTAGTAGATAGGCTCAATACAGGTGAAGAAATTAATGGCTGAGGAGGCTGAGCACACCCATCGCCTAAGTAAACTGAGTAGCAGGAGGTATAGGTAGTAACACAGGGCCATTTTTGAAACTAACTCCATGTAGATGAGTCAATACTGACCTTAATGGAAATGACTACTACGATTTCTGACTGGTAGCGTGCCAAGAACAATGCTCTGTGACAAAGGATGTGAGTAAAAGTCAGTGGTTTCAATGAAGAAGCCCCATGTATTCACCAATTTGACTGGAAGCAGAAAAACAGAACCAAAAACCAGGCAAAAGCTGTTTTACATCCAACTCTTAACTATAAAAGGTGTATGGAAGAGCACGAGCACATTCATTCCTTTCAAAATTAAAAAACAACAAAAAAAAGCAGTATGTAGAAGTACAGTATTTACACAAATCAAATCAGCTTAACAGTGTTTTGCAAATGAAGAGACAAAATTGCTTCACACAAGTCCTTTGCAAACCCAGCCAAAGCATTGTAGGTTTTAAAAATAGCCATAAACAAAGGTTCCACACAAGTTTTGACTCACCCAGCTGGTGAGGGGGATCTCCAGCTACGCAGCACTCCTTTCCAGGAAGCAGCCTAGTTCCAAGATGCCCTCCCTCCCGTGGCTGGCCCTTGTATGAGCCCAGGGTGGCTCCACTCTGGGTCCACCCCTCCCAGTCACATGGGAGCACAGGTGCAAACTGTTTGCCTGTGCTCCCTGGGCCAGCCACTGCCCTTCACCAAGTGCTCAATCACCAGTTCAAGCCCTGACCTGACAGTTCCCTTCCAAAAAGAAAACAGGCATCCCTCTTTGTAACTACCTCCATAGAGTTTGGTGAAATTTGGGAAGAAATTGCAGTACCTACTGTTAGCAGCTGCTTGAGGGTAAAAAGAAGAATCTCAACCATGCTCTGTTCCTACAGTCTTTTAACCAGAGGGAAAAGCTCTCAGCTATATAAATGCTGTTACAGCAGAAGCTTAGCATGAAGTGTAGCACTGCCACTATCTACAGTGTTCGATGGGCTTGACTGGATGTTCAGGCTACATTTGGCTTTTTATTAATTTCTTTCATTACTTTGTCTGCTAACATTCTATTATTTGATGACCAAACTCCATGGTTACATTCAACAATACCCCAAGAATGGCTTACTAAAGGAAAGAGATTTTATTATGACTTGAAGTATAATATTTTTACCCTTCTACACTTTTCCAAATGCAAAAATAATTCACAGTCAGATTTCATTCTGATCATGGCAATAGCTGCTATGGTTAATAACATAAACAAATTAGAAGAAAATAATTGGTTTAAATACCTTTTTAAAAATAAATATTTACAGTACACTGTTATGTATCTAGTTTATCTTGCCAGCCCTTTTTTGTTAATAATATACATTTAAAAGTTAAATTAGCTATGCAGTTCCTTACAAATATGTATTCACTTCAAGTAATTAGTTTTGTTTCATTTTGTTTTGCTTTTTAAAAAGATCTCCCACTGATATTATTCCAATCCATCATTTGGTAAGCACATTTTATTTTTTTTTAAATATAGAAAATCATTTGACTTAAATGTGTATGTAAATTACACGAGATTGTAGATTTTGTAGCTGTATTTGTAAGACAAAATTGAACTTGGTACAATGTGCACATACACACACACTCTTGAGTGCAGACTGAGAATCTAAACAGTTTTGACTGCAGTTCTCAGACATTTGGCTCTGAGAGCCCTCTAAGAGAAGAGCATACCCTTCAGTCCTGTCCCCTTTTTCTACTGCCCATTACGATGAAGGAAAAAAAAAGTGAAAGTCAACACTCTGAATGTGCCCCTCAACCTGCAAGAATTTCTTGGTTGGATCAATACCTTTAGGTAGCAGACAAGCATGCCAGCCTTTGCCCCCTTCTAGTGTATTTTTATTTAAAGTGGAAATTTCAACAGTCCATTCTTTGCAAACAGCCACTTCCTGAAACCACTTCTCTCATTCCTGCTCTTGTGTTACACTAAGACAATGGTGGAAAGAAAGCAGCTGTTCCTGCTCTCCTTGGCATCTATGAGGCAGATGAGTAAGATCATCACCTTACAAACCTAATGATTGCTGCCGACGGCCCTCTGCCACCTCCCATCATTTATTCTTCCCGCTACTCCAAAGAACATTCATTATCTTCAGAATAAGCTGGATCCAGAATGCAGTCTTTTAGGACTAGCAACAACTAAGTTCTCAAACCAAGTGCAAAACAAACACCATAATAAGCACTATAGCCACAGAGTAGTACTGAGTAAGCATCAAAAGAACAACGAGGTTTCTTGATCTGATGCTTTCATATATAACCCCTTGAATTGCTAAGGAGAAAGGAAAAAATATATATATACAGACACTTTTTTTTAGAAATTGTATATATATATACACAGACATATATATCAATACGTAACAGTAGAAAGGAAAACAAAATATATTGCTTTCAAGAAAACAATCAAAAGAGACAAAAGGACGTAGTATGTCTAGAGGGACTGCTTAGGGTTTGAGTGTTTCTTGTGTTGCTGGCACCAAGTCTGGGAGCGTTTGAGGGAAATCTGCTTCAGATATTTCTGTTGTGTTTTTTTTGTTGTTGTTGTTGTTCCCTTCCCTCCCCTCCATTGATTACTTTCTGGGATAAAAGGAAAAGAAAGCTGAAAGGGTGAATGGTTCAAGAACTGTGATTTCCAGACTGAATGGGATTTATGAATCTTTGTATACTTGCCTTTCTAGGACACTGATTCCTCACATTAAAGATCTAGTGTTTCCCTCATGAATATTTTAAAAATGGGTCAGCTTATTGTCACGGTATTCTACAGAATATCACACCTTGATCTATCCTGTGGACACACAGGGGTGATGACTTGAACAGCACTTCATACTTCATTCTCTCTGCATCACAGGAAAGGCAACGGCAACGTAAAATTAACGACTAATTATGAGACAACTAATAAAGATAGGAAGATAAACAAAAAACATTGGCAATGAACTGAAAAATACTCATCACCAGCCCAGCACAACACTTCAGATTCAGCCATCTGCAGCACGACTTTTTGGAGACAGAAGTGATGGAAAAGATAACCAAATAAAAACTAAAACGGAATTTAAAAAAATCAGTAACAAGCCACGTGTTATGGAAGTTGTTTCAAAGAACTCTCTGGACTCAGCCTATTCTAGGTTGGCAGAGTCAAAAAAAAAAAAAGAGAATCAGGAGAGAAAAAGCAGCATGCAGTATTGCCCATGAGAAATACCACAGAGTATGAGTGCTTTCCTTTCTGAAATGCCTAATATGAGAGTGAAATAAATGAAGATGCAGAAAAAGGAGCGTTAGCACTATTTCACCAGCTGGCACTTCACAATGAAATTATGCTTGAAAATATACTACACTAAGATCTTTTCAGCCTATATGGCAGGAGAAGAAAGGCATTCAGAGTTGTACCACACACAGAAGAACAGTGATTTTGCCAGCCCTTTTCAAAATAGTCAATTAAGAGAACAGAAGAAATTTTTTACCCGTAGGAAAAACATTCTTCTTCTCCCCATCCGCAAATAAGCAGCTCTAGTCACAAGAAACTACTTTAGATATACATTGTATATATTTTTACATATCTATCTATATATAACATTAAATGAACAGCTAAAATACAGGATGCCACTTAATAATTATATATATATTTTTTATATCTTACCAAAAAAGAAAATTCTCACTGTACAAGCAGTTTTGTCTGGTGCTATTGAAAGTAAATTCAGTAATAAACTTACTGATCATCTTCATGCAAAGGCAGTGGGGTAAAACAAAGTCTTACAGCAGATGAGATTCTCTCTAAAAACAGCTTCCCACAGAAAAATGTGTAAACAGAGATCCTTATAAAACAAGAATTACAGAAATTTGAAGCACAATTCCAAAGATGGAATGAGGAGTCTCAATTCTACTTCTGTGTAAAACTCAAACTTTTGACTCCTACATGACTTTCTCCTCAACAAAGATACTTGCTCTTCAAGATGCCTTTCTGAGCGTGCCACTCCTATACTCAGTCTTTTCCTTTTTTCTTAGCTCTAATACTACATAAACCATTTTGATTGGTTTCGTACTATTTATTTCAAAAAAGGTAACAGAATTTGGTATTTTTGGTACAGAAGAGGTATTTTTGCCACAGAATTGATATAGTGTTTCCTTATAGGGATTTAGACCAAGCAAACAATGCTGTTCCTGTCACAGAGATGCTTAAAAACAAATTAAGTTCTCATTCTCCTGGGATCTTTCCAGATTTATGAGTTTAATATAAAAGAAAACCACACACAATTTGTATTGCATAGGGCTTTTTTCCTACATTGCATTCCAAAAACTCTGTAGAAAGTGTTCAAGAGTTCCGCAAATTCCCGAATCAAGTCTCCAAAACAAGAATACTTAAACTGCAATTCAATTTTTTTAAACAAAGAAAAACCTATGGGATACAGAACTCAGATTCAAAACAAAGCCTAGCACCCACAGAATCGCATATTGTGTTAAGTTTTTACACAAGATCAGTTCTGTTTTGCACTGTTTAGAGTTTATTTGCATTACTTATTGATATATAAAAGAAATTAGGAACTAGTTCAAGTCCGTTTTAACATAGGCTTAAAAATAATACTGCCTATGGATGCATATTGAAGCACTTCATTAATGCATACTTGAAATAGTTTGTAATCAGATACAGAAGCCGTGTTTGTCACCTGAGGAATGAGACCACCACCTCTCTCACTGCAGTCTCCTTTCAGGAGCTCTCCCATCAGCCTGCTCTTTTTCAGACTGAACAGCCTCAGCTCCCTCAGCTGCTTCTCACAAGTTCTGTTCTTCAGTCCTGTCACCAGGTTCGCTGCTCTTCTCTGCACACACTTGTGCAACACATTGTCCATCCTCTAGTGATGGGCCCAAATCTTGTAGTGAGAGTCCCAAAACAGCGCCAGCCCTGCCAACCCAGTCAGAATTATACCAGGTTACGCACTAGACCTTGGCTTAGTGGAATAGGAACATAGCAACAGTTATTTTGAAGGCACAGGAGAGTCAAAGTAAAGCATGGGGTTTTGGGAAACAGAGTCTAAGATTAGATGGCTCTGATGAGGCTAGCTTGGAAAGAAAACAACCGACCAACCAGAAAAAGAAATATCATGCAAAAAAATTACTCCAGTTCGTCTGCAAATCTCAAAGCAAGAAAATCCATATTGTGCCTGCTTTTTCTTATAAGGCCTGGCACACTTTTTTTTTACTTACAAGCTGGGCGATACTCCACTAGGCTGCATCTCGTCTTCTGTGGGACAAAACCTTGTGGGCTCCACAGAAGACAGTCCTTGCCTCTCCCAACAGCACTAACATCTCTCTGAGAATGTATTGCTATAACCTAGGTAAAAACTGACAGCTCCACACAGAATCACTTATCACGAATAGAGGAATAGATGAGACAATAGGGCAGCGCATAAGCACAAATAGCATTCACAGGCCAATCTGAGTTGATGCATATGTGTCCTGTTTACAGAAATAGCACAAAAGGGATAATGATCTCTGAATTTTATTTATTTATTATCTTAATGCCAAAGAACTTAGGTTTTGCTTATCATGCACAATCCACAGTCTCCTTAACTATGGGAATGCCAGATATGTTGCTTTCTAATCCAAGTCACATCTGCTTAATAAATAACTCGGGTGCTATTGAATAAGATAACATTTCTATGACAAATGAAGCAACAGCAACTCTATTTCAAGTCATCTGTGCAAAGCTGTTCGTTATCACTTCTGAATATAAAACTGGCTTTGTTACTATGGAAGGTGTTTAAGGAAAAGTAGTTCAAGCCCACAACCATGCATTATATTCATATCTAAAATGTTACGTTTAGAAATGTTTAACACAGCATTTTGAATAATGCTTAAATGCAGCCAAATGTACTGTAAAAAGCATTGCCCAAACATAATGAAAGCTTAGGAAGTATCAAAGCAGTAATTTGCTGTTTTTGAAAGCTTCCAGGTACTACTTTTATACCTGACATGTCTTGCTCTGCTTGCTAAAACCAGTCCTGTCATCCGTACTTTGGGAAAGGAAGCAAATTAAAGGCAAGCATTACTCCATCCTTGGTGAGTACTATTCAAGGACCCTGGATTTCACAGCATTCATGATTGATAAGAACATCTGAAAGACATCTGTTGTTCATTTTTTAGGATGGTAAAATACTGACAGGAATATTAATTTGTTCAGCCGGGATCTATACATATTTTTCAAAAATGTCAAAATGCAAAAAGACTACATGATATACGAACGTTAGGGAAGAGGACTTTGTTTTTTTTTTTAAATACACACACAAGTCAGTGAACTGTGGCTTCTGATGTTCTGGCCTGGGACTTCATTGTGAAGAACATAGCAGCCTATCTACAACAACATATGTTTGAGAGGAAAAATATAACAGGTGTTTCATTCTGTGTCTTTGCCCTATGACACCTGGCAATAGATGTTCTGCACAATGCAGCCAGTACTGGACAGCCAACGGTACTGTAAAGAGCTCAACGCAGCACGAGTGCTGTGATGCCAAGGCCAAGCACCAATCCTTCAATCTCGTCACAAAGCATTTGGCAGGCTCCAAGGACTGCATTTTCAACAGCCAAAAGGCTGCTGAAATTCTTGGCAAATGATACATATCTCTGCTATTTGCTGCTGGCAGAAATGAATTCAAGAACAAAACTTGGCTATAATCAGAACAAATTACAAGACTTCTCTTCACTGGGTTTCCCTCAACTACAGGCTATGAAACCCTGCAGCTACCTTCACTGCCCAGGTGCCCTTCATTTCCCAATCTTTAAAGCTGTAGGCAATTCGGATTTTCTCTTTTAATAGGAAGCATTAGCACCTCAAATCTACACTACTGAAAGGTATACAAAAATAATGTGGTAATTGTCATTTTCTAAACATTTCCAATACGTAACAACTTATGAAATATTCTTATGAACTGCCCTCCAAGCAAAGTTCTCCTAATAGTTTTCATCATAAATTGAGAAGGCTTAGAAGCATAGTAACTTTCAGCAAACTAGTTTTCTTAAATATCATCTCCACAGAAAAAAAGCGTAGATATAAATATATTTACTTTCTTGACTTTTTTTTTTTTAAATTAAAGGAGACAAAAGCCAAGCTCTGGGTACCCTTCAAAACTTATTTTTACATAGTAACACCATTCAACAAATGGTATGCTCAGGGAAATAAGATATCTACTGTACCTTGTCAATCATAATTCTTTTGAAACAGATCAATGATGCTGTAAACTAAACTGAAGTCCTGTAAAATACTCTGTACGCACATCATTCACAGATAATGGCTAGAAAAATTCTTAACATTGTTGTCTCCTTGAAACTTCATGGAGGAGATCTCTGAAAATATTTCAGTGAACTAAGAAAATTAAGATGATTTGCTAGGAAGATAATCCTTGCCTAAAAACGTCTCATCTTTAACATGGACATGGCTTTAGAAATACGTAAGTCACATTATGAAAAAAGTTTTTTTCACCCTTAACTCACATTTATCAGATTATGAAATTACTGGAGTTAATCTAAAAAATTTTTCAAGCGACACTGTCAGTTCTGTACAACTATTATTTCAAGCAGTGCTTTGTAATGCTTTTCAGCTGTGAAATACCATTATAGGGATGTACAAAGCACAAGCCACCAGCTTTCAGTCAGACCTCTGACCTTCATAACAACTGCTCATCACCCACCACCTTCCTCTTTCCTTGGCTGCCAAAAAGAATACCATTATGTATGGAAGATGCATGCTGTTGCAATAGGTTTTATTTTGCTACACTACGCTGCATTTTAAGCATGACCCTGAGCCTATATACAAATCCAAATTCTCCCATCATGTATGTCTTGTGAATGCAAGGTTGTGCTGCACAGAGATATAAAGGAGAACTAGACTCACAACTCTAGTCACAGAGGAAAAAAGGGAAACGAGCTCTCCTAAGTAATCATCATTTAAATGTGCTTAATGCTACTGCAAAAACAAGCACCTTTCACACTCTCAAAATCAGAATTTACTGGATCAGCATGCATGTCATGAGGTTCAACATTTGTTTTTCCAGAATGCCTTATTCTTGAATAAGGTTTATTTAGCAACATCATTGTCCTTAGCAGTACCTTTGTCTAGCATTTCTTTACTATTTATAAAGAAAGCGGAATGGGAAAAATATAAGAAAAAGATATCCCAAGCAGGCAAATAATGGTCTGTCTTTATGCTTTGCAGGAAACAAAAAGAGAGCAAATTAAGCACAGTACTTCACAATTTTAGCTTAATATACCTAATCAGTCTGATAGTCAGAATATATTTAGTTTAGTAAAGGGCCAGAAGTGTCAGGAATGTTTTACCTCATTTTAACAAAATCCAGCAAGAAAGAGCAGTGCAGCAAACGTTAAGCAGTGCTTGTGAACTCATTGCTAAATGAAGTCCAACTTTTTAGAAGTCTGTTTCCCCAAACACACGCTTACTATCATCATCAACGGCTGTCTCAGTTTCACATCCACTGATAACATATGAGTGTAGTTAAAACAGAAACAGAGATTGAATTAATTTTAACTAGCTTGTTTTTCATTCTTGGAAAACTGCTTCTTGCCTGTACTTTATCAGTCACTCTGTTTCAAACAAAAAAGCTATTAAAAACCACTGCCATAAACTTCCATGGGAGTAACACTTGCCTTTACCAGGCAAAGTACAAATGGTGATGCTCAGCACATCATCTAGCAAGATACTGAACATCAGAACAGCATCATATTCACTGTTGAGGAAGCGTTTTCAATTATGGTTAAAAAGAGTTGAAGGACTTGGTGAGATTTCATGTTCAGTTAGCTATATACTTCAATAGAACTTCTGAGTACAGAAGTGCTTTATTACTACACACAAAAAGATAGCAGATGCTGATGTTTTGTTTTGCTTTTTTCCCCTCCATAAGAAGCAATCTCTCAAGAAGGTCTCCAAGAACAGCCTGCATAACATCCATGGTGATGTCAAGAGCTCAAAAAATTCCTAGTTGCATGTGAAGACAAAGTAGAATAAGTGCAAAACCACAATAAATACATGACTGCCTCTCTAGAGAAGAGCCTGTCTTGTTTAATGCTCTCCTATGGAACAACCAGATACTTCCTGTTCTCTATGCTGGTCTCTAAGCAAGTATGCAGCTAATTAATGCACTAAAGCACTGTTATTGAAGGTACCAGAGACTTCATAATTTCATTTTCCCCGTTTAATTACATAACAATGAGGTGTCACATTCACAGACGCACAGATCACAAATTTGCTGCAAGCTGCAATTACTATTTTTCAACATTACAGCACTTAGACTGCATTCGTAATAAGATGCAATCATAGCACATACAAAAAGGTAGGGCTGTTAAAATCATTTGAAAAAACCTAACAGGTTCATATATCAACAAAGAGGAAGATTAAGCAACTCAAGAATACATCTCAGTGATCAGACTTTGAATCAAGTACCAAAATATCATTAAGTAACTTTTAGAGGCTTGTTTCAAAAGGCGTTAGTTTTACTTATCACATTTTAAAGAAAGATCAAATTTATCACAGGAGCAAAAGAAAAAAATGCAATGCTATAAAGTAGGAAAGCTACTGAAAGAAATCAAAAGATAGCTGCTGCCAGATTTCAAATGAGCATTTTCAGGAAGTTTGGGCAGGGGAGGGGAAGAGCTTGGCAGGTAGACAAAGGACATTTTACCCTCCAGCTTTCAAATGAGCAATAAACTAAAAGCTATTCACTTCCATCTCTCATTTAACATAGCCACAGTCAAAGCAATGATTTCTTTGCTTAGATGAAGTGCCCCTTAAGCATGCCCTAGATTTTCGATGAATTCAGTGTGATTTTAGCTGCACAGCTTCCACTGACTTAAATGGAAACTACACGACAAAAAGACCAAGCAATTTTATATAGAACTTGAAATGATCACTATATTCATATGTCAGATCCTAGAAACCTTAGGGCGTCCTTTTTTTTTTTTTCTCCAGTTCAAACCACAAGCAAATATTACACATAGCAAGTTAATTTAAGTACATGCCTATAAATAATTACAACTGTACTTCCACTCTGCAATAAATTATACCCATTTAGATGATTAAATACTTCAATTCACTAGCCCATTAGTTTGCTCACATTATTCCACAGTATTACTCCTAGAACAAAATTAGCATCCCTTTTTATATTTAATTACATAGAAATATAAAATAAAAATAAAGTATATATTCGTATACTTGCAGCACAGTATTTGTTTCTTGCATAGGTCCCAAGGGAGCAGCTTTCAAATCCAGTTTGAACAACTAACATCATAGTGATAAAATGCTTGTGCATTAGCTTCATTATCTGTTCATGATTTTCCGAAATGGGGACTGTGATGACTTTATTTAAAACTTCCACATTTTCAGTGAATTCAGGTGGTTAAGCAGAAAAAAGTGAGGGAGTTGCACGGGTTTTTTTTGTTTGTTTGTTTGTTTTAAATGACACACCTAGGCATAAGATTTGAAATAAATAACATGAACAATGTGGTGGTGTTCAGCTAAAAGTGGAGAGGACTTAGATGAGAAACACCAATGAAAGTCAATCAAACTACATGCATGAATGAGGGCACTATAATCAGTCGGTTAAATTAGATCTTTTTTTTTTTTTATAATTTTTATCCTTTTGTACAAGGTCAAATACTGATTTTGACTTTCATATTTGAATATTCACATTAAATACTAAATTTAATTTTCAAAGCCATTGTATCAGTGGAAGACATTTTGATAAAACATCTTAGTTCACTGCTGAAGCATTAAGAAATCCTGAAGTTCTCATAAGTTCCTTATCTCTTATGGAGTTTCTCATTAGAAATGAAAATGCTTCAAGATAGAGAGCAAAACCATATCCATAGATGAGTAACTGTTCATAGCTATTACAAACACTAATATGTAAAACACAGTTATGCCTTGCTTTTGTTAAGAGAATTAGACTGAAAAAAACTACAGGGGAAATCAACAGCAAATGAAATGATGGAAAACTTTACGATACCACAGGTCCGCACCTTAGTATTGTGGGCATAGCTATCACTCCTACCTAGAAATTCAAAAAATTTCTAAGGGCAGAAAACTGCAGGGGAAAATTACACCTCATGTGTAAGAAAGAAGCAATAGGAATGTTGTTTTCATATGCTAGAACATGGGACAATGTGATGAGAAATTATTACTTCTTTTTTATTACTTCAGTTAGATAATTGTAATGTACAGCTCGTTCCTGGGGATATTAACAAGTGCAAAAATGCAACCATTTAGAGAAAAAGTGGATAACTAAGGAAGGATGAGTGTATGTATTCACCATGCAAGGAGGTTTTAACTTTAAAGAAGTAAAAATGTGTATATACATGTGAAACACCCTGTATATTACATACATGTATAGGTGCACATATATATATACATTTACTTTTAAACCCTCATTACATAATGAACCCATATCCTGGGAGTCTTTTGTTGCAGGCTGCTTATTCCTGCAGTAGAAAAATTCAAATATGCACATTTAATAAGCGCAAAGATCTTTGAATTCCACTGTTCTATAGCAAAGAGAAGATGGCAGGAGAGGACTACCAGGAATCTCCCTCACTTAGGGTTCAGAGAGGCATCTGATCTAAGTGACTACAAGTTAAAAGAGATAGTGGGTTGGAAAATTGCATTATTGGCTTCCCATTTCTTACCAACATCTTGACAGCCTGCAGTTCACTCTTGTGAAGCCACAGGGCTATACATGAATTCTCCAGCAAGAAATCCAGGTCTCCAGGAAAACAAATGGGAGGTGATGGTAATTGGAGGCTACTTCTCCCCTTGAATCAACACACTTGCAGCTTTACTTTGCATTTGCATCCGCTGTCAGGATCAAGAGACTATGAATACCTTAGAGATTGGTTTCAACAGAAACACCTGCTCAAGCTTTCAGAAAGGCACTGAGGCATCAGTTCTCTGCTAGCAGCACAAGAAGATGAAGAGAACACTGCAAATGTACTTTTCTCAGAAGAGGAACAATAGCAATGAAGACCCCCATCTCCTACATCTTTCTCCTGTGTCACGCCTTTTGAGCTGGATGCTTAGCCCACCTGGATGAATACACATTGATTGGAAGAAACTGTTTCCAGACAAAAACCTGGTATCCCAGGCTCCTGAAAGAATGGGACTTTCCTATTATCAATAACCCATGGCAGACTGGGTCACTGAATGCTTCAACCTCATTCTCTAATCATACCACAGCCTGATTTTCTGCCAACAGACAGGAATTCACATTTCTGCCTAGGGAGCAGTGAAGCTGGTGGCACTTCTTCCTAAAAGCATGAGCTCAAGGGGAACTATATGGACACCTCAGAGCTCACCCTTTACCCACGTTAACAGCTCCCTGCATGCTGCTGGTGTGAATCTGTTAATGTGAGTTTGCTTCATGGAGAATACTGAATCCAAACTCACCGAAATTCTGAAAAACATGGAAAGAGTCTAAAATCATTTTTGCCTCTTTTTAAACCACACAGTTCTAATTTTTGCAGTTTGTGATAAGGAGAGCTCCATGCCTCCATCCAGGAATCACAGTACAGCTTGTCTCACACGCACATCTGCTCCATACAGCGCTGATGCTTGTCACTCAGAATACATTTGTTTTTAAGAGTCATTTTTAGGGAGGGTTGAAATTGTTGCAACCGATGTTTCGTATCACTTCATTAGGTTTTAGTGAATACTTAACAAGCACTTATCACATCTTAGGAACTAATGATGCAATAAAGAAAGGTAAGATGCCACTCAGATAAAGCCAACATTGAAATTGAGCAAGCAAACAATGAAGGGTAGCAAAGGGGAAGAAAAGGTGTGGTGCCTTTAGTCACCTCTTCCTAAAGCACAACTGTCCTGGTTTCATCCAAAACCAGGCAACAATGCTGAAGCAAATGTTAGAAAAGGTGCCTTGATTTGGCTTTCTTTAAGCATGCGCCAAGAGTAACTGGAAACAGATAGGGTTTACCACAGCCACGCTTGGATTTGAGCTGATAGCCCTCTCTTCCTCTCTGGCTTAGTTTAGTCCTGCTGGAAACTAATAAGGCCAAGTACTCAGACCTCAGATTACCACAGACATAAGATAAATGCCTCCAAACAAGGGGCTCTGCAGAGAGGGCACGTGGTGAAGAGCAGCAGATGAAAGCTGTTTTATCGTCTGTGGGAATAGGGAACAAACTGTACGGGGATAAAGCGCATCGGTAAGACTGCCTAACAAAGATAGCACTTGCTGTGCTTGGTCTCTGGAGAAAAGCAAACCAAAGGAAAAACAAGCCAATCCAGTTCCAGGGCACAGCCCCTGTCCTCTGCCTGGCAGAGGATTAAATCAGCTGGAAAAGTAACTTCAAAAGAAATTAAGGAGAAAGCCTTAGCTTTAGCTCCTTCGAAAACTTCACAGAGACTGCAGGGAACTTGAGATCACTGCTTAATGCTCACCTTGCCATTACCTCTCAGCACCTGTAGCTTTCCATTAGCATTACTTAAAAAAAAAAAAAAGAAGTTGCAATGTTGGAACACAGCTCCTACTCCCGTGAGTGTTATGAAAACCTAGTGGACATCAATTAGTCATCCTAACACACAAGCATATGCTGCAAATTTTAAAACACTGCATAATTAAAAAGATTACTTTAAAATGCTCACATATGGTGCTGCAGAATCACTCCTAAGAAAAAGTCAACAGTTTTCCAACCGCCTGGTCTTAAAGCCTTGCAGCATTGCAGTTTCCTCTGCTCTTGCTGTAAAAGGTGCACTCCCACAGACGCGTGTCATCTCTAAATCGCTCTCAGACTTCTGCTCATGGATGGAAGCTTGAAACCATACATATTTTAATAAATTAAAAAAAAAAAACTCAAAGAGAACAGTGTCACATAAAGCCAAATGTGCCGACTACTTCAGTATTGTAACAATGGTATTTTATTATCAAAAGAAAGCCTCCCAAGTGCTAGCTTTCATAGAGCTACACTTAGGTCACAACATCTATGATTATTCCAAGACATCAAGTACTGTAGCTAAACATTCTCCCTCCCACCCGCCTCCAAAATTAAAACTGTTTTCTTGTTTTCAGGTCTTCAGGCCTCAAGAATGTTTTGAGGTTTATGAAGATTTGTTATAATTTTTTTAATTTGGAAAACATCTCTAGAACAGGACTAGCATTTTTGTATTTTAGAAGGGCTTAATAGAAACCAGTGGTTTTAACAATTAAATAACCTGGAATATGAAATTAAATTATGGTTCATAAACAGAATTTAAAGTCCTGCTGAAGGAACTCTGACATCCTTTTCTCATCTCCCTGGTTTCTTAATGATACCTTAATGAAGCTTAGAGATGGGACCAGTGTGATTTAATTAAAACTAACATTGCTGGAAATTGTATTTGATTTGGAATAAGGAAGGGCGTACGACAGGGACCAAGAGACCTGGGTCCTATCACTGCCCTGCTTAATGTACCTTGGGTGAATCATTTTCTCTCTTCTCCTCTCACTTTCCCTATCTGTAAATCTGGGAAATACAGAAGGAAAAAAAAATATATACCAACCTCTGTCACAGGATCTGAATGCTAAATATACATTAATTTTTTTAAAATAAAGCTACAGACATTCTGGATAACAGGGGTCGAAATGGATTTTTAGACATCAAGTTTGCACATCTAACTACTTATATATGTATTAACATAGGAGCGCTGAGGTCTATGTCAGGAGCAAGAATAGTGCAAGGTTAAATGTATTTCAGAGCAAGTCCAAAGTCATTCCAATAATTTTAAAGGGGATCCGTTAATCCTTTCAGAGGCCATGTTCTGTGCTGAAAACTGCACTGTGCGTTCCAGTCAAATGCTACTTCTGTCCTCCATAAAGAATTTCTCTTCAACATGAAGACTTTTTTCTTTGAGGTGCACATGACACTTTGCCCAACATGCAGAACGGAAACAACTAGCCTTCTGTTCTTCTTTTTAGTGGACAGACTTAAGTCTCCTGAAAGTAGAGCTTTGTTCACAATGAAAACATCAAAGAGGGCAAGAAAATCCAGACAGATGAAAGCAACAAGATGCATTACCTTTGTCAACATGAAAATATCATCTAATTAGGAAGTAAGTTCTGTTAAAGTAGACAATAACTTATTCCACTGAAGTCATCTGGCAAGGCCCAAGATGCCTCCCTCCCCCCCCTTATTTTTTGATGAAAAAAAAGAGGGGAAAATATCAATACTTCTCATGAACAATACTAAGATTTTAAAATATGTGTAGTCTTTATTTTAAAAATAAAGGCAGGTAAAATAGTCTTATCTGCTAAACAATCATTAAAACCACTACAATGCTGAAGATCACCAACCTCCGACAATGCATTCTGCTGTTCTACCCTACACAACCCTAAAACCTGATTCATATGTGAAACCATAGCTTTTGGCAGAAACTGAAATTTTGTATCATATGAAATCTGACAATCAAAGTTTGTTTTTAAGCTCTGGGAACTTTACCAGCTGTTTTGCCACACTACTTTGAATACCATAATTTAAAGCAGTGTTTAATGTCCAGTAAGATCCAGTAAGGAAGCCTTCATAGTAGTGAGCAACAGTACAGGCAAATACTTATGTTATCAAGTCCTCTAAATGATATCATGCAATGTTATTATATTTGTTCTCTCATTCAGAACCCATGTCTGAGTGTTCTCCACTTCAATTCAAATGAAAAAACTTTTTCTTTATGGGAAACATTAAACCGGCAAACTCTGAGCTTCGTGTCATAAGAATTACAGCAGAAGAGTACTGAAATTTTATACTTAAAAGTCTTTATGCTTACTCTTTAAGGTCACCTTCACAAAAATAGCACAATGGACATGTTTCAATCCATATCATTTTTCTGTTAAGATTCTGAATTGATTCCATAATCATATAAAAACAAGCTCGATACACAATTAGAGCTAACTGGTGCCCTTGCCGCTGAAAAGCACAAAGCAATTTGTGAAGAAAGTTTTTTTCCTTTCTGAGGTTCACTGCTTAAAAAAAGTATTTTCCATAGTAAGTGGCATTTCTTAGCATAATTCTGAGAACTAATCAGATCATTTTCAAGAAAATGTCAAACCATTGCCCCAGGCAACATTCTGAAAATTAAACTTACATTGCATTCAATTCAAAAGAAATGAATTACTTTTTTTCTAATGAATGCTTTTTTGTACATTAAAAATGAGCATATTTGCCATTTAATACAAATATGATTTCAATTACAGTCAGCTTTACTGTCTGGAATATCTTCAATGTGATAACTGGTAACTTTGATTCTAATGTTCCATGTAACAGGCAAGAAACAAATACATCTGATACTTTTGCATTTTAAGTGTTCTTTTGGCTTGACAGGCGTTTTGTCTGAGCTAGTTGTCATATGAATGTAAATTTTTTCTGCAAATTTCTTCACTGCATTTCGGAAGTACAGGACTGGGGAAAAATCCCAAACATTTTGAGCTACTAAATGAGATAAAGGCCTCAGTATTCTGGAATAAGAAGAGTTCAGCAGCCCCAAACATGTCTGACTTTCCACACAGAAATCAACACATCTGTAACAGCATTGAAAAAGACCGCTGCGTTATCAGAATGGAATGATCCATCTACTATCCCACATAACCATAAAATAAGCCAAAGAAACATGCTCTAGTCTAGATAAATCAATCAATAAAAAACTAAAAATATTAAATTGTTAAGGAAACAATCCTGAAATAGTTATTGATGGTGACCATCACAAGAGGAAGATATTTTGAGTGCAATTCCCAATAATCAGGTCTGTAATTATTCCCAACACCTAGATGGTTGACTGTGGTTATTAAACTTTCAGAGCGTGCTATGGAGCACAAGAACAAAAATTGAATTAAAGAATTGAAATTAAAATTCAATATGGAGTGTGGAGGAGAAAAAAGGGATGGGACCAGCCGCCATGCAGGCAACTACTAGATTCCAGAAGGAGAGAACTCAGTACACAGATATATCAAAACTAGAAGGGACCTCTAGATCATCTGGCCCATCCACTGTGCTCAAGCAGGGTCACCCAGAGCACATTTCACAGGATTGCATCCAGGCAGGTCTTGAATATCTCCAGGGAAGCAGACTCAACCACCCCTCTGCAAAACCTGTGCCAGTGCTCTTTCACCTGCACAGTGAACAGTTTTACCTTATATTCAGCTCATATTCAGATGGAACTGCCTGTGTCCCAGTTTGTGCCTGTTGCATCTTATTCCCCTGCAGTCTTCTCTTCTCCAGGTTAAACAGTTCCAGCTCTCTCAGCCTTTTCTAAGAAAAGAGATGCTCCAGGCCTCTAATAATCTTTGTGGCCTTCCACTGAACTCTCTCCAGTAGTTCCATGTCTCTCGAATTGGAGCCCAGCACTGGACCCAGCACTCCAGATGAGGCCTGACCAGGGCAGGGCAGAGGGGGAGGATCACCTCCCTTGACCTGCTGGGCATGCTCTTTTTAATGCAACTCAGGATTCCACTGGCTTTCTTGGCCACCAGGGCACACTGCTGGCTCATGGACAACCTGTTGTCCACCAGGATGCACAGGTCCTTCTCCCTAGAGCTCACTACACAACTGTGAATGAGCAGCAGCTGTAAAGAAATTTATCCTGTGAAGAAAGACAAAACGACTCTTTCCATAAAACAGAGTATTCTGTTCGTTAGAGATACAGCAAAGATCCCATATTTCTATGTTCCAAGAAAACTGAAATTTTGGGTGTGATAGCATTTTATTTTTAAGATAAGTGTCCCATCAATCCCTGAAGTAACATCTTACAGCTGCTCTTTTAGGAATCATCTCATACTTCCCTGAAAATGGCAAGAGTGGTGGTCAATTGTGTGACAAAGATGCCTGCCACAATTTCAAACAAAGTAACTCAGCACAAGTCAGTTTCTGCAACACATAGCCTCACACTTCGAAATACATCAAACTAAGTTCTAAAACTTGTATCTAATGGGCTTTAGGCTCAGCATGACTATAAGATAGTTCTGTCATAACAGTTTTTATGACCAAAAATAATGCTACCTCTGTGCCATATTATTTTGAAACATAGTTGGTGATGCAGTTTCAGCAATTTTTTTTTTATGTTTAGAACACTAATATTCAAAAACCAAATGCTAAAATTTTGGAGTTGTTCTACCTTTTATTTTCATTCACAAAGCAGCTGGTACAAAAAGAAGTTTTGCAGAAAAAAAAGCATTTTTTTTTGCAAATAATGATTTTTTGCAGAAAAAAAATGAGATCTTAGCAATATTTTTCCTTTCAGGTCAAATACACTTTTGAAAATAAATTTTAGAAGCTGCTAGAAGCTTCGGGCAATATTTTGGAGTTTAAAATCTTTTAAACTAAGATAAAAAATATCAAAAGAAACATTCAGATTGTTGGTACAGATAGAAAGCATAAATATTTGATATCTTAATCATGCATCCACTTATAAAAAATTATACTTAGTCTGTTTTTGTCACTGTTCTAGCCAGGAACAAAATGACAGTAATAGTTATAACAGTCCGTTCTTTGAAAGTATGTGGAGTAAGGAAACTAATTAGTCAGATGGTAACATCAAAAAAGGTCACAAATGAAGCATTGTGCTGTGTTTATGTTTAAATACTAACATATTTCAGAGATAGTCACGAAAATGGTGAAGTGGCAAGCAAGAATACATAAAATTACATAACATGTCAATGCGCACCCCTTTAGTAACTAGCCTGAGACACTCTGACTGCCAAGTAAAAGGCTTCTGAATCCTCTTGTCTCCAATAGCCTCTCACAGAGACCCCCTCTCATCTCCCTAATCCCTACTGAATCCTGGGCCCTGTGGTCTCTTCAGTGGCCTCTCAGGTGCCTGGCTCCCAAGGCATGGAACCTATTCGCAGGCTAGTGCCATCCTGAAATGCTCTTTCCCTGCAAGCATCATGTGTCCTGTACCCTCAAGCAGTGACTCCCCACACATGCACTCCAAAGGGTGCTTTAGTGAGCCATTTCCATTGATTCATGGTGCTGGGCATCAGCTGCAGGTCATGGGGTAATATCCCTCCTGGGACAGCCCATAGAAAGGCCAGGAAAGGGGCTCCTGTATCTGAGATATTGGAGTTTGCTACCTGCCATCATGACTCTGTGTTCCTCCATGCATGTGAAGGCGTGACTTCTTTCGTGTAACTTCACAGTTTTGAAAAGCAGAATCATTTGGTAAGGAAGTGTCCATATTTATTGATTACAGTATTTATAAGTGAAACATGGAACAACAAGAAAATGATCTGAACACATAGAAATAAATTACATGTATACAATCCAATTAGAAATGTTGGAGTATAGAGAACAGAGAATTTAGTGATAAATCCTACTAACCCATACCTTGGGAGACGTTTTATGAGCTTGTGCTCAATTATTCATTACTTAAAGCTAAGTAGGTGGTTAAAAGAAACAGTTGCCATTTACTCTGTATTTATCTTATCTCTATTGCTGCTGCTTCTACTCTGTCCTGGTCAAGCGTCACCTGGAGTACTGTGTCCAGTTCTGGGCTCCCCAGTACAGAAAAGACAGGGATCTCCTGGAAAGAGTCCAGTGGAGGGCCACAAAGATGATAAAGCACCTGGAGTATCTCCCTTATGAGGAGAGGCTGAGTGACCTCAGTCCGTTCAGCCTTGAGAAAATAAGATTGAGAGGGGATCTTATCAATGTCTATAAATATCTCAAGTGCGGGAGGCAAAGGGATGAGGACAGATTCTTTTCAGTGGTGTGTGGTGACAAGAGAAGGGGAAATGGCGACAAACTGTGCATAGGAAGTTCTGCGCCAAGATGCAGAAGAATTTCTTCATGGTGCAGGTGATGGAGCACTGGAACAGGCTGCCCAGGGAGGTTGTGGAGTCTCCTTCTCTGGAGATATTCAAGACCCGCCTGGACACCTACCTGTGCAACCTACTCTAGGGAACCTGCTTTGGCAGGGGAGTTGGACTCAATCCCTGGAAGTCACTTCCAACCCCTGCAATTCTGTGACTCTGTGATTCTTCCAGTGAGTCAATCTAACGATCTAGGACAAAAATTTTGTTTTCAAGGTTTCCCAGTTCAGATTTGCCTAAATTTGAACTTAAGGTTTTTCCATTCTGAAGTTATTGGTTGCTCTCATGTACTTGGTTTCTCTGTAGTTTTTCAAACACAAAAACAAAAAATTGCCTTGTCCAGAGGCACGTGTGTTACTCTGCCTGCACCGTCCCTTGCTTTCAGGGGCTTTAAAGCATGGGTCCATAATATTTTCAGAAACAAATTAGAAGAAAGAAAAGCTAAGCTGTAGCTTCTGAACTTCACATTCCAGGACTGCATTCACAACATACGAGGAATTGTTTTAACGAAGAGTGCAGCTATCCTCATGCCACTATCCAGCAGGATATCCAGCCAGCAATTACCAACAGAAGCAGACAGTAAGCTCCAAACACATTTTGCTCATTCAACTTTCTTGATTACCTATACTCAAAGATTCTGTCCATTTGACTTTAAACACCTGAAGTGTTCAAAATGTTATAAGACTTCTCAACTCAAAGATAATTCCTGTTACATGACTTGGAAAGCACCCAATGGAAAGTCAATATCTCTCATCAATGTGCTTTAAGAAAATCATTCTCTTGTTTTGAGAGAAACTTGAAAAGCTTTTCCTACAACTATTAGGGAACTCTAGCCAAGGTTTCTGAGATGCATGATACTATGTGGACAAATTCAACTTTTAGAACAGTTTCATAACAAATGTAAGCACCAAAATGGTGCATTTTCAAGACAGTGGCATTTTACTTCTTTTTAATAGGCAACAGAAAACTCACAAACATCTAATATTTTGTCATCTGATCAATGAAAAGGTTTACTCAAGTTGCAAGTTTAAGAATTTATTTTCTTCTTTCTTGCAAAGGACAGCACGTTAGCAATCATACTATACATTTTTTTTTTTTTTTTTAAATAGAGAAGGCATGTCCTTACCTTCAGAAGCTAAGTATAACACACAGTTGCTAAAAGTTGCTAAAGCATCTTGCCTACTTGATTGATCTCACTGTTTCAGATGGTAAAATATTCTGAAAAGCCTCTGGCAGGTATGTATTGTGCTAAAAATATGAAAGTCTTTAAGAAGTATAAACACAAACTAATACTGAGCAACAAAAGTGAATCCTGAGCAAAGACTCAGACTAGATGTCAAGATGGCTATAGCATAGTTTGTTTAGTTTGTAATAACTATGAGCTTCTGTGGTAGTTTCATCTATTCAGAAATACAAAATGATCCGTTTGCAAACACTAAGAAACAAATCTTCCCTGGCCCCCCCCCCCATTCCCTCCTCCACCCTTGCAAACCACACAGCTTTATTTCACACAATGTGAAGGAGATTAATAAAAGCACAAGTCTGTGCAACACCAGGGAAAGCTGGGAGTACACAGATGGCCACTATGGGGCAACCTCTACAGTGAAGTCCACAGGGACAAGAGTTACAGCATGGAGTGAGCTAAGGGACAATGCAACACATCATGCCAGTCAGTAGCAGTGGCATCTCCCGTGCTACCAGGAGACAAGAAAACAGCACAACTCTATCTGCCCTCGGAGGTCAGGCGAAAATCAAGGTGTCCTCTTCCCCTCCTAGCACTGTTTTATATCCTACTACACCAGGGCTATAACAGACTCTTAGTCTACGTTAAAAATAAGGGAACAATGATCAAGAGAAAGATGACAAAACAACAACAGAAAAAAAAAGAAAAAAGGAAGAGAAAAGAAAGCCATCCTGGGAACTCTTCACTGTGTATGCAGGCCTTAAGCATTTAAAACAGTGAAAACCATTTGTTTTAAAAAGATGCATTCATATTGGCATCTTGCCAAAGGAAATTAAGTAAGATTTTACGCTATTCTAAGTCTTCTATGGCCTATGTTCCAAATGCTTGCTGTTTACATGAGAAATGCTTAGTGGGTAGCTAATAAAAGTAAGCTATGAACATTGCATGCAAGCAAAACAATATTTGAAAATCTTGGAAAGAAAGCTCTGTGAATATCAAGTAAAGAGTGAGTTTATTGATTTTCTAGGCCCTTCCTCCTCTTTTGGTTTCCTGGACAGCATTCTGCAGGAAGTTCTCTGAATTTGATAGGGCTCTTCTTGGCATCTAGAAATCTATCAACTTCCTCCTCCAGATTTATTTTAATTCCTCTTTGTTTCAAGTACAGCAGACATTTTTTCACCAGAGGACTGCAAGGACATAAGAACATGAACACCGTTTTCCTCATTCTCTTACCTCCTCCGTTTTTAATATCCCATTAATAGCTGTGGATTAACTTTTCCATAGTATACTAACAGTAGTTGTCTGTATTGCCTAGAGATAGAAATGTTAAATAGAAAATAAAAATACAGACATTACTTTTAAATCTGACACGCACAAACAGCCTAAAAGAACCAAATGTAATACAGGTAGCATTGTGAGAAACAAGCTGCAATAGCCCACATAATCTTATGGGGACTTCAGCATCTTTAAATTCAAGCAACAGAGCAGGGGGAAGCAATTCTATATCTAAAAACATCATTCTTCACTTAGATATTCTAAAGGTGAACTCCTCCACAGTGAAAGCAATATGTCGAGCTCTACTTCCATACTGGAAGTGCTACATTTACACTCCCTGCGAACGTGGACTAAACACTTTTGCAAAAACACTAATTACATTTAAATCAGTATTTACAAGAGGATTAAAATGGCCCATCAGGATACTCCTGCTCATACCACAGTTAAAAATAATCACTAAATTAGGGCACATAGGTCAAGGGAGATGAAAAATGGTCTTTAGAAAATTTAAAAGTTCTTATTGAAACACTGATCAGCCACTATCACAGGATTATTTTAAGGAAAGTTTTAGCAGTGCATTACCATTTTAACAATGCTTTTAACAATACTTTACCAGGTGTTTTCCACACTGCTAGCTAGCACCCTATCAACAAGCCTGAAAAGCAAAGTATAAGGTACGGCTCATGAGGAACCTGCAACAACAGCCTATATAGACCGACGTCTGGAACAACAACATTAAAGGGACTAAAGCTAGGGGAATACATATTGTCACCATTTTCTCCATACTGTAAATACAAAAATACATCAGTTTGCAATACATGCTTCAATCACAGCTTCAGCTGGTCATTAAAATGGAATATGCAGTAAATTTTTCTGAGACCTTAATACTGCCTCTTTGTACTGTGATCATTCATCGAAACGAGAATTAGTTTTAGTTTCAAGAGTTGTTTAGAAAAAACAGAATATATCCACAAATACTATACATGGTCTCTTTAAAATGGTATTATTATACATACATCCACCTCCTGACAAATAGAGGTTAATTTTCAAACATATTGAATAGTGATAACTTATATATGTGGTAATTCCATTTTACAAATGAAACACTTCACAATTTTTAGTAAAATATCAACATCTAAGTTTTGTATTGATTTAAACCTTACAGATATAATCAGTCAACTGAAATCTATGCAGGACTAGGATACATTATATGGGAAAACATGATAGTACGTTCATATGTAAAAATTGCTAAAATTAATAGCATGGGAAGAATGATATATCAACTTAAACCCCTAGAAATACAGGACAGATAGTGTCACATTCTCATAGTAGTGCCTTCACACCCTGAGGAAATCCTGAATATTGATCTAAATCCCTAATTGCAATTATAATGCAGAGCAATCTCAGTGCAGCGTACCTGTTCTATATAAGAGATCAATCAAGAAAAACCATAAACAGCTGTATGAGTTGATATGCAAAAGGTAGAGTGCAGCTTAGAATTTTCCACTGAATAGCAGATTTAATTTTACTGTGCAAGTGAAATTATCAAGAACTGTTCTTAAGACATTAAGTGGGCTGAATAAAAGGACTATCCACTGTAAATGCGCTATTGATAAAATAATTAAGAGTAATTATGTGTCTATCAAGATAACATTTTATATTAAGTAGGGAATGGAATACAGAAGGACAATTTTCCTTGTCTGAAAGCAGCAATAATATTGGTGTTCTTACATATGGGCACACACTATGTCTCTTGAAATGCTAAGAAAACAGATACAGAAAGTCTACATGGTACACACTAGATGAATATAGATCTGCCAAGTACATTCAACTGTGACATCTATTTAATGAGAAAGAACAATGGTAACAGCTATGAACTGAAACGGCAGTGAAAAGACAGTTAATAAACCTAATGCCAAACATATGTTTAATAAGTTAACTTTGATATCCCTTGTACGTACAAAGAATGTGCACTGAAAGAGAGCAACATGAACATGTAAAGACTGAAGAAAAAGCTTTACTTTTTAAATGAATAACCTAGTAGGTTAGAGAAAATCTCAATCTTCATAAATATATGAGAACAGATGAACAGAATAGAAATTGTATTGTATTCCAGATCAACAGGTGGATCTCAAAAATAGCCAAATTGATACTTTAAATCCATTTCAAGCTTTTAACATAGAGGCTAATCATCCACAGCAGCAGCTTAAAAAGGATGTTGGTTCACTGATAAACATCCTTCTTTAAAGAATTAATATCGTCTAAACCAGAATTTTCCTGAACGTTTCAGGTGAAGACAATTACATGAAGTGGGCTGAAGAGCTCCCTCTTTGCTGAAACCCTGTCTACCACAAAAGGTTTTTCCAGTATGGATTGCTTTTACTGTATTGCTACACTGAAGGAGGAAAAAAAAAAATGCTAGGCTACAGAATACCCTCATCTTTCTGCTTCATTTACATTCTTTCAGAATAATTCATGTTTTGGAAAAGCCTCCAAAGTAAGGACCTAGTGAGGCTATGCCCAAAGCTACAACAGTTTAGGGTGTCTGCAGCACCCCTGCAGGAACTAGAATGCATACATCTTCTTGAGAAAGTCTCTCTTTTTGGGCAAAATAAATGCATCTTAGTAAAGGATGACACTATTATTCAAGCTCAAGATATATTTCCTCCAAGACGCATAAAATAAAATAAAATAAAATAAAATAAAATAAAATAAAATAACGTAGTAAACCATTCTTTTCTTTCGTACTGAGCAGTAATATCAGAATTACAATATTTCAGAATTATAACATTTTGGATTATATATTTCAGATTACGCGATAAAATTTTAAGAAAATTCACAAAGTCTTAAAAATCAACAGGATGAAAATAAAGTAAAACTGACTACATTTAAATCTATTTTTATTCTACCTCTATATTTGCAATATGCTCTGAAATGCAAAGAATGACAGTCTGGAGGAGATCTGAGCTGCTGATTTGATGAGATTAGGGATAAAAGAGAGTTAAAGTGCAGGCATTTTTTGGCTCAAGGACTTTCTTGATGCTAGGTTTGGACTTTTTTTTTTTTTAGGCAAACATATCTCAATATATCTGAACCTATACTGACATAGACAATAGCAACAATAAATATATTCCAGTTTCATCTTTACCTACCACCTGAATGAAAAGAACAATCCATTACTCTGAGGACAAGTATTTTGGGGTTATTTACCCACTCAAGTGTACATTAAAATAATTTGTGCACCAGAGAAAGTAGATTATGAAAAGACATTCTACTCTATCATCAAACAGAAGGAAATTTGTGCAACCAGTATTGGGTCTTTTTGTTAAGTAGAGATTCCTAAAGCAGTGCAGGTGTTTCAGATAATTTACTGATTTAGAATGCATTTTCAAACAGCATTGCAATTCACATTCTGAGAAATTATAGCCATCTACTCTGCTTAGCTGGATTCAAGTTAACCAAATAAAATAACAAGCAAAAACGACCATCTCAGAGACTACAGGAGGAGGAAAAAAAAGAATTTTTGCTGAAATTTTGCTGAAAAAAATGTAAATAACATTTTTGTTTCTTTTAAAAATGAATTTTAAGTCATACCCTCTGCAAGGTGTGAGAAAACATCCCAAGGAATTCTCTGAAATATAAATTATTACATTTGTCTTAAACCCACTGAAACATGGGCAATCTGAACTTTTAAAAATATCATATTCAGATCAAGATATTTGTGCTTGCAGTCTAGTTCGTTCCTTAGCTTTAACTAGTAAGTGGAAAAGTTGTAGATCAACCCCATGAATGCTTAACTTCTGTAATTCTATCAGAGCACAGTAGGTGGCTGAAACTACCACACAGTTCAGCTGGGACCTTTCTAATTTGTCTTTTTGTGCGTCACAAGGTTTATGAATCTCCAACACCTCATGCACTTCTCCACAGATCTCATTCTACAAGGGTTGTGCTAACACCCACAAATCTATTTGGCCTGCTCCTCTTCCCCCAGCCTTTATCTCAAATCAGAGTATTTGCTGGATGAACCCTGACATCAGTTATTTTCTCTTCAGTCTTTTTCCTGTAAATGCAAGCTAATTACAACTGTGAGGCTTTCATATTGTTCTGTGTTAAGCCTCAGGTAAGAATAACAGAATTCCAGACATTGTTGTAATGCTTACTGCATTCTGTATTCACCTTCCACTGGTAATGACATCCTTTTGTTTCACATTCAGAATATCTTGTCTTTAAAAAAAATGAAAACAAAAACAGAAAAAGAAATGGTGCTGACCCAGTGAAACTGGGAATACTATCTGAAGTAGATATCCAATGCCTATATATACCTGTCCATAAAAATTAAGAATTAGAAAAAATATTAACTTAAAATTCTTCTGTTTGTATACTCAAATACACAGTTTGTTTCAGCTGCAGGGTGGGGTAGGATGTAGGAGAAAAAAGTAAAAAATCCACATATGTTGCTGTTTCCATTTGAAAATATCATCCTGGTTATAAAGCCAGCAACTGATGGAGGCACTGATTCAAGATACAAAGCACAGCTTTTTGCCTGATGAAATTAGTGTCTGAGTTAGCATTCATTTTACTGCAACTTAGTCAGCAATGGAGAGGGGAATAAAGTTTTGAAAGTAAGGTGTTCCAAGTGCAACAGGAGAAAGAATCAAAAAGGAAGAAAATTGTACAAGATTATGTTGGCTATATCAGCAACATACACTTAGAATTTGAATCTTCTTCACATAAAAGCAAAGTCTGGAAAGTTTTATCTTTAATACAGATTCATTCATGTCATCTTGTACTTATCCTCTAGGCTGCCTTTATATTTCCAAGTTCCTTGAATTAACATTGTTTCATTCTTCTATCTCCATCAACCCCATCCACAATTTTTTTTAACATCCTCTTTGAAAGAAGCAGCACAGAGTTCTGAAAATATTGAGGCATTGTCCTGAAAATACTCATAATGAAAGGTTTTCAAAGTCATCTCCCCAAACTAGAGTTCCTATTCCTTTTTTTTTTTTCTTTCCTTCAGAGCTAGATAGCCTTCAACACTGCATTATAACATACTCTTCCTTCCCTTTCATTATTCATTGCCAATTTGACTCATATTGAAACATTTTGTCATCTTTGCTCCTGTTCTCTTTTGTCTGGTCTCTCCATTTCTGAAAGAGAATTGAGCTTTTGTTCCATAGTAGCAATGCTGCAATAAAACACAATTCTCTTCTGGTATTACGATGTGACAATGTTATTGTTTTTGTTACCACAGTAAAGTTCCAAGAGGATAGTTTCTGAAAATTAACAACAAAGTAGTTATGCCATTAAGTCAGTTCTCTGAAAATAAACAACAGCAACAAAACATTCAAAACAACAAACATAAAAACATTGTTTAGGTTAACTTTCAGGTGCTCAAAAGCATGTTAGCATGGACAAAGAACCCCAGAATGGCTGAGGTTCACCGGGCCCTCTGAGTCCATCTTGTCCAACTCCTGCTCAGGCAGACACTCAGAGCTGCTTGCCCAGGCCCATGTCCAGGCGGCTTTTGGAGATCTTCAAACTGTGTCTGTGCTCCACCACCCTCAAAGGACAGAAGTGCTTCCTGGTGTTCTGAGCAAACTTCCTGTGTTCCAGGGTGTGCCCATTGGGCAGTGCTGGAAAGAACCTCGGTCTATCCTCTTTGCACCCTTCCTTTATTCATTTATACACATAGATGGGAAACACCCTTACCCAAAGAGTGCAAGCTTTGGTGGGTTTGTTTATCTGTTTTTAGGAGCCATGGCAAACAGAACTATGCCCCAAACCTATTTATTAAGAGAAAATAACCAACCAACCACAACAAAAAAACCCCCAGAATTTAAGTCAAGGTTGCTGCATTACAACTTTTTAGATTATGGTAAGAGTATTCTAGCCTCTGTCTTGTCACCTGACATGTAAAATTGTTTCTATGAAAAGGGCTTAAAAGTAAGCAAGAGTAGTTTGGGTGCCTCACAAGTAAAAGTTTTGCCTTCCTTAAAAAAAAAAA
>WBMW01005462.1:579628-644803 GCA_013396635.1 Penelope pileata
AAAAAAAGGAGAAATGACAGTAGCTGTATATATCCTTCTTGAACTTACTAATTATTCCACATCACTGGGGTCATGAGAAGATAAATAACTGTATTACAAATCAGCGGTCCTGCATATAATCTCTCGTTGCAATACAGCTTTGAAATATGGTCAAATAGAAGGAAATATCAGCAAAATCCACCAGAAAATATATTTCACACAGATTTTGGCTTGTTAATTAATAACATCTTTGAGCAAACAACTCTGAAAACACAAATAATTATTGCACGATGACACCACCTAGTATGTTAGCCTACATCTTTCCCTGTCCTGAAATGTATTAATGTGGTTTCCCCAACCCTGTGATGACTACTTAATTAATCAGAGTGCAAGAAGAGAGATGCTGAGAAATTTATATGACACATTTTATGTTGTTAAATCGATCTTTGAGTTTTATCACCTCCTTAAAGCAAAAGTCTAACAAGCAGTCATGACGGACAAGACTCTTGCAGCTAAGAATAAGTGCATACATTTATTCTTTATAAAGATGGAGATGTAATAAAACATAGAAATCTCCTCTTTAACCTTTCCAATCTTATACAAGTCAACAACACAATGGCAAGGGAGCCTCATTTCTGCCACCTGTGAAGTCAGACATCATAAAGGGAAGTATGGGCAGAACAAACCCCCTGCCCAAAACAGTGCACAAAGCTGCCCATTTTGATTGTCTAAGCAGGGAAGAAGAGCAGGAAGATAAGGTGAAGTTAGGACTGCTGGCAGGGTTTCAGTCACTTCGAGCAAAACTGTAAAGAGTCTGAGTAGAGCAGGGCTCTCTGCAATGGTCACAGACAGGAGCAGACTAGTCTGCATGTCCGACAATCCCAAATTTTTTTTCCGGTCTTTCCCACTGGTGGGTTATGTATCTCTTGGCTACCTGTAATGTTACACAAGAGCCTTTTCAAAGCATGGCATTAGTTAACTGAAATGGTTTTCAAGCAGTAAGTGTGAAGTGGTGAAGAGCTTAAGTTCATTGCACTTGCTGAACTTTGAACTTGCTGAAGTATAGCTGCTGCTATACTTCAGCCACTCATGCTTAATTCTCACTAAACAAACAGGCTGCCCATACACATGCAAACTTGTTAGACTTGCATAGGCATCTGTTTTTCCTTGTGTTCACTGTTTTCCTCCAAACTACTTACATGCTTCTAGCTGCTTTCATGCTTGTATGTATGCTAACATAAAACTAGAAGAAATTTTCTCAACAGTTGGGATGGGAAATGCAATCACTGTGAAAGAAGATGTAGAAAAATAGACATGCCACTAAACCCACAAACACTATGTGTAGAGAATGCTTCTGTTCAAAGCAGAGCAGCTTTATACTGCCCCAAAAGAATTCACAGGATTTGTCATAGCAGATCACATTGCTGCTCTGAAATCTGGCAGGCTGCCTCCAGCACTGGCCAATACCTGATGCTACACAGAGAAGGCAGTAGCAGCATATTGCACCTGGCTAATCTTGAGAGATTTGCTCTTTAATTGCTAAGCAGAGCAGAAGAGAAACACACTGAAGTTGCTCTTGGGCTATGTAAGTCATTTTACGTATGTTTAAATTTAGCAATATAGACACTTCCAGGTGACACTGCATTAAATGCAGTCGATTAGAATTAGGTTCTTGCATTAAACTGATAGAGCCAATTTAGATAAATGTTCAAGTGGCTACAATTAATAGTGCTATGTCTCCCACAAAAGCTAGCAGTAACTGATGCTATAGCCTTATTCAGCATATAACAAACTAATACTAATATTTCAGATTTTTTGGTTTGTTTTGTCTTTTCCCCCCAGGTAAAGTACATAAGACTGCTAAAATCCTGATCTGGGGTTGTATACAACTATGGTCTTCAACAATAAGAAGGCTGGTCTCCTTCAGAAACTCCAATATAACCCCACGGAACAGAAAGCAGCAAATAAAAAAAAAAAAAAAAATTCAGAGTAAGCATGTATGCTTGTGAAACAATCTTGCCCATCTGTTTATAGTCCCCGCTCCCTCCATCCCTCCTAGGTTTCTGGCTCTCCTAGAGAAAACTCTCACAATAGATAAATTTCCACACTAAATATTCCTCATAGTACCCTAAGATAATACTCAGGCAGTGAAAAGAAACAATGAGGACATTTTTGTAGTGAATGGTTACAACAACTATCTTTGACAACACGATATGAAAGTCATTTATTCAACTCAACACCAACACAACCATTTTGTGGGAAAAAAAATGAGATCCCTTCATAAATTACTTCTTATGACTAAATTATGCCACATTCAGCTCACATTTTTCTCAAGTTATCTCATTTGCTTTATAGATTGATGATGGTCTTCATGCCCAAGCCTCCATATACTACAGGATAAACACTTTCAACCTACTCATCAGTCTGTCACATTCTTCACTTTTTATGACCCTCTTCAATTTAGTCAAACTACTTTTGCTGGCAGAGCAGGATACAGTGCAATTGGATTTCTCACCATTTGAGATAAATAAGATGGACGTTATCCTTCCTTCCACCGTTATCTCAAGCAGTTTTATACAGATGCAATACCATAGATGGTCTTGGTAACCCAATACTATTTTTAAAAGACTAATTCTGGTCATTTTTAAATGATCGAGGACTGAATTTGAAACCAGAAGGAAATAATGAAGATTTAAAAGTTTCAGGACACTCTAACCAAGTATTTCCTGATACAATTAGCTTTTCACTATAAGCAAGGAAAGGACTTTGAAAGCTCCTACTTGCACAGGACTATATTATTTCACTGTGATTCTCCCAGCAAGGTGCTGACAGTTAGTATGTGTCCAAATAAAGAGGGATTACTGTTTAGCATTAGCTGTTTTATTCTCATTGCTGCTACTATTTTCTTTGTTGTCAAATCACTACCTAACTTTTCCATCATATGTTTTTGAAAAGGCCATTTATTGTTTGGTTTATTATTTATGTAGTAAACATCTGATCCTTTTAGATGTCTGTAATCAACAGAGAACTTGATATCTAGCCTATTACAGAAATAAAGAGCTATTTCCAGTTCAGCACTTGTCCCTTCCCACCTCTGCTACCTACTTTGTTTACAAAAGCTTTCATTTGCAAATGCTTTTATCTACTAAATGTCACACCAAAGAGATAAAAAGCTACTTGACAGCACAGAAAACACCTGAAGAAACTGCCAGGAACCTTTCACTCAACCTCTGCGATATGGAGAATTTGAAAGGAGGATATGTTCGTTAGCCAAATCAGAACATTTTCAATAATTTTTAACATCTTCAGCTAGGTGACAACTATAGATCTGTATTTAGCCCCTAAAGGAAGAAGTTGGAAAGCTTTATAGTCAGTATATCTTGTGAAATAAGAATTACACACAGAAGACAAGCCAAACTAAGTTGTAATTTACAACACAATTGGTAACAGTTAACCCTCATACCTTCATAGAAACAATGCAGTGTTCTTCTCTGTGATATATTAGCTAGTAGCATTGGCACATAAGCAAGGAAAATTAATGAATAACCTCTTCAAGTTCATGTCAAACCAACATAGTTTGAAAACATTTAAAAGTATAGGACTGTCAACTCAGTGGAACAAAATAACGTCTTCATGTCTGTTGGCATTGCATTTTTGGTTTTTTGGGCTGATGCAAATCTCAGATATTTTAAGCTGATATGAGTAGTCAAATTCTTATGCCTACATACAATCAACAAGCCTTGTGTGAAAGCTCAGTCCTACACAGTCCTATGCAGAAATGTACAGATTAATCTGGCAGGATCATACAAAAGACCACAGTTACTACACAGACAATTAAAAACTCCAGAAGACTACATTTCAGTACAGTACTCAAGGTGGCTCAGTCTGGGTTCAACAGTATCAGGAAAATTCAGCTTTGTACTGTTGAGTTTTTCCTGCTCCTATGTTCCTCTAGAACCCTCAAAGAGAAGAAAGACAAGCCCCGTACATTTCCATCAAACTCCACTCCCTATCATCACTGTTCTGCTTCCTAGTTCCCCATCTCCTGAAGCTGCTGTCATCAGTTTGGCTGCCAGCTCTGATTACATCAGATACCCTAGAAATGAGTGCATTCAGAAAGGATGAAAAAAGTAATGTTGCAAGGTAAGACAGTGAAAACGAATGGCCTGTGCAATGCTTATATTCTGGGAAACAGCATCCTGAGGGTAAATATTCAGAAATTGCCTCTGGAGCTGCAGTGACTCAGACCTCAAGTAACGCTTTTTGGAAATGTGAGAGGATCACATTTTGTGTTTCAAGGCATGACTAGCTCTCGAATAGAATCAGCACTGATAACCAGATAGGCAGTGACAGCTATCTTGCCTCTGCAGTAGAAAGCCACCAAATTACAGCACTTTTGAGAAGACGTTCACTTTTCAGATTAAGAAGTTACTTGAGGCCTGAGTCTGATGTCTTCAGTCTTTGGGGTACAAGTGAGAAAGAGGGAACATGTACAAGAGTGCTGTTTACAGGCTGGTCTCCAGGAGCCAGGTTTCGTCAAACTGCCAGGTTGCTTATCCAAGACTTACACCTCTTCTACATAGCAAATCTGTACTAGTTTCAGTGGGACTATGCTACTTACAGACTAAGCACAACAGATAAGGCAGCATTACAGTTTGCAGCAATGTGTAATTCAACGTGACACATTCCAAGAACAATTTAGAATCCCAGTTCGACTGAGCTACATGTGCCAAATTCTAAAGACTCCTACACATCCTTCAGGAAGCTTATTTGCTTTCTAGTCGCATGCCTAGTCACATGCAGTTCTTCGTATATAAGGACAAAGCATACTGACAGAGATCCAAGAACGGTCCCTACCCTACGTGCTCCTGCCATCAGGAGATATGGGTGTGCCATACTCTGGCAGCTCCACAGCTATCAAGGAACCACCACTGCTGGCATGAGCAGCAGCAGCTGCAAGGCTGCATCAAACTGATCCACGGCCTCCTGCAACACAGACAGGTGAAAGAAGTAACACTGCTGTTTTGTCATGGCTCCTCAGCATCCTTCAGGGACTCTCAGCCCTGTAGGCACTCATGTTCAGGGCAAGTGGCAGCCAGCCTTCCTCTCCCCACCTTGGTTTGCACAAGTAACGACAGGGCACACTTTGTCCAAATAGGATGCACCACTGTGAGTGGGCAACTTCTCAGCTGCTTCTTTATTTTGCTGCCTGGTTCAAACTGTCTGTCTCAAACTTCACTTGTCATTATCAAGTGGCCTCCCCATTTCATTCCTCCAGCACCTTTTCCCATTAAAGAATTTACAATTTTCCATGTCAGGCTTGTTAAAGATTTCAATTGCTCTTAAGAGAGCCAATTTAGGATTAAGTATTCCCCCCATAAAATGTTGTACAACTTTTCACATTAAAAGGCAGTATTTGTGCAAAGGAATTTATAGTTTCAGATTATCAACACATCAATATGCTGTGTTCATCATTAAATTCCACACATAAACTTTCTTAATCTCTTTAACAAATTTGCTACAGGTAACAGTTCTCCTCTAGGTGGTACTGGAAGAGAATCAGTTTTCCTTGTCTCACATGCACTGTCTTAAGTAACTTTCCAGGGGTGGTCTCCTAGTCAGCGCTGGTAGTACCAAAACATTTGAAATTTGACTGCATAGAGTCTGCTATCACTACAGCTGTTAATGGAAAAGACCAGTGGCCAAGCTGGAACAGGGAAAATTTTTTTCTTTGAGGGTAAACAAATCTTGCTCAAGTGAGGTCTCAGTGAAAGCATGCATGAATTGGTAAATATTCTGACATCAAATTCCTCACTAATCTCAGCTGAATATCTTGCCAGATATACATCATAATACCAGGATATACACTGAATTTTCTTCTCCAGACTAAATCCTATTTCACTACCAGGATATATGTTACTAAATCAAATCAGAACATGTTTATGCTAATGCCGTTTACCCCCAATTACTTCCACTGACTGACAGACCTGAGACAGCCAAATTGCCCCATGGTAGGAGCACTTATGCAGGCAGGGTTGCCAGTTTGCCAACATAATTCCACACAGGAGTATGAAATCAAATTTCAGTCCACATTTGATTTGCCAGAACTGTTCCACTGCCACCATCACAGCAAAGCTTCTACATTTTAGGCACATCCTTATTAGCCTTTTTAGCTCCAAGGTCACAACGTAGGCCTTAGAAATGGGTGTCAGTAGTTACACTTGAGCCTCTTAATAAGATCATCTTCTCTTAAAGATAATAGTATATGCAGCTTGTTCAATGTCTGTCTGTAAAAGTCATTTCAGTAAAACTAACATGTCAACCCTCGTGATATAAATTTGCAAAGTGATCCATCTAACAGCTAAGAAGTCTTAAGGAAGGTTGAGAACAACATATAATTTCGATGACCTCCCACTGAAGGGAATGCTGTGCCTAAGGCTAAGTGCTACCTTCTGATATCTTTGCTGAACACTGATAGGCTCTCTCAAATTTTGCTGCAAGGCTACATTGAAACATTTTGTTTAGAGCTTATCAATGTCAAAAAATAAATCATTTTTTTCTACTCTATATAAAATAAATAATTAAATACATTATTCTAATTAAATAATAATAATTAAATACATATATAAAATAAATAATTAAATACATTATTATATCTTTTGTGCTGATAATATATATCCCTGCCTTCTCTTTTTTCATCCTAACTTTGAGGGCTCTGAATTCTGATTATTTTTTTTTTGATGTCTCATTTAAATAAAGTTTGCAAATTACATTGTCACAGAGCTGAATCTTTTTACTTGATGGTGGATGACCTGTTCCAACCTCATGCCTTGGGGCATAATGGGGAGGTGCAGAGATAGAAGGAACAAAAGGATGAAGATTTAGAAGTAGCCTGTACCAGTAACACCAATAGTTTAGGAATACACATTGCCACATGTTTTGATAAAACAATTTTTACATTCACTTATGGCTTTGGGATCTTGAAGAATCTGTGATACCATTGCAAAATAAGCTGAAGGAAAAAAAATTCACACAAAACATACTGGTCAAGTGAAAGCTCTATGCACGATAAAGGTACATGCAAAGTAGGCAAAGACTTAGCTTCTTTATTCTGATAGAAACAATTATGAGGTTATGAGTGGTAAAGAATTTTCCAACACATTTACAGGTGTTTGATAACTTTCACAGTCAGCACATCATTCAAGTATTTTTTCTTTCTTTTAATTGAAGCATTTAAGTCCCAACCCGTTTGATAACCCTCTGTACTATTACATTACCCGAGGTTTAATCTCTGAAAAATAAATATAATTTCTAACCTTCTGTGAATTATGTATACTTTTTCCCTTTGAAGAAATGACTGGCTGCAAATATATGTTCTACAGCTACAGTTGCAATGCACACACACACAAAAGAATTCCTAAGAGACAGCAAGATTTTTTTCTGTATTTATTTAATGTTCACAAGCTTTATAAAGGTTTGGTGATTGAAAATGGACCAGGAGAATGCATCCCTTGGACAAGTTAGAGTAATCTCATAGAAGAGGGGAAAGTGTTGATCCTACTCACTTGCTACGTAAAGCCATTTTTTGCATGGCTTTTTTGCATCACTCCCTGGGGTGGGAGTGAGCTTAAGAAGTTTGAAGATTTCACATACAAGCATGAGATCTTAGAAATTCAAAGAACATTTAAGATTTTGTCATTCTGCCTTTTTTGTTTGTTTAAATTGAAAGATTTATCTAAACTGAAAAACTGTTGAGTGCTAGTTAACTAAGGTAATTATTCCACTTGCATAAAGTAATGCAAATACTCTGATAAGTGTAATTTGGAATATAAAGTTATTCATTTACAAATTTACTGGGTAATTTGTGGTTAAATGGTGAACTAATTAAAGTAAAGCTTCTATCCTCTTTCAAAGAACAGTAGTTCCAAGTCAGAATGATAAAGCAATCTGGGATGGGAGCTAATTAGGTTCAGCATCTTAATCATGCTTGTTACTTGAGCAGGAGAATAAAGTCTAGCTCTTTTTTGTTGTCATTGTTTGTTTGTTTGGTATGTCTGTGTGGCATAAAATAAGTAGGAAAGCTACAAGCCATGTGAACTAAATGTCGTCTGTAACATATTTGAATCTTTTATACTAACCCTAAAATTGCATAGCATAAGATACCCGGGCATTGGTTGTCAAACCTACTGTCAAGCTCAAATAAGGAGCCAAAGCAAGCCAAACTCCACGTGATAGTTTCTGTATTTCAGCATCATCTACATATGAATCTTTAGCATGTGGAAGACATGGCCAGAGCTAGCATTGACTTTTTGCACTGGTTGCTCATGACTAACAGCTCCAAAGCTGCCACAGCACACGCCTGGAGTGGCACCATCCAAGCAAGCCTCAAGAGTTCTTGCTGCTGGCTGGTACAGCTAACTGGTGTTCTTGCCGTTGTCAACTTTGGCCTAAGCAATCTACTTCTCTACTTTCTGACTGCATCAACACACCCTGACTGTGATGTCCTGAAATGCATCTCAGGTCACAGATAAAAATTTCCACTGAAAGCCATGTCACTGCTGTGCTCATGAAGTGACATATCAACAAAAGAAACACTCATTATCAATAAAATGCTGCATTTCCTTGAGAAATGTCATGCCTAATATATGTACACTTCAGAACTGAGCTTACTTCCAAGAAGATTGGTAAAGGCTGCCCAAATGAATTAAAACCAGCAACAATGGCCTCAAACCTGGAACCACTCTGAGTAATGTTTTTGAGTTTAAGAACCTCCAGGATGAGCCCCAGACTTATAGCAGTGATAACTCTTGTCCCTAAGAGAGGAAGTGGTCAGTGTTTCTATGATTCTATGATTTCCTTGAAAATTGTGAAATTAAGTGACAGAACAGTTTTGCAGGGAGGACAGAAACACAGAACTAACAGCAGCATAGTCACCTTATTACATCAGGATTAGTAATCACTAATTATACAATATTGAGCAGTGCTTATGTTAATTAGCCAAAGATGCATCACTGTATCAGGCAACTATGCAGTAACATACCACAACTCCTCTCTCTCATTTTCAGAGACTTGTTAAAATGGAGAGGGGGAAATGTTTTCAACTGGCCCCTTTCCAAACAAAATCTGAAAACAGACAGAGAACAGCTGACACAGAGGCTTATATCAGGCTTCTTAAAGAGAGCTTGATTAGGAATTACCAAGCAGTGATCTATCTTTCAGTGAGATGTGATGAAAGAAAGATGACTAATATTGCCAAAAAGAGAAAAAAATCATTACTATTTATTTATAGTAATCTTAATATTTTAAGAAATGTTTAATTGAGGACACTGTCTCATTTACATGCTTCAAAAGGGCAGGCTTCCCCGCTACCTGACAAATAGGAGAAAAAAACCACACTTTTGCTGGGCTTTCGTCATAAGGCTTAAAAATTTCTGAGTAGAAGATTCTAACAACGATTTAGAGCTCTAATCTCCTGAATCAAGCTTGCTACATGAGGATACACTGACAGACATTTAGAAAGAAAAAAACACAGCTAATAACGCTTGATTATCCTCTTACTCTATACTACATTTGCTTAGGGAAATAAGCTTAGATCCATATTTGGTTCTACTACTTTTTAGAAATTTAGAATAAATTTCCTCATGCATTGCAGAAAAAGTCCCAAAACTCTTATGACTACACCATCTGTTTCATCTGGAGCTAGGGTCTCTGCTGCATGTTGTTTTCTGCTTCCTCAGCTCCTTCCTTGTGCTGCTGCTTCTCCAACTGCTTTCTGATCTTCTCTCTCTCAGGCTCCTTTCTGCTTTGCCTGCCTGGCCTTTATCTAAGCCTGGGGCAGCCCCGCCCCAGGTCCACCCCTTCTGGTCACAGGTGCAAGTGGTCTACCAGTTTTCCCTGGGCCAGCCATGCCCCTCCACCACGTGCTCAATCATCAGTTCATGCTGTGATCAACTGTTTCCCTACACTCATGTTTATTTCTCAAAGAAGAAATATTAAAATATTTGTCAATTGTAAGTCAGAGCACTAAGAAATCTGCAAGATTTTTCTTCTATCACATTTGTACAGAGCTGAAGTTCAAGACATATTTAAGCAAAAGATCTTATTAATGAGTTGTTGCTGTCTATAAAATCTATATCAGTTCAGTAGCCCTGATTAAGTCCCAATTTATAAGACTGGAAGGAGTCCAAAGCAAGAAATCGGTATAAATCCTTAACAACAGATTTTTTTTTCTGAAAAAGAAAGAGAGAGAGAAAGAGAGAGAGAGAGAAAGAGAGAACAGTTTTGAAGTACATTACAAAGGCTTCTAATGAAAATCAATGGCATTTTAAGCTTAAAGGTTTAGAGTGCAATCAAAGACTTCAAACATCAAAACAGCAACGTGTGCTTCATACTTTGATTTTCTTTTGTGTGCCCAAAGTGGCCCGGTTCATTCATCACCTTAAGGCAAAGAAGTGACTTTTTGCAACTGCCCCTAAGTGGTCCAGGCTAACAAAGAGAACCCAGAAACCGGGATGTGGAGTGCCAGATGACATATTCTGGCAGATTATCTATCCCCAATTTGAAGACTCATTTTCTTTGCATTTGCCTTTAAGCACCCTCTCCCTGAGAGCAGCCGCTCCTCAGCCAACAAACTGGCTCACAGGGCGCCGCTGGTTTCCTTTCCCCTACAGCTGCTGCCCAGTACATGGGTATCAGAAGGCCACAGCCAGCACCACAGCTCTGGCCTCAGGGCTGCCTGGGGAATGCTGAATGGTCACAGAACTGCTTTAGCCATAGCCACAAATATCAATAAGGGTCAGGAAGGGTCAGGAGGGTTATTTCCTGTAGCTGAGCACTGACTCTGCAGTGACCTAATTTCTACGGCTTAGTAATAGCTTCCTTTGCTACAATTGCAATGCTGACTCTGCAAAGATTTGCTTTTAATGTATGTGATAAAGGTCCAAGTAAAATAAGCAGTCCTGTTGCAGTTACATGGTGAAACATTTAGAAAAACAGTGGCTGAAAAGAATGTTTACAAACACACAAGAACAGCCCTCAGCAGAGCCCAGGCTTCTCCCTGCACACATCATTTCAGGGCACTCCCAGAGAAGAGCTGAGGGCTCCAGCGCTTTTCCACAACACTGCCCTTGAGGAGGGCTGACACCACCGTCTTCTGGACACAGACGGAGGCTGCATGGGTGAGCACAACACAAGAAGGGTAGGTGCAAGGATGTTCATGACTAAGAACCTTAAACATGTTATAAATGAGGGCTTTTTTGGCTCCAAGAGAACAGGATATAATAGTTCAGGTGGCAGGGATCTACAAAGATCATTGAATCCAACTGCCTGACTTTTTCAGGGCTGACAAATAGTTACAGCTTATTACTGTGGGCATTGTCCAAACACTTCTCGAGAACTGACAGGCATGGGGCATCAACCACCTTGCTTGGAAACCTGTTCTAGTGTTTGGCCACTCCCACAGGCCATGCCTTCTAGCCCTGCTACCAGCACTGTCGTCATCCTCTGGACACTTTCAGGGACTTGAACACCCTTTTTATAACGTGAAGCTCAGAACTGCATACAATATTCAAGGGGAGGTCACACCAATGCTAAATATAGCAGGAGAATCACCTATCTCTTTCCACTGTTTTGCTGTGCTGTGTTTAATGCATCCCAAAATGTGGTTTGCCCTCTTGGCTACCAAGGCACACAGCTGGCTCATGCTGAGCTGCTGTCACCAGCACACCCAAGGTCCCTTTCTACTGAGCTGCTATCCTGCCACTCCTCTCACAGTCTTTGCCTGTGTCAGGAATTAATCTGCTCAAGGTGCAGCACCATTTGTTGTAGTTCATGCTGTTGGTAATCGCTCAGTGCTCCAATCTATCTGGATCCCTCTGCAATGTGTCCCACCCCTCCAGAGAATCAACAGCACCTACCAGTTTAGTACCGTCAGCAAACTTGCTGAGGATGCACTCCACTCCTGTATTCAGACCATTGATAAAAATGTTAAACAGGACTGGCCCTAGAATTGAGCCCTGAGGAACACTGCTGGAGACTATCTCCCAGCCAGACATAGCTCCATTTACTACAACTCTTCAAGCTCTGTTGTCGAGCCAGTTCATCATCTGACATAGTGTGAACCTGTTCATCTCATAGTTGGATAATTTGTCCAGAAAGATGCCAAGAGGGATAATATCAAAGGCCTCTTCCCTCTTTTTCAAATTCCTCTCGTGCCACACCCAGAGCCTTGTACCTATTCAGCAGCAGAAGCTGAGCAGGCAGTCAGGGGCTTGTGTTTTCTTCTTCATGCAGAAACTTGCTTCCACTCCCTGGTCTCCCTCAAGTTTCTGTCTTTATCCAGGTGCAGATCAGATGCCAGGCCCACCTCCGCAGTGGCTGTCCCAGGTTGACATGTGGGTACCAAAGAGGGCAGAACATGGCTCCATTACTGATGACCTTCTCAGACTCTCAGGTGCCTCTCAGCCTCCCCACCTCCCCCCAAAGCCTGGCCACCAGGCAGAGCAGCTCACCTACCCGAGTACACCTGACACAGAGTGCATGCTCCTGCCCTCTGTCTCAGGGAGGAGCCCCAGGCACACCCACAGCCTGAGAGCTGAGTGATCACATGGACTGCCTGCAGCTCTGGCCGGGTGCTGGTGGAATATAAGTGGAGTGCACATGAGGTGTCCTGCAATGTTGTCCACTTCTAACCATGACTGCTAGACTTCTTTCCGTATTCATGAAGACCCTTCAAAGGATCCCTATCATGCTATCCCTTCAAAGTCACAGAGTAACTGGCACAGTAGAATCAGCCTCCCTTGTGTCTCTCTTTCTTGTCTGTTGGCCAGGGAAAAAACAAAAATGATCATCACCAACCAGTTTTCCATCCTAAGCTAGCACGAACACTGATCCCAAATACTTTTATGCATTCACTGTACTGAGAATGCATATGCTTGCCTACTGTGGACAAACAACTTCAAAATGTGATTTTCCATAATTTTGAGTGAACGAATACTGAGGTGAACAACAAAAACTGAGACCGTATTGAAAATTAACTTTCAGGAATCACCTTTATGTCAGCTTATTCTTATGCAGAGCGGTGTATCTAGCATCCTTTGGAGTCTCCTTTACAGAATTACAAATTTGAAAGATCAAGTACACTGTATGTTAGCTTAGGAAAGCTAATTCCCTCCTGTATTGTAGGAAATCAGTAACATTATTGGGAACAGCCTGCCAAGTAACTGATTTTTAATCTCTATCAAATCTCTCACCTACAGAAACCATTAACATTTTTGAGTTTTATATCACAAATTGAGTTTATGTGAACAAATTGATCCTTCTGTGTATGAACTAATGATTTCCTTTCATTCTTAACTGTTTAATGAATAAAATACATTATTTTATGCGGTGTGCACATCTGCTACCAAACAATACCATTGAAATAAGTTAAATTTACTTCAGCTCATTCAACCTGTGCATGCACACACATTGACGTTACTCTCGTCTTACCTATAAATTGAAAAAGAGTAGCAAATATTTAAATTCTGGTCTTCATCTGTTGAATAGTAGTCAAATACAACCATAAAGAGAAGCTTCAAAAAGATTTAAGAAAAGTACTTTTTCTGATCAATTGTGAAGGTAGAGGGCTGTTCTGGAAAACATGAGCGACCACAGGTAATTTACAACACTGTCATCAAGAAAAATGCTCAGTTTACAGCTCTGACTGACAAGTTCATCATTTTTTTTTTCCCCAATTCTGTAAACAGCATCAGCACAATTTAAGAATTACGATTTGTTAAGGGAAATATTTTGCACAGCATCAAGCAGAGCCCAAAAATGTAATGTCTTGTCATGGAATTTTGGAAATAACCTGAATTTTAATATGTTGTAATCCATCAGAGAATTATCCCCCTACACATCTCCGGTTCTTATTATTTATAACTGGAGATATATGCATTCTTTTCATTCACTGTCCTGAGAATAGAAAGTTCTTCCAAATTCACTAAACAACCAAATGTTAACCTATAAATACCCTACAGCCAAATCACACGAACATCAAATAGTAAACCACCTGAAATTTCGCTTTCTCAAGACAGTCATTTGTATATGCACAAAATATGGACAGTATAGGCTTATGGAAGAGGCAACAAATACTGAAGCACTTTCAAAATTGTCCTTCTCCACATAGACTCCTACGTGAAATTCAAGTAATGAAGACTACTGACAAGAGAGAGAGAGGCAGCAGAAAGCTGGAAAATGCACTCCACCCATAATACAAAGGCCTGCAGTAGCACTGATCATACCCAAACACTCTCTCCACTAGAAGAGGTGAAACGGATGAAATAAAGGGAAGAAGACACAGTTAATGGACTCCTTGTTAGAGGCCAAATATTTTATCCCTAGTTCTCACTTTGCCTCCCCTGCTACATCTCCCCACACCAGCACTTTCACCAGGTGCAGGTGATTAGCAGGGCAAGATCTCTTTTATTATGGTGAGACAGGTTTCCATTTAGTATTTTTCCACCCATGATCTCCTAGCTGTTGACTTCACTGACATAATAAAATGAAATTCAATGGGACAAGAAGGATTTTATTCTTACCCTAATTCACTCAACCCAACTGTAGACTCACATGTATCTTATTATAAAGGAAAGGCATAAGTACTAATTGTAAACAGTACAGAAAGCCATTATACAGAAGTTGAAATTTTTTTCCGCTAAACCTCTTAAATAGTGTTGTACAACTCTGACCAAAACCTGTTGTTTCTCACCATTAAATTTACAAGCACTATCTTGCTTTAGTGTTGAAACCAATTAACGAGCCTGTGTGAGATAACAAGGAAACCGTATGAAGATAATTACATACTACTGCACATGGTGAAACTAACCGAAACCCAAAGCTGCATGGATTTCTCCTTAAATACATTTTTCCATGAACAGCAGTAAAAAGCCTTTTTCTTAGACACAATTTGAGGCAGATCAGTAAATTTTATTTCAGAACGAAATCTTAAATAGAAATCATCATCCTTTAACGTAAATCCATCACCACAGCATGGATTGAGCAGCCCACAACACTGTCGCTGCAGAAATGGCTACAGGAGACAGGCTCCCCATCAGCTCTCCTCTAGGTTGCTCTCACTGCCTAAACTGCTAGGAGAGAGCAGCAGTGACAGGCCTTTCTGTTGGTATCACTCTTGGTAAATGAGTTGAAGAGAGTGACACAAACAGTGACAACAGTTGTCTCCTGGCTGTGCTGCTAGAACTCTCTGAGGAAAGCTCTATGATTTAGGAACTATTTACAATCCAGATGCACTTTTGTATTTTTATTTCTGGCAATGGCCATGCACAGTACATTCACTTTTTAATGAAGGAATACATCAAAATGGTGACTGCATTGAACACAGTACAGCCAGCCAGTCAGAATAATTCTTCCACTATATTTAGCATTGGTGTGGCTTCACCTTGAATATCGTGTGCAGTTCTGGGCTTCCCAATATAAAAGGAACGTTTAAGGTCCTTGAAAGCGTTCAGAGGATAGCAACAAAGCTGTGACAGAACTAGAAGGCATGGCCTGTGAGAAGAGGCTGAGGACATTGGGCTGTCGTTTCTAGAGAAGAGGCCAAGAGGTGACCTCACAGCTCTCTGCAGCTCCCTGAGGAGGGGGAGCAGAGAGAGGTGCCAGGCTCTGTTCCTGGTCATCAACAACAGAAGGTGTGGGAATGATACAAAGCTGAACCACAGGAAGGTCAGGTTCTTTATGATGAGGGTGGCCAAACACTACAGCAGGCTTCTGAGAGATGCAGTTGATGTCTGCCAGTACTCAAGAGGCGTTTGGACAATGCCTCTAACTTTCACCTGAAGAGGTCAGGCAGTTGGACTCCATGACTTTTCAAGGTCTCTTCCAACCTTAAGTTTTTAACTTCAAGTTAAAAACTTGTTTTTAGTTTGTTTCTCTTTCCTCACTCCGTTTCTGTGTGTGTCTTAGTCCCGGCTGGAACACTGTAAGCATTTGTACTCTGAAATTCACTCAGGGATGTTACATGGAATAATTTAATTGAAGGAAGGAAGCCCTGAAAAAAAATAAAATAAATAAACACATATTTCACAAAATAGACTAATGAGAGGAAAACCCTGACTCTGAAAGTTATCTGGAAGATTTTTATCCACTTAAAAACAAGCTGAAAAGACAGTGAAGGCTGTGGAATACAGCTTCCTCCTGCTCATCCTGCAGGCCGCTGGGGACTGAAGTGGGACCATACTTCAAGATTCCTCAACTTTTCTGAATAGTGAATCTCTACATTAACAGATCTTGCTTAGAGTTTTGTATTTTTTTTTAAATGTGTTTTGTTTTGTAGTTGTTAATTCCTTATTGTAGAAAGTAGCTAAAATAGAAGTATAGAATGATTTACCTCTGTAATGAGGGCTCCACCATCTTATTAACAAAAATAATTTGAACTCATGCATGCAAAAGCACCGTGTGTGTATGTAGGTTGCTCCAAAAGTAATGTATCCTATTTATTTCCATGGAAACTACAACAGCTACAAAAGAGCACAGCAACACTGCTTGATAGAGAAACTTCTCAGCTACAAACCAATATTTTTCAACAGTCACCACCATTAGCTGTGCATTCTTGCCAGCAACGAACAAGAGCCTGGACACCACACTAATAAGCATCTGCCCTGTGAAGGTGCCACACTGTCTCTGTCACCACTCCTAAAACACACCACCCACCGCCTCACTATGCTCACATCCACTGTTTGGTCTCCATAAGTACTTAGCAAGCATCAATGAATGTCAATAAGTGCAATCTTTTTCTCATGGAGGAAGTCAGTTCCAGACTTCTGCTTCATATGCACTTCCATGTCAGAAGCCGCCGTGTCAGACTGCCCCTCTGCTGCCATCTGTTGCATGGCAACAAAGTGCAACAGAATACTGGTGGGAAGATTCAACCTTTGCTGCCATACCACCACCATCTACCCCTGGCATCATGGACCAACACCATAAAATAAGAGGCATTACTTTCTGAGCAGCCCTTGTATATAAGATAGCCCTTTATTTTTCCTACAGAGAAAGTAAATACAGACACCTAAGCCTTTGGAGCTTACATTACATACAACATGGTCTTAACCATGAAGCAGAACACTTTCAGTGTTGCACATCTGTCCTCAAAACAGATACATGTAGAGAAGTACAATCTGCTTACTTTTAATGATGAATCTACCTGTTGTTTGTTGTTTTTTACACACTTTTGCATATAAAACTAACGTTTATGAAAATTATTCTCAAATATGTAGGATAATTCCAGAAAGTTTAAGTTTGGAGTACAAGGTTTCAGTGCATGTACAGACAGAGTTTGCAATCAATAAGCAACTTAGAAGCAGATAGTGGCTCTTGGATTTGAGAATGTATTGAACAAACCTGGTGGCTTTCCCCTTTTCTCATCTCCCTTTATGTTCTCCCCTCTCCCTCGCTCTCTTCCCCCCCCCATCTCTCTCCTTCCATCCCTCCCAAGAGACCTTTTTCAACAAATTTTCCTCCTATTTCATCAGCTCTTGGAAGTAGAGGCAAACAGTTACCCATTTAGCTCTCTATTTCTTTCTCCTGGGATGTGCTGACTCCTGTCATCATCCCAAGGACAGAAATGTGCCAACCACTGCTGTAATGGTTGTTCTCAAAAAACAAAGTTTGTGCATATGTATCTCTCAGAAACAAGGAACAAAGAAGGGATGCTTTTCCCTAAAAATTTCTCTGCTAGTAGAATGATACAGAGCTATCATGTATATTTGCATTTTCTCAGAAATGTAACATACTCTGGACTTGAACAAATAGAAAAACTTTTAGGAAATTCAGCTTCATGGAACTAAGAATTTGGTAATGGCTTGGGATTTTTTTCCTGATATGTCTCCTTACTAGCAGCATCCCTCTTGTCCACCAAATAGGCTAGCAAGTCAAGCGGACATCTTTCATAAATGCTCAACACGCCAGACCTACAGCTCTGCATTTTCTCCACAGCTGCATTTTGCAGAGAAAGTGCTTTGTTTTACCATTTAGTTCCTATTATAGTGGCAACAAGGAAGTATTAATTATATATTCACTTTCCAATTATGAAATCTAAGCTCTTCTATTCTTTCACAGAAAAATACTCTTTTCCAGGTAGAGAAAACACTTCTTTTAACTGCTATACAAACTGATATTACTGGAACAAATGGCTCAGCAACAGTTTTAAGAGAACAAAAGCAAAAGTACCCTAGTCATCGTACAGCTTTTCTTGGGCTCTGAAAAGTTTGAGTCAGCTCAAAAACAGTAATTACTGAAGGATTTCTGAAACTAGGTACTTGCTGAAAGGTGTGACTGTTTCGCTAACTTTGCCTTCTCTCCCTGCTGCTTACTGTATCACCATGTCTGTCACAATTCACCTGTCAAATATAGATGAAAAAAACACTAAGCCACAGATCAGCTTTAGTCATATCTGTGCACTAGCTGGCAGTTCAGAAATACCAATTTCTGATTAAGGTACAAGACTCATAGAAGCATGTTACACATATAAGAAAATACCTAGTGGTAATCATACAGGTAATGGAAACAACTGAAGAATAGCAGTAAATGCTGACCCCTGACAAAAGACCAAGAATTTTGCGTAGTGCATAGCAACATCAAGTAGACAAAAGTAAAAAGACAATTGTATTTGAAATATTAATTTCAACTCAATTCTACTAAACAGTTCCAATTAATTTCTACTTAAAAGATCTGTTCCTGCAAGATCTTTTCATGCCAGTAACCTCAATGACTTTTATTTTTTTAAATGTCTCAGTTAATAAAATCAATTCCTTAAACTTGGTTTAACAGAATATGAAACAAAGAAACACCATTAAAAAAAAAAAAAAGATAGGAAGGAGGAAGAATGAAACTCATATATAACTACAATGCAAGTGAAGGTAACTAAGAAATGTAATATGATATAGATTCTTTTATGAGGTATAGCTGGAGAGCTAGACTAATGTTACTTTTGGGTAGCAGTTAGTCATATCTGGATGCATCTTACTGCAAGAGAAAATTAGCCACCAAGATGAAGACATAAAGTTACGGAAAATGGAGATTAATTACCATTTCTATTGTTTAGACAAGCTAAGGATTGTGCAGTCCTGTGAGTAGTCCCTGAACCGTATTTCAGCAACAGTCTCTGTAAGTCATTGTTTTCACAGTCAAATTTGACATCAAGGAGAAAGCTGAAGAGTAAATGGAAGCCCTGATCTGACGGCAACTTCCACATGAGATCAACCATGAATATTCTTGTGTGCACAGGTTTGAAGTGCCAGAAAGTCCCAGAATGAGATATGATCATGTTTAGCTGTGATTTTTAATCAATTTTTCATAGATGACCATTTTACATATCATAACATTTAAAGAGGTAACAAAAGAATTTTCAAGCCCCATCACCTTCACTTTCCAATCTTTTGGAGGTCCTCTTCCAAAACAACACTAAATACATCCATCAACCAGCTGAAGTTCTGGCAGAGGCATACGAGTAGCAGACAGGGTCCTCATCTCCTGATGGATATATCCCGTGTTACTAGAAGTAACTAGTATCACATAAGGGCTTCAAAATATCTTAGCAATATCAATTAATTTTGAACACAAGCAGATTTCCTCAGAGTCCTCTAGCAACTAATTTCTAAATGCGAAACAAAAAATATTGAATGAGTATCTACTATTTATCTTCTCTCACTGACACCTTTCCAGAAATAATTTGAAAAAAAATATAATGTAATAGGTTTCCAAAATGCCTTTTTTCTTCTTCCATACTGTGACTTGCACTAAATTACTGAAACCAGTATATACAAAATTATTACACTGACTAACATTGTCCATAAGCAATTTTCTCCTGTATTCTAGAGCAGCACTTCCGTTAGTTAGGGCTACTTCAACATAACCTAATAGACACTGAAAATGAAACCATATTTACTTCAGTTCAAAGTCACCTGCCTGTGCAAAGAGATGTAATTTTTGATGATCATTTATAAATTATGTTAAAGGTATTTCATTGGCAGATACAATCAAATGTCTCCTGCTGTCAAACTCAACCTGATAACACACCAGCAACACAAGAGTTCAGTAGCTATTTTGTCATTTAGTGAGTACACAACTGGTTCATAAAAGTTAGTCACTAAGCACATCTTCATCTGACGTTAGCTGTCTGTCAAATACCTCATAAATTCCACCGGTAAGAACATTATTACCTCCAAAAATATTTTAAAACAAGCTTTTGATTCCTCAACAGGAAGAGTCTTTGTATAGGAAAGATAAAGAATATATCCTTTTATTTCTCGCAATGGTTTCAAAGTATTCTTACAAAACTCCTATTATGCCATTCCAGGCAATTTATTCAATTCTTATTCCTGCTGTTATGTGGATAAAATCAATTCTAAATAGGACAGACAAATAAAATAATGATGATTGAGCTGAACCATGTGCATAATGGAAAAAGACCCAAAACTCTTATGACTATGCCATTTTATCTGGAGCCAGGGTCTCTGCTGCATGTTGTTTTCTGCTTCCTTAGCTCCTTGTACCATTGCTTCTCCAACTGCTTTCTGATCTTCTCTCTCAGGCTGCTTTCTGCTTTGCCTGCCTGGCCCTCATCTAAGCCTGGGGCAGCCCCACCCCAGGTCCACCCCAGGTCCACCCCTTCCAGTCACAGATGTAAGTGATCTACCAGTATTCCCCATGCCAGCCATGCCCCTCCACCATGTGCTCAATCATCAGTTCATGCTGTGATCAACTGTTTCCCTACACAAGTGTCATAGCATACATGTTATACATGATTAAAATATTGCACAGAAGTTGGCCAAAAAAAAAAAAAAAGAAATAAAAATAAGATATGGTATGGAGACCTCCAATGCAGACACAAAAAAATAAATTTTCAACACATTTTCTATGCAATACAGTTTAATAAAGAATGCTAAAATTAGAAATGAGTAGAATGTTTTCCAGTTGATTAATCACCACTGAACACAAACCTCTGAGCTTACGATTTTGGGAAACTGTATATTTATACAGGTTTCTTCCCATTTGACCATCTTTCCCTTCTGAGGTGGGTTGAGAACTGGCTGACTGGCCGAGCTCAGAGGGTAGTGATCAGTGGCACAGAGTCCAGCTGGAGGCCTGTAACTAGCGGTGTTCCCCAGGGGTCGGTGCTGGGTCCAGTCTTGTTCAATGTCTTCATCAATGACCTTGATGAGGGGATTGTGTCCACCCTCAGCAAGTTTGCTGATGACACAAAGCTGGGGGGAGTGGCTGACACGCCAGAAGGCTGTGCTGCCATTCAGCAAGACCTGGACAGGCTGGAGAGATGGGCAGAGAGGAACCTGATGAGGTTTAACAAAAGCAAGTGTAGAGTCTTGCACCTGGGGAGGAATAACCGCATGTACCAGTACAGGCTGGGGGACGACCTGCTGGAGAGGAGCTCTACAGAGAGGGACCTGGGGGTCCTGGTAGATGACAGGTTGGCCATGAGCCAGCAGTGTGCCCTGGTGGCTAAGAAGGCCAATGGGATCCTAGGGTGCATTAAAAAGAGTATTGCCAGCAGGTCGAGGGAGGTGATCCTTCCCCTCTACTCTGCCCTGGTCAGGCCTCAGCTGGAGTACTGTATCCAGTTCTGGGCTCCCCTGTATAAGAAAGACAGGGACCTGCTGGAAAGAGTCCAGCGGAGGGCCACAAAGATGATAAAGGGCCTGGAGCATCTCCCCTATGAGGAGAGGCTCAGTAATCTGGGTCTGTTCAGCCTGGAGAAGAGAAGGCTGAGAGGGGACCTGATCAATGTTTATAAGTATCTTAGTTGCGGGAGGCAAATGGAGGTGGGGAACCTCTTTTCAGTGGTCAGTGGGGACAGGACAAGGGGCAATGGCCTTAAGCTGGAGCACAGGAAGTTCCGCACCAACATGCGGAAGAACTTCTTCACAGTGCGGGTGACGGAGCACTGGAACAGGCTGCCCAGGGAGGTTGTGGAGTCTCCTTCCCTGGAGATATTCAAGACCCGCCTGGACGCCTACCTGTGCAACCTGCAGTAGGGAACCTGCTCTGGCAGGGGGGTTGGACTCGATGATCTCTTGAGGTCCCTTCCAACCCCTGCAATTCTGTGATTCTGTGATTTTATAGAAGCTGGTATGGTGTATATTATAAATTTCAACCTTTTATTTCACTGCAGGTGTTTTCAAGTAGAAAGGGTAAAATGAACACAATGGGATAAATTCATTTAGCTGTATATAAAATTCGAGCTCCATTAGTTACAAATCTGTGATCCATTAATAGACATAATCCTTCATCATTGACTAGGTTGTGGGGGATTTTTTGTTTATGTTTTGTTTGGCTGTATTTTTGTAGGTTTTTTTTTTTTTTAACAGATAATTAATTGTTTATGAGCAAAAACCAACAGAGTCAAGGAGTGTATTTGCTCAATTACAACACATCTTTAGCTTTACAGTATGTGCGCATGGGCACTTGGTTCTTACAAGCTAACACTATCTAGCTTAAGTATAGTTCAACATCGCTTTTTGCCAGGCCACATAAAAACTGTACTAACAATACCCTGATAATCATTTAGAACTTCTGTGCTTATTTATCACCCAATGCTGAAATCTGGATATTGTGATTATGTTCTATAGGGATAAAAATCTTAGTAAGACTTCTAAGCGTCTTCTAAAATGGTCTCTGAGTGTTTAAGTGAAGAAAAATTACCAACCAATGAAGTCAAGCCATCAGTGGTAAGCATTTATGCATACATTTTCTGGCTTATCCATGTATAGACCAATGTAAATGACACAGTGGGAGACGATCATTTTCCAGCCACAGGCATAATATGGTGACTACCAACATTTGGTTCAGAACTGAAGGGAAGATGACAATCATGTTAAATACCAACAAAGAACACACTAAAGCATTCTTCATTGATTTAGAAAGCTTTTTTTATGGCACACAGTCCATAAAAATGCTTCTGGCAGATGTAGTCAGGTCTACACATCCATTTCATTGAACTCTTCATTCTACCCACGTGCTTTCAAGAGAAGCCTGCTGGATGCCATATCTGCGGATCAGCTTTAATACATACTGAATCAGGATTGGAAAAAAGTGCACAAAGCTCTGGAAGTTCATTAATATTTTCGGAGTTCTGCTTCTACATCTCTGGCAGTCATCACATATTTGTTATTAACATTAATTTATTCAAATATGAACAAGCTATTACAGCAGTTCTCTATCTGCAGTTCTTGAAACATGTTGTGATAATTAAAAATCCCACACACATTGAAAAAAGTTACAATGAATAAATTTGTTACAATACCCTCATACCCTATATGCACACTTGCTGCATTCAAAGTACAGGATGTTAAATTACATGCCCTTGATTATGTACTAGGTTATTTTCTATAGGCTATTACAAACTGCTACCAACCACACAAGACAAAGGTTTGCTAATTTAAGAAGCTCAATTTCTCAACATGATTATTTGAAAGGTATTTGGGCTTCAAGTGGAGATTGGATCTTGTATATTTTTGAATTAAACACTGAATACTTTGTATGCAGACACTTGCTCACGCTCGACAAGTTGTTCAAAGGATAAAGTAGTCTAATTTTTTTTCAGCCTGGAACAAAGTTTCCCTCTGGTCTTAATACACAAAGGTATTATAATAAAGTTACTGAAATAAATACCTCTAAATATACGATAAACCTATTGACAATATTCAAAGGACCAGAGAAAAGTAAGCTCACAGGAAAATACAAGTTTTGTAGGCAAGAAACAATGATGAAACTTTTTGCCAGAGGGAATGAACCACCATTGAAAGTCAACAAAACCAGCAGTGAGGTGTAAATTGTCTCTGCACCCTCTTTCAGTAAAAATATGTTTGTATTTCATGCCTTCATGATCATTCCAGGGTCTTAGACCATCAGTATGAATGAATCAATCAACAACTGATCATTGATTGGTTGTCAGACTATCACAGCACATCATGTCAAGGTTTGCAAAAGTGGCAAATCCTGAGTAGATATTACTCACTTTAGACAATGGGCTGACCCTTGAACTAGAATATAGCAGTATCAACAGTCAGAGTTTCATCTTCTGTCTCCAGTGGTGGCCAAAAACAAGTGCTCTCATACTCTTCCCAACTCCACTGGTAAAATCACTGTTTAACAGCTCTCAATGGATGTTTTCTTCCATTATTAATTTCAAATAATTCTGTGATTATTTTTATTGTGATCATTAATACTTCTTCCTTATTTTTATTTTGATTAAGTTGGCAGCTGCAGCAAGCAGTTCCACCTCACTACCCTTTTGAGGGTAAAATCATTTTCTTACAATTTCAACCTGTTCCTTGGTTGTTTCATTCAATGACCACTTGTCTGCAAATGGAAGAGACGATAGTTATCCCTTCTCTAGGCTGTGTTGCTCCCAGCTGCCCACCATCTCTCACAGAGATGCTGTCCCATACTCTGAAAATTATTCCCGTTCTCTATGTTTTTCCATCACTACAATAATTTTGAATTGCTGCATAATTCTGGAGGTTGGGCAGATGATCCTCAGAAATCTGAAATGTGGCCTCAAAAATGATTTGACCTCTTTTTCTTGATCACCTACAAAGAAGTTGGTAATCTATAAAGCCATGAACTGATAGAAAACATTCACTTCACCTCTTGCTTCTCCAGGTCTTCCTTGGTTCACCAAGTATGGCCAATACTGAATTCAGAGCAGGTTTCTCAGGGCTATGCCAGACAGGACTTGAAAACCCTCAAGGACAAGAATTCCAAACTTTCTAGGCAAGCTCTTCCAATGCCTAATTGCCTTCACAGTGAATGTTTTTTATTTTTGTTCTTTCCCTTAATCGTGATTTATGTACATAAATCTCTTGATTTATGGACATTGTTTCTCATCTTCCAGCCAAACACTTCATTAAACAGCCTGGCTGTGTTTCTTGATTATGTTCTCATAGATATTGGAAGATTGCCATTAGGTTCTCCCACCGACCACTGAAAACTCTTCTCCAATCTGAACAAGACTCCTTCCCTTAGCTTCTCCTCAGAGCACAATTCAGCCTTCAACTATTTTGGTGGCCCTCACTGAACACATTCCAGTCCATTGATGTCTCTTACACTAGGCAAGGGGAATGGTGGTATCCAAACCTGGACACGATGTTCCAGGTGTGGTCTAGCAAGTGCTGAGAAAAGGGGGAATTAAGTATTTTCATCTCTGTAGTAAGATAGCCCAGGATGCTGTTGGCTCTCATTGCTGTCAGGGCACACTGCAAGATCATACGCTAAAAAGTCCACTGCACTTTAAAAACATTTTGCTCATATCTTGCCCATCTCCAATGAGAAGTTTCACGTAATTCCTTAGAGAGACTACACTTTCTCTTACATGTTTGTAACACTGTCCTTGATTACATTTTCTTAGTGCTACTGCAGAATGAATTGCTATTACAAAGATGAATGAAAATTTCCCCTTACCTTCTTTCATATGGCTTAACAAAATTCAAATACAGAAGAGAAACAAGAAAGTTACTTTTCTCAGTTCGCTTTCCATAATCACGCCTGAACCAGTAAAGAACAACTGAACTTTTTGAGGAGAGGCAGGTAGAGAAATCACAGGCATAAAAACCCCTATCTCACCATGGAGCAAACGTCCTCGTTTTTCCTACAGTGATGGAAGAGCAATTCTCCTGTTCATACAACTGAAGAAAATGAGATTGTAGAAATTTGATTCTGGCTATGACAGGTATTTGATTGGGGAGATTATAGGCTCTAAAATGTTTGGAATAGAGATTGTACTTGAGCATTGCCTGTTTAGGGAATACATTTGTCAGACAGACAGTAAACAGTGTGGAATAAGAAAATCTCAGCTAAATAGAATAATAATTTAAACTGCAGAGATGCTTGTCTTAAACTTTGTCAAAAAACGCAATTGCTCACTGTAGTCTGACACGTTAGAGGCTAGGCTCTTTTGCTTGAACTGTTTTTGACAGATTTTAATGTTAATTGGTCTGGGGAACATGCCAGGCAACCTAAAACACTTGCTGCAAAACAAATGCGAGGGAAATATGGCTTAGGATGGAAAGCTTCATAATTCACAATAGCAGAGAACAAGTACCATTCTTTACAGGCAATAATAGAATGAGCTGAAGAAAAAATATTTTTAAGAAGTGGCAAGCAACAAGCAACTCTGCCACAGAATTTACTTTCTGTACATTAAATAACAATAAAACATTAATTTCACCATAGTAAAAATGCTGACTATAAACTACTACAAAGTCTCAGCAGAAATACAAAGCAGATACAGTCATCAGGATCTTTTCTGTACACAAATTACCATTTATGGCTAGCCACAAAAACTCTCTCTCAAAAAAAAAAAGAATAAATGAAGGGAAAACAAGTTATGAAGGAGAAAAGGCAGCATCGGTCATCTCATCCCACAGATCTGGACATTTCCAGATCAGACTTCCCAGTACATGCCCAACAAATAACTCTGCAACTCCAGCAAAAGCCTTCATCGCGTATGAGAAGCATGTCTTACAAGTTGTGAAAGTGCTCCATATCACAATATGAAATGGAGTGTGGGACTTTTAATCAGAGTATTCTGGATGCCCAATTCTCATTAATTTTCACCAGAACCACATGCACCTGTATTTAACAAACTTGCAAACTGCCAAAAAGTTGAAAAGACATCTTGGAGTAAAGGGGCACAGACATGGATGTTACTCTAGGAGATATTTTCTATGGAAAGACTTGGCTCTCAGACCTGCAAGGATAAGTGAGAGCATGCACTTTACTGCATAATCTTTTGTGTAATACAAAATAGTAATTTTGCACAATTTTTCCATTTGCTATTCCATCTGCTTCTACAGATCAGAAGGAATGCTGATTCTTTCTTCAAACTGAAGGTGTAAGATACGTAGGCATAACACGTTGGGAAAGACGAGGAAGGAGGAAAACAAGAATCTTCATGTTGCACTTTCGAGCAAAGGCTGAACTTAATCTGTTTCTCCAATGAAGAATCAATATACTGACATTAAGTGGATTCTGGCCAAAAAGAGAAAGAGAATCTCATTCATGCATATGTAGGAGCACGGGGAATAAATTGGCCCAAGCTATTTAACCCTTCAGAAAGAATAGCAGCAGTGAAACACAGACACAACCAACTGCAAAATATCATTCTCTTTAAGGACATAAAATAAGCTATGCTGACTGTCTGTCTCTCTACCATGCAGAAAAACAAAACAGCTATTTACCCCAACACAAGGCTCAGATGATAACACAGCCCACTATTTAGCAGGCAGATGAAATTAAGTGATGACAGAGAATGTGCAAGAATTCTGTAACAGCAGAGAATGAAAACAAAAGTGAATTTTTTTTTTTTTTTTTTGACACTAGCTTAGCACTCATGGATAAATAAGGACATTTTTTCATATACCTGACAGTTTTAAAGAAATTCCCTTTGCAGTATGAATCCTCCAGTACAAATAGTTTAGAGCAATCAACTGATAAATTAATCATCTGTGTATGTACTTCTCACATTTTGTTGAAAGCTAAAATTCATAACTAAAAAGCTATTCATTTTGTACTTCTGAAGTTATTTCCATTTTTAAAATTGGGTCAATTTTTAAATCATGAGATTAAATTTAAATGTAAGTACTCATATTAAATGAAAAAAACTAAGCAATTAAAGATTTTCAAATAGAACTTCTGGCATCACGTCACTGGTATTTCAAAAGTGTTTATTCAAGAAATTGTATGGCAATGTGTGCCACTCTCTAAAGACTTACAGCACATTGCTTTGTAATTTACTCTTTATATAGTACCAATTAAAAATTAACATTTTCATATCAAAATTGTGTCCGAATATTGTAAGACGATCATTCTTATCTCAGGAAAGAGTTTTAAATGCAGCTTACTTCTTGAGACTGCCATTAATGAACTGTTATAAACTACCGTGAATTTAAGTAACGGTATTGATCCCCTCAACCCTTCAACACAACAGAATAGAGAGAGAAACATGGCCTTCCTTGCAGAATTCTATCCCAAGAAATGGCATCTTTCCATTTCTAAGGGACCTACTCCAATGGACAAATCAAAACACCTGCTTGATCAGCCAACATGCTCTTCCAAATAAACCTCCGCTTCACTACCACCAGTCCGAGGCTGTTTTGCAGGAATTGCTTTGAAAAGGTAAATGAGCTTTCTTCTGTAATCCAAATACTATTATTTACTCTATATCTCTTCAGAAATAGTATTTCAAAGGAAAGAAACCATTATTGAACCCAACAAATCACATCCTCTAGTGGAGATGTAAACAGGATCCATTCTGCTCATAACTTGTCAGAAGAGAGACTGGAAAATTTTTCTCAATACAGTTGCCACACATCTGCTACAGAAGCTCCTTAGAAAAAAAGGCTAATAAAACTCAGATGTGCTTAAAAGCATACACACATCATATTACAGCATATACCTCTGTCAAGTGAGACCAACTGGGCTTGCCCATTTTCTGCCAGGATGGAAAGTGTTTTGCAAACCCTGCTATGCAAGTGCAAAGCAGCGTTTCTGGAGTTAGAGTCTTACTGGGTTGGAAACTCAGCCATGATGCACTTAATACTCCAAGTTATCACGTAAGCCATGAAAGCCCAATCTATCTTTAACCTGTATGTGAGCACCCCTTAACTAGAGGTGCAAACCTAAGAAACAAGACTGCCTCTGGAATCACAAGTGAGGAGCCAAAGCCTAAGAAATAAAACTGCCTCTCTGGAAGAGCAGATGGGGTAGCATGGTTTCATCTTCCCATCTATAGTGATTGCAAACCAAGAGCAAATCACTTCGCCCCCTCAACAAAGTGTCCTGTGCCTTTCAGTTCTCTGTGAGCAGATATGGTAAGAGATACAGAACCATACTTGAGAGTGCTAAGACAGTCAATACAACTAGCGCCCTAAAGAAAAAAAGCTCTGTTCAAAGAAATATTCATTAAAGAATTTATAAAACTAAGCATTGCAGTAGGTAAAATCTGAATACAGCACTAAAACACACAGAAATTTCCTCAGCTAAAAGAAATAAAACCCAGTATTTTATCATAAGTACTGATAAATATAGTTTTATACAAGAAAGGTTTTATACTATGGTTCCAAGGCAGACTTTTTAAAGAAATCACATTTCTATCATACATTTTCCTTCCTGAGAAATTTACTGACATGTTCAAGTGTATGGATACAGGTATATTAACAAAAGAAAGAACTTATGACAGGGAGACTCACTGTAGTCCTAGAACCATCTCAACAGAATCTTGCTACACACTTGCTGTCGAAGTAATTCATTTAACAGTGGAAAAAAAAGTCATGGTATGACAAGGTTTATTTGTCATTTCAGGACTTCAAAGGGCATAAATATTTTTTTGTTTTACCTTAATACGGTAGAAATATGAAGCTAGTACAGATATCACTGAAAATATTTCAAAAGCTAGTTTTGTAAAGAATATGCAAAAATAAGACAAATTAGATAAATACTGAGAGATTTTCTTTAATGTGACATATGAAGGCATATGCTGATATATAGAAAAAGTTTACTAGCTGTGTTTTACTATAACCTAATTATTCACCAATCCCACAGAGGAGTACACAGTGATGATGCATTTTCAGCATCAAAACTTCAGTATGCAAGCTGAAAGAGATTACTGAACCCACTTTCAAACATGACAGGCAGAATTTACACAAAAGAAGTTCTGTTTTATCACAGGAATCCACAGCTCGGTTCTATCCAGAAAGTCCTATTTAAGCTATTTTATACACTTCAATGTAAAAAGTAAAAGAAAAGTAATTCACATTTCTAGGGGCTTCCATTTTTTCTCCTACACTGAGAAACTGCACACAGAATGCTCTTGCGCATGATAATTCTTCGTCATTTTGCTTTCCCCTGTGAGTTATCCAGGCCAATGTGCTCTACAGGAATGGGAAATTATAAAGACATCGTAGCAGTTTGGTTTTAGGTAGTGGCAGCAGTACTCAGATTGAATGGAGGAAGGTAATACAAATTTACAAAGCAAGTTCTGCTTGGATACCACATCTGCATAGAAGATTAAAAACACACAAAGAAATCAAGAAAAACAACCAACTGAAGTGGAACTCTCATGCATTTAAGATGAGATTTTTTTCTAACAGATTGGAATATAACACTTAGCTGCCTTTGCTAAGTGTGAAAGAAAAGTTTTTGTGTTGAAGCTGTTGTTGTATTTGGAAGATCAAAAGTGACCTTTCTTTTATTTTCATGTATTTTCAGTGAATTTAGAACGTACCATATGAAAGCCTTGATGTCTTGCCCCCTGAGCTAGCAGAACAAGACCCTTTTAGTTTTCCTACAGTTCATGACAGAAATATCAAGTTCATTTCATTCTTTCTAGCAAAAATTCAGCGCAGAGATGCTCTTTGCAGCCAGCCATTCTAGTCTGCCAAGGTTGAGAAAGTTCTGCCGCCCCTGGTTTTCACTAACGAAAATGTTGATTGTACATACCAGTCAGTCCCCACCATTCTCTATGATCAAGTGTAAATGACTGCAGCATGAGGACAGGCACACCCTACGTGACAGTAGTAATATACTTTTGAAAATACTGTACTTGAAGCAACAGAACATTAGCACAATGTTGCATGCACTTATACATCTTCTTACTCTGTCCTAAATTCTGCCACACAAGAACGCCAACATTTTATGATATCATTTTAATAGGAGCCTGATAACAGCAGACTCCCTGCTGCTCAGCATCCACAAAGCTCAAGGAGACATTTGGCTGCTAAGACAGAACAGCTCCTAGCGCATCATTTGTAGTGTGAGGGACGTTTCCCCACACTACTACTAACACTACTACTAACACGTTTTATTTAAACTTCTCATCTGTTTAAATGGGGACCTAAAATAGCTGTAGCTAACACTTCTCCACCTCCATTAATAATGACTAGCCTAGGGATTTGAATCCTGTAATTTGGGATAAGATCGGGGCTGCATAATCTCTTCTCCTTTGACCTCCCAGGTATCCCATCCTACAGAAAGGTTTTATGATCGATCACAGGGAAATTCAAGATAAGAGTAAGTTTCAAACAAACACCTTACATAACATTACTATAATAGGACTACTACATAAGACAGATTTTTGATAGAACTCTGAAGTTTCTTTAGCACTAGGCAGGAAGATCATCTAGCATCCCATATTGATAAACAGTGCATTTAGCTTTCTCAGTATTTGGGACACCATGCCCTCTTAAGAATCAGTTCAAAGCCCCGTTGAAGCATGGTTCCATAACTAATTAGTCTGCATGAAATAAGGCAGTAACACTGAACAGCATGAAAACTTCTCTGCTACACATAACATGCATCATTCTTAAAGACATATTTGCATGGAAAGGCAAGGCTATGATACCATTTTCAAATGTCTGTATTCTGCAGAGTTAAGACCTTGATAAATTACATTTCAGTAATTATTTCGAAACAGATAAACGGAAGAATTAGAATAAGAGGATTCTCAGCATTTTTTGCTTATTTTAGACAGTAAACGGAAAAGATAATTGAGCTTTTTTTTTTTTTTTTTTGGGAAAATACCAACTGTGATTCAGGCAATCTGCAAACATTTAGACTGTTTTAAAATGAAATGACCTAAAACTTGCCAGATTCTCAGTGTTAGGAAAAAAAAGATTATGTGCAAAAAGGTTTGAGAGATTATTAAAGCTCTCAACATTTGTAGCATTAAAAAAGCCTCAACAGAGCTCAGGGTTTTGCAACACAGAATTAAAGAACAAATAGAAGAATTCAGATATCACATAGCAACAGAGACTCTGCTTCAGCTTTCCACCTCTGCAGGAGCATCAGGTATTCTGACCTTCATAACACCACTTACCAAAATAGGTAGTCTACAAGATAAAACACTGACAAAGAACAACAACAAAGAGCCCCACATAAAGGATGAGACTACTTCAACCCCCACAGCCACCTGGTATACCCAAACTCAGCAGCCATGAGCTCAGCAGACGAGTAGGAGCTCCAGACACAGAAATCAGAATGCATTATCAAGGCAATATCTATGGAACATATGGCTGCTGCTCAGACTTCACCAATAATTCCCAAGAGCATACAAAACAAAGACAATAATACACGGAATAATCAAAAGCAAGAGTAAGATATAAAGATGTCGATATATATGTTCATAAACATATAAATGTTGCAAGCACGAAGAGCTTATATATTCCAAACATTAAAAAGACATTATTTTAAATAGTACTTCACATGCAATCAGGCTCCAGTTAAAAAGGCCAAAGCTGCCATTCTCTGATCAAAGCAAGCCCAAGAATTATATTCTTATTTTTGTAGAAGTATTCTCCAAAAATCCAAACTTACTTTATGATTATCAACATTTTGGTGCATCTGGGTTTAAATGCTACTCCTCTAACAAAAGTAATTAGAATAAAGGAAAAGCACTTCAAGGGGTAAAACTGTTCACAAAGCAACACAGTTTCAATTATGCTTCGTACTAATTTCCTAGTTTAGACCTTTATTACTAAATTCATTTATTAAACATATTTGTATGTTTATTTCAACGCTTACAACACAGAAATATATTGACAATTCAGAGCCGTCCTCAAATGTCACCAGTAGATTTGCCAGTCTCCTACAAAAGCGTTCAACGATTCTAAATAAGTTTAATAAAAAAGATGAATCAGAAACTGCAGTACATACAACCAATACTGAGTTTTTATAGTTTATTTCCAGAGTATGGTTTTAAATATGATCTCAATTATTGATACTCCCACAGATTTGTCACAGCTTGCAAGCCATTCACTTTATTTCTTTGAAGTTAGTCTAACTCAGGAAAGGAAGTCCTCCTGGTACAGGAACACATAGCTACTTTCACAGTAATAAATAATTACTCTGATGTATTACTTTCCATCCATCTCACAGCAAATGGGATTTTAAAAGAATTTAAATAAAATGTGATCCTAAACTTTTGCAAGAAAATGAGATACCCAAAAGAAAGAAAGCAAGAAAAGTGAAGTTTAAGTTTCATGTGGTGGACAACCTTATTGCTGTGTATGTCACTCTGAAAATAATGCCTCCTATTTATTTCCATGGAATCTACAACAGATACAAAGAGCACAATAACACTATTTGATAGAGCAAATCCTCAGCTACAGAACACTATTTTTCAACACAGTCACCACCATTAGCTATGTATTTTTGCCAGTGATGAACACGAGCCTGCATGCCATGCAAAAAAATATCTGCACCAGTAGAGGCGATCCTCTGTCACTGTTGCCACTGCTGAAGCTCGCTACCCACCACCTGACTGTGCTCACATCCATTGTTTGGTCTCCACTAATGTTCAGCAAGCTTCAATGAATGTCAATGGGTGCAGATTTTTTCACTTGGAGGATACACACTTCCATGTCAGACATCACTGTGTCAGACTGCCCCTCTGCTGCCATCTGTCACATGGCAACAACATGTAACAATACCGGTGGGAAGGTTCAGCCTCTGCTGCTGTACCACCAACATCCGCCTCTGACATTGTGGGCCACCATAATAAAATAGGAGACATTACTTCCGGAGCAGACCTCGCATATTATTCATTTGCCTTGTAATCTTTACATCTTCATGTAAGTGTATTTTGGAATGGACTGTCCATAGTATCTTTTGGACAACTGAATTTCTTCAGCATCACTAGGATAAATCTCAGATGGAACCACATAACAAGATTGCTTTCTCACTGAAGAAACCTCCAGATCCCTGCAGCTAGAAGAGCAGATGACCAGACTCAGGCTAATAAGTGATCAGTTTACTGCTGGTAAAAGCGTATTTAATGCTTCTGGGGAATTGTCTGAAATTGAATTTTCAAGTTAATTTCCTTCTATCAAAGCAACTCATAATCTATGTAAACATAATTTTTTTTCTGCTCTTTATTTACTTCATTAAATTCTGCTCATCCAGACTGCTCTATGATGGAAACCAATATTCTCTGTAAGATTCCCCTCACACCTCACAGCCCTTACAGGCCCACCATGCAGCACCACCCACACAAGCGGCACTTGAGGACCTAAAGACTGAAGCATACCAAACATCCTGGTGATTATTGTGGTTTAACCCAGCAAGCAGCTAAACACGACACAGCCTTTTGCTCACTCCCTCCCAATGGGATGGGGAAGAGAATCAGAAAAAAGGTAGAACTCACAGGTTGAGGTAAAAACTACTTACTAAGATAGAAAAGGAAAAGAGAAATAAAAGTAATGATAGTTTTGCATATATATCCACACAAAAAATAAGTCATGCACAAAGCAATTGCTCACTACTCACTAACTGCTGCCCAGCCAGTCCTCGAACAGTGGCAAATCTAGCCCCGGCCAACTCCCCTCAGTTTTTTCAGACGATGTCATATGGTAAGCCAGTTGGGGCCAGCTGTCCTGGTTCTCTCTCCTCCCAGTTCCTTGTGCTTCCCCAGATCTCTTGGTGGCAGGGCAGTAGGAGAAGCTGAAAAACTGAAAGGTCCTTGGCTCTATACAGCACTGTTCAGCAGTAACTAAAACATCAGTGTGTTATCAACATCTTTCTCCTAAAACCAAAACATAGCATCATACCAGATAACGTGAGGAAAATCAGCTATGTCCCAGCTGAAACCAGGACAGTGGTTGAAGGTGGTTTTTTATTTGTTTTCAAATTGTTTTTCAAGTACTTAACTGCTCACACATGGAGTATTTCTAACGAATGCATGCTATGCCCCACAAGTATCCCTGCTACAGACTCCCCTAAGCTTTAGTGATATCAGGAGTCAGCATATACTGATTGTTTGTCTGTAGGAGATGTTGCTACATTACTACAGTAATGCTGTGTCAAACCTTACAGGCAAACAAGGTGTCTCTCCCTTTCTGGATGGCAGTCACAAGGTGCTCTGTGTGTGCCTTCTGCAGCCTTCAGGAGCTACCAGTGACAGCCTTTCTATTCTGTGGGCCTTCAGGCCTTGACCACCATCCTTTACCCGGGTCTCCAGAAATCTGCGTTTAGATCTACTCATCCTTTTCTTGCAATATATTCCTTCTGGTGTTTCCACATACGTTCCCAATCAGATCAATTTTAAGAATGCTGTTGCAGTCCTCCATATACACAATAGGAGGGATTAGAATGCGCTGACTAAATTAATTTACTCCTGTTTCTTCCAAATCCACGTCTTGGACAGGAGACTATGGGATAGTATCCTTTGAAAAATAATACCCATTCTGGGTGAGCATACAACAAATAGCCTTTTACACTTTTTTTTTTCCCCTCCCCTAATCCTTTTGTACTTAGCAGACATCAGAAAGTATAAGGGTAAATTTTCTGTTTTAATCCTGTCTGAAGCATCGTTTTCCTGTACTCAAGAGTTTTTAAGGCCTGGTAATCTTTTTGCCCTCCAAACCTGATTTTCTGCACAAGTTTATCACAAATTATTTACGCCTTATAGAAATAAGTTAATCAGCCTTTGTTGCAGGAAAGCACTGATAGCATTTACCAACATTTTACTGTCCATTATTTCATTTCAGACAGGTGTCAGGCACACGAGAGCAGAGTATGCACTTCCATGGTCGTCCACGTACAAAGCTAGCTCCTGCTACACTCGCTGCTCGCAGCCTCCCAATTTCACTGCTTTTGTTTCTCATCACATATTAGGGGAGTAAAGAGCCAAATTCAGGACAGTGCATTATACTGGAGGAAGCAGCAGCTTTATATTAAGTTTTATTACCATCTGCAAATTTACAATGCCCAACCATGTAGGTATTTTGGTTAGCTTGGTTCTTCTCCAAGCATTCCTTGTTGTAATTCTGAGTCGGCCTTCCAGCTGAACTGGTTCCTTGTGCAGCTAGCTGATGCATTTATTCATTAGCTTTAGTGAAGCCCTAGGCACAGTGACAGTATGAATAACATTACAAAGTAAAGCCCAATATGCTCAAGAAATACTGTTGTTTATTAAGGATAGTAAGCTTTTTTTTTTCTTGTTTTTAAGAATTGCATACAGTCTTGAGAGATAGGATGAGCAAGCTCATGATTTTTCCATAAATGTAGGTAGGTCTGGCCATAAACCAGCTCAAATATGTGGCACATTCTATTCAAACACTCCTAAAAAAACGCATATACATCTATTAGTCTAGATTCAGAGAAAAGAACTATCTGAATTTTACTTCTAAAGTTTATTCATTTTTATGATCTCAACTAATTTTGCCCTTAGCTCAAAGGGGAGAGAGGGTCACACAAATAGTGTGACCATAGTGAAGATCCTTATGATAGATGCATATTTTCTAGGAATTTAATTTTTACTTTGCTCACAACTTGATGAAGAAGCTGTTTCCTATGGTGGAAGGTTTCAGAGTCTGCAGCAAGACAGCCACAGACAGGGGACCAGCCCTGAAAAAAATGGGAAGTGTTCCCAAAATCAGATGAGACTGTAGTTTGCTGCCATGACAGCTGAGCTCAACCAAAAGGATTCTCCCCACCAGAACACAGCTGAATAAAAAGTTATATATTCTCCTCCTCCTCTTTTATTCCTGTTTGGAGAGGGACTCTTCCTCAAGGAGTGTAATGATAGGACAAGGGGGTAATCCTTGTTTAAACTAAAACAATGTAGATTTAGAATAGATATTTGAAAGAAATTCCTTACTATGAGTGTGGAGAGACACTGGAACAGGTTTCCCAGAGAAGCTGTGGAGGTGTTCAAAGCCAGGCTGGATGGGGCTTTGGGCAGCCTGGTCAAGCAGAAGGTGGCCCTGCCCATGGCAGAGGGGTTGGAAATAAACAGTCTTTAAGGTCCCTTCCAACTGAAGCCATTCTGTGATTCTACGATTCTTACTCCCCTCCTTTACATGTTTAAATAAATTTCCTCCGAGTAAAACTTGATGCTTTCTTAATGTCAGTGTTCTCCACTTCTCTCTGGGGATTTGCTAAGTTCTAAGGAGATATATATCAAAGCTCTAGTCAACTCAGAACTACATGGTCGATCACATTCCTTCAGCTCAAAATGTTTTCCATCCTACTTCATCTTATGTGCAGAAACAGTGAGTCAATGGCATCGAGGTTTATCACAGATGGCAGGATACTCCTAGCAGGTCTGACTTACTTTTTGTGTGTCAGAATTACATGCAGAGACAGCTTCCACCATCAGCAAACATCTGGTATTCCCACTAGCAAAATTCTTCTATTTTACACGTCAGCAATATTTGCGGTAGAACAGGGGAAAGTCAGTTACAGAAGCCACAGGACTTCCAAAACCTGGATGATCCATAGATGACACAATCAGTTCAGAGAAAAGCTAACTTTATGTCATCCTGAAGAAAGTATAGACCAATGGGGCTTATCAGGCAAGGAAGATAAAAGGCCCATTCTCGTCTGTTGAAACATAGCTATTTGTTTGTAATGAGATAGAAATACAACAAATTAAGCTTACACTGAATATCTGCATCCTTCAACAGGACTTTTTTTTTCTTTTTTTTAGTTATAAAGACACCTTGCCTAGTCACAGTGGAATACACCTCAACCAGCAGGCCCAGCACAGAGCCTGTGCCTCACATAAGCCTTCAAAATATTAGTGAGCTAGGATTTGTATGATTCATAGACTTTCTGCTGAACATAAGAAAAGGGCACATTTCACACCTGCAGCAGAAATCCAAGCTCCTCACATCAGCAAAATGCCCAACAAAACACAAAAATGCAGAGCCAGCCTTTGCTTGCTGACTTCAGCTAAGGCTCCTAACTGCATTGATGGACCATGTAATAGGCTTGCTACTTTGATGAATATTCATCCTTACAGGCCTTTTCTTCACCTTCTCAAAAAGTTTCCAATGTACTGCAAGAAGTTTTTTGCAGCACAGTTGTTATGCCTGGCAAAAATTATTTACTAAAATGCAAACACATGGTTTAATTTTTAGAGGGGGGGAAAATATGGATCTCAGTGAAATATGATGTTCAAAAGAGAAGAACAGAGAAAAGGTCAGGTCCAAAAGAATTTTTTCACATTAAAGCTCATAATACTTAAAATGTAATACTTCCTTTATTGAAACGTTTCATTCAACATTAATGAACCCTACATCTCAAAAGCTTGCCCCTAAAATAAATTCCAGTTCCTGTTCAGCACCTGTAATATGCAAGCCTACTAAAATACAAGTGAATATCTGTTAAAGATCATTTCAATTTATGAAAGGTTGAAGTTTGCGAATGAGTGAATTTAAGTATACACTTGAAAATTTTATTGACATTTGAACATTGCAAGTTTACTCTGTGCACACCAAAATAGCCTGGCTCTGTCACCCAGACACCTGAGAAATCATACTCTCCTAATTAACAGCAAGCAGATGGATTTTTTTTTTCAAAAATTAGCTGCAGTAGCTTCTTAAAGTAACATGTAACTTCATGTTCTTCCCCAAAATTCAATATGAATATGACATTAAACGAAAGGATACATTTTAATTTCACATTTACAAATTAATTTTGACTGATTTTAACTGACTTCTGAGTAGCGTCTGAACTGGATGCAAATGAAAAATAGTTGGCATTTATCTGCAAGTGTTGTTCCTGTATCACACATACTCTCATATGAGATTGGAAAAATACACTCCATATCTTCATAAATTGGAAGCAGCTGCAATGACAACTGATTTTTGGCACCTTCAGTCTCTGTCTACTTGTAGGTACCAGAAGTAGTCTCAATCCCATGTTAAAACTAATTAACAATTGCAATAAATACCATCATAGCAAATACAAATGCCAGTTTCATCAGCTAGAGCAAATATCTCACTCCTAAGCTGCATTTCCACAGCAACTTTCAAAGTACTTCATAGAAGGAGATAAGATCTATTTCTCTCCTTCTACCATAATGAAATAATAATTTTATTGCAAGGGCAGGTAACCTGGGTTCTGGACTTAAGGCTACAGCACTAAAACAGATCTAACTACTACAGGAGCATCACAGCTCAGCAGATCTTACAGAATTGAAAATCAGATCCCATCTTTCTGCAGTGCTGCAGAATGGGCAATTTATGCTTTTTTTTTTTTTTTTCCCCATAACTTCACACTTAAGAGGAGAATTTTCTGCTTTCATGACAGAAGAGCACACTGTTCAAGGCCCCAGAATGGAGGAGGGAACAGTCAAGTGTTAGAGCAGCACTACAACAGTAAAATACGGGCTGCAGCAGGAAACAAAATCCTCTTCACAGGATTTTCTTGCTCTAGGACTTGGACGTCTACAGTACTTGAGATGAACTGGTTTGAATAGGTCCTGGTTCATAATGGGTAAAAAACTGAAGATCTTCTGCAGGGCTACAGAAACAGACTACATCTGGAAATATGTGAATATTGTGATTTGCAGTCCATCAGCACAGTGCACTGCAAAAGCACACTAAAAATGGGGAAGCCACTATACAGCGAGACATCCACCCACAGCAGCAAAAATTGTGCAGAGACTTCTTTCTTTTGTAGCTTTCTTCCCACTGAGGAGGGGAATATGCTGCAAGAAGGACAGGAGATGAAGACATGACCACGTGTCTGGAAACCTTAACAAGAGTTAATCCAGCACCAGCAGTGCTGGTGGCCCTGTGCAGAAGAGCACAGAGTGGGGGCTGAGAAACAGCAGCTGTATCTCCTACAAAGAGGGATGAAGACGCCTCACCCTTTCTCATTAACAGAATTGAGGAGAGCAGCAATTAGTTTTCCTTTCCTGTGGACCAGCAACAGCATGTACACCCTGACTACTTAAAAACAGCAACATCCATAAGAATGTTTAGATGATGCAAATGAGGCTGATTTATAGGTCTAACTTTTTCCTGACTAAATCCCGAACTGAGCAGGGCTTATTGACAGTGCTACCACAGCAAGTAGGCATTCTCTTGGCTGGAGTCAGACAAAACACTTACACTGATCAGAATGCACAGCACAAAGGTTCCTAAATTTATACTTTTCTTTGCTAATTATCAAGGGGCAGTGCCTCCCAAAACAAGTTAAGAAGCCCGACAGCTTTTCTGTGCCAAATTATTCCTAAAAACAATAAATCCTACCACATCATGTAACGGGAAACCTAAGCTTCCTAATGCAGAGCATCGTAATGCTCTCCCAAGTCAGCAGACAGAAAGCTGCATTAATCTCCCCCGTTACATGCAGGCTTGTTAAACGGTGGCAGAGGGGAAACAAAAGGAGCGTGTTGTTATCACTCTGCCCGGCCACCGAGAGCAATGGGGAGCCATGGCACCTAGCAGGAGCCACGCTCATTTTGCAGCTCTGCTGTTGGCAAGGCCCAGCGAAGAGCCTCAGAAGCAAGCAGTGCTGTTACTCACCAGCTAAACAGATGCCAGAATCACCATGCAGAGGGTAAAAGAATGGCAAAGGAAATTTGCATCTCTCTGTTCTTTTAACAGGAGTGGCAAGTGAAAGACAGATCTGTTACTCTCTATTCCAACATCTGCATCAGCACAGAAATTTTGGCCAAGCCAGAAAAAGGCTTCTGCTCTCATATTCACCATAAAATTAGGATTGAAAACACAAAGCCCTCTCACTGCCTGGGAAAGGAAAAGATGAGCTAAGGACTTTTCCTGCTCTTCCACAGATCAATGCGTATTCTCCATTCTCTGAAAAAGAAGCAGCATAAGATGGAAGAAAAGCATTTTAAAGGGGATATTCTTACAGCATATACAATAGTGAAGAGACTCCCTTTAACAGTGACCTAGACATAATAAACTGGCAGGTGTTTGGCATACATCTGGGAGACAGACAAAGTACTGTTAATCTGAAAGAAAAATAATGCAGCATGATAACATGACATCTGGTCATACACAATAAAAACACAAACATTTATTCTTCTCTATTTGCTAAGTACGCAATGAACCTCTTAATTATCCACATCAAAACCAGGTTCAAAAAACAACAATGAAAATGTTTGTAACATCTGGATGGCAGTATTTTTTGGTAAGCGAAGGACACTACTGCTTGTGGACCTGATTCTGTCCATCAAGCTTCCCCCTTGAAGTCGATGGTTAAACACGCACGGAAGAGAGTATATTTGCGTAAGCGAGATTCTGCAAGTGAAAAACAAAAGTTCTAACAATGTCATTTTGAATTATGAACTTGTTTTTGTTCTTCTACTCCCCTCTTGAGCATTTTTGTAGGCATCTGTAGCCTTTTTGTGAGCTATTTTGCCCATTCTTAATCCGTTTGAAGAAGAGGTAGTCTTAAGACGTCTTTGGGGAAAATAAATAAATAAATAAATAGAATGTGATGACTGCAACAGCACACAGCAATCACCTGTTTCCAAGTAGGTGTCTTTGGACACGAGTATTAATTATGCAGGTTTTCTTAGACTGAGCTACAAGTATTAATAATAACAACAACAACATTGATATGCTGTAATAAAAGCTTTTTAGCTCAAATTACGATTTCACATTTTAACAGGGGTATTTTTGAGAGATGTATATTTTATTTGTAAAAATTGTTAGAAGTACCATTTCGCTCTGAGGTGGTCTAGCATTTAGCATAAAGCTAGTCTAGCATTTAGCCACTAAATCCACTAACTCCTCTCTTAATTTTAGTAGATTTACCATAAGGAAGGATGCAGAAGGCAAAGTGTCAGCAAACTGGACTGAATCTTGTCCTGATTACTTCAGCTTGGGGATGTTTCAAGACCCCTTACATAATGCTATTTATTTCACCTGACATTGCAATTGCTCTTTCAAGCATGATTTGTATAAATCAAGAAAGCATCTTCAGTTCCCCTTTCTGAAAGCCTTATCTTCAACACAGCGGCTTCCCCTCCAGAGTGACAGTTCTAGACCCAGACTGCAGTGCAAAACTGGTCCTTGCACATTTCGGAGTATGCAACTCTGCCAGACCACACAGCCCAACAGCAGCAAAAAACCCACATCTCTCCTGGCAAAGCACAAACTGGCTCAAGAAGAACTACACACTTTAAACAGCTTCAGTAAAGCGTGGAAATTACTTCTTGACTTGGAGACTTCACTTTTCCTTGGAGTGAGCTGGAGAAGACCATAGTCATGGTCTCTTCTAAATTTTATTAAAAAAAAAAAAAAAAAAAAAATTTGGTGCATAAATGATGGGAAAAAAACCACAAATAAAGAGCCTATTTTAAGTGGTCGATGGCTTGCCCCTCCAAATGGAATGATTACAGGACCATGTTGGCATCCCATTAAAAAAAAAAAATCCTACGAAAAAGCACCTGAGTAGCTGCAATGCAACAGAAGGCAATGACATATCTCTTCAGGCAAATGTGGAGCGCTCATGTACTGGAATTCTGTTTACAAAATGAAGGAAGAAATCCGGAGGGAAAAAGTGTCTCTCAGACCTTTATTCTGCTGATAAACAGCCAAACATACTTTTTAAAACCCCAGAAGGAGTACTGCCTTTCATATAGGCTTCTAATTAGCCACACACAATTGAAATAAGCAGCTATTTTAAAAAGCGTATAAAAATAAGCACAAGAATCATCTTCTACTTGTATATGTATTTCTCTCTCGATTAGTTATGAGATGTTCTATTTCTGAACTCCTGTCTCACTGAAGAGCTGTGTCACTTACAACCGAAGAAAAAGTACTGAAGCCTCATTATTATCTGATCCATTTCATTTTACAGGTGTAAATGATGATTAAAAACCACACAAAATGACATATTTGGTCATTATGATCTCAGAATTACTTTCTTCCAAACTACATGTCATCATGTAACATATCATTTCTGCATCATTTAAAGGTGCTTAGGTTGTATCAGTCATTACTCTTCAGAGACAACAAAGTCAGTAATTGCCACTATATTTTGGGAAAACAAAGATTCAAAATGCTGATGTACTCAGTCTTGGAGTGAAGGGAAAAGAGGCACTCAAAATGTCCACATAATTCCTCAACTTAGGAAGCAAAACAAAAAAGCACTACAATCTACAAAATTATGTTTGAATGGCTCCCCATAGTTCATTACAGATACTCTGGTTTCCCAAGAAACATTTCTAACTATTGAGTTCTTACTGAATTCCCACAAGTGTTCCCCTTAGCAAGGCAGTTTTCTAAAGTAAATCATAAGAAGGTATGTTGCCAAAGGAAACAATTGTGGAAATTTATAATATTAAAATGTCTCCTCCTTAAGTGTGATAAGACACTATCAACACTGTATACACATTTCATTATTCCATAAACATTTTACTGTCGTATTACTAATAAATTAACTGACTTTTGCACAAAGCAGCACTATACATACATCAAGCAACCTTTAATGTTTTAAAAAGGCATAAATGGGAATTCACTACTCCCATAATTCAATTTATGTGATTTGAATCCCAGTGTCAATCTAAAACTTGTTTTTACAGAGTTTTGTTCTTCCTCATACACAGGTAAGTGACGTTATGATGCAACTATGTGATGGTAGTACCAGGTGTTTGAGTACCCAGGTCCCTACAAAACAAAGCCAAGACTAACTCTTGACAAAAAACAATAAAAATCACAGCCAGATAAAGCACTGGGAAATGGACTAGGAGGGAGATGAAAAAAAAAAAGGAAAGAAAGAAAGAAAAAAAAGAAAAGAAAGCTGACTAATCACTATTACCTGCTAATCTACCACCAAGAGTAGAGTGCCAGGATATGAAGATTTAACACTTTGATACAGCAGATATTCATGGTAGTGTTTTCACTTTGTACTGCTAATAGACCTCTGGGTATCAAAATTGATACAAATCACTCTAAATATAATTCCCTAAACTCAGGAAATAAAAATAGAGTGGTATACTATACGAGACTCATCAAGGCTTGGTAAGGTAAAGCGTTAAAACCCAAGAACGAAAGTCTAACTTCCAGCTGTCTTACCAGCTTCTTACAAAACCAAAAGCTCACTAGTCCCTGACAGCTGGATATTTTTTTTTTCAAGCTGTCTGTATTTTTCACTGCAAGTGTAGTTAGTGATCTGTATTTCTTACATACTGGATTTGGAGAACTAGAAATAGTAATCCATTACCTCCCACTCCCTCTCTAACCCTTTAAAACAAAGAAAAGCCCTCTTGCTTTCATAACATGCTTAAGATGCTTAAAATTATGAGAGTTTAATTAGCATTCTTGAGAAGCCTAAACGAAGCATTAGAAGTACCAGTTAGATAAGCAGTTATAGTTGCAGAAGAAACATGCTTACTCTTGAATTGGGAAACCCCGCCTCACCTTAAGGTTGTTCGAAACCTGTGTCCAAGTTCTGAACGCTTACACAAGCCTGTACCTTACTTAAGCATAGAAGAACTTAAGACTTGTAACACTGGTTGTTTATATTTTTAAGAAACTAAGCAGTATGCATCATTTTAAGCATGGGCTGATCCTGTTTAATATCTTTATTGATGATCTGGATGAGAGGATTGAGTGCACCCTCAGTGCGTTTGCAAATGACACCAAGCTGGGAGGGAGTGTTGATCCACCTGAGGGTAGGACGGCCCGACAGAGAGATCTGGATAGGATGGATTGATGGGCTGAGGCCAACTGTATGAGCTTCAGCAAGACCAAGTGCCAGGTCCTGCACTTTGGTCACAACAACCCCATCCAATGCTAAAGGCTTGGGGCACAGTGGCTGGAAGACTACACAGAGGAAAAGAATCTGTGGGTGTTAGTTGACAGCTGGCTGAACACGAGCCAGCAGTGTGCCCAGACAGCCAAGAAGGCCAATAGCATCCTGGCCTGCATCAGAAATAGTGTGGCCCGGAGGACCAGGGAGATCATCATCCCCCTGTACTCAGCTCTGGCGAGGCCACATCTCAAGTACTGTGTTCAGTTTTGGGCCCCTCACTACAAGAAAGACATTGAAGCCCTGGAGTGTGTCCAGAGAAGGGCAATGAAAATGGTAAGGGGTCTGGAACACAAGTCTTATGAGGAACACCTGAGGGAACTGGGATTGCTTAGTATGGAGAAGAGGAGGCTCAGGGTAGACCTTATTGCTCTCTACAACTACCTGAAAGGAGGCTGTGATGAGGTGGGGGTCGGCATCTCCTCCCAAGTAACAGCAATAGGATGCCAGGGAATGACCTCAAGTTGCACTAGGGAAGGTTCAGGCTGGATATTAGGAAAAATTTATTCTCAGAAAGAGTGACAATGCATTGAAACAGGCTGTCCAGGGAGGTGGTAGCGTCTCCATCCCTGGAGGTTTTCGGGAAAAGGGTAGATGTGGAACTGAGGGACATGGTTTAGCGGGCAAGGCGGTGATAGGTTGGACTAGACGATCTTAGAGGCCTTTTCCAACCTTAATGATTCTATAATTCTATTTTGATATTCAGGTATTGTCAAATATTAAAATACTTTTCAAACCTGTTTTGATTGTATAGTATCATTTCTTTTAATACAGTAACTACACTGAAGAACACTGGGAGCAACTGAGAACAATCAAAGTAATAATCTCTGAAATGCATCAGTTCAACAACCAATTCATGGACATAAAGCCACAAAATACTACTTAATCTGATATCCACAACAGAGTAGCTTACCAGTCTGACTAGATATATAAATACATACATAGCCTTCAAGTAAATATATTAAGAATACTGTCATTTGAGTGTTTTATTTCCATGATGAACTACAATTAGAATGAAATGTCTGAAACTATTTCTGAAATCAATCTGTTTAATCTTAGCCACTAATTCCAAATCTTATTGTTTTATTTGCTACAGAATTAAAAAGCATCACTTCCCACTGAGGTAGTAGCAGACTGCATGCAATTTACTCCCTGGCAAAAAAAGACAGCTTAAACTTCATCTTCCCCAGGTGTTTTCTAGATCATGAGTCACTCCTTTAAGACTCTTTTCACTCTACTTGCAGCATCTCAGCTGATTTCACTGAAGGGTAAGTATTCTCAAATCCAATTATTTTAGATCATTCAACTAATTTTAATCCAACGCATATCCACTGGAACAGATTTTTTTAAATTATTCTTTTATTTTTCTCCCCACTCCAAAGCTTTTGTTCTTTCCTGGAAAGAAAAAACGAGATTTTCTGAACAGATTGCCCAGAGAAGCTGTGGATGCCCATCCCTGGAGGTTGGATGGGGTCCTGGGCAGCCTGATCTACTGAACAGCAGCCCTGCCCATGGCAGGGGTGTTGAAACTAGATGGTCTTTAAGGTCCCTTCCAACCCAAGCCATTCTGTGATATCAGGTAATCTCTGCCTTCTTAAGATCAGTTGCACAAATAACTCTACCCTAGCATTTTGCTAAACTCAGCGGATTTTGTTTAATGTTGTATCCATTCATCCTGATACTCTAACAAGTCCATACTTAACTGGGACAATCCTTTAATTACCTAGCCTTCTCTCACCATTTTCACAATGCTTCCCCAGCATTCTGCTCAAAATGAGCATCAACAACTATGATTATGTTGACTCTTTTTGACTCTTTTCTTTTTTTTTTTAATATGAGTTTTTTTTCAGGGAGTTAATTTTGCAATGTTCAAGTCCTGTTTAAGGGGTCATGTAATTACTTTGTACACAGCATAATTTCTGCAGACTATCTGCAGACTAAACATGAATTTGGATCATAAACCACTATAAATGCTCTGTTAATTCATATAAATCACCAAATTCATTAGGAGATTATACAGTTCGGGACAAGTCCCAAAGGTTTTTACTCATGTAAATAGTTCCACTGAAGTCAATAGTATTTTGAGAGCAAATATGAACAGGATTTGGTTATGTTCACCAGAATACAAAGATTCCCTATACCTTGACACTGGGGCAGGGAGGAAATGTTCCTAAATCTCCCAGCAGAAGCTTACATATACCTGCAGAACTCTTAAGAATATTCTTCCCCAATTTTTAACGTGATGATAACTCCATCTTTGATATCCCACCTTACTTTTAAACACACATCATTACTGCCTACAACCACCTTATGTCTGGTAAGGTTTCCACAAAAGGCTGCAGTTAAGTAGAACACCTAGGAATATTTTGAAATACAAACGTGTGAACATATCCAGGTATTTTTGATACACATCTAAGGAAAGAAACAAGATAAATGTAAATGTCAGCCCCTGACAAGGTGCAGCAGGAACAATTTGTAGCCCTCTAAAATGCTGAGCTTCTGGTGATGCCCTCTTCACTACTAGCTGAAGCTGACTGGCAGTGACACTGCTTGATGTACAGTCCAGCTGACAAGGTTTTGTCATGTTGTTTAACAGCTATTAAGCAGTGTTTCTTAAAATTCTCATCTCCTTGCTCCTGCGATGTGGTTAAATATCAGGAATCAACTAGGAATAACATTATACAGAAACCATTCCTTGAGCTTCTGCCCTGTCTTTGCCATTATAAGCATTACATGTGTGTGTGTGTGCATATATATATATACATATATGTATACATTTTACATATACAGTGTGTTAAAGCTACCTGGGACGTTTTACAAACCTGGCAACAAAAGGCACAGTCTTGTGCAAGATTAAAATGAATTGGTAAATCTATAACTTGTAGACGTCTGGCCTCAGCTGTCACGCAAAGCCTTCATCAAAGAAACTTTTTGCATCTTAGTGTATGCTATGTTTCTATGCTACCTTAGTGTATTCGTTAGAAATACTGTGCATTCTCCCAGTTTGGAAAAGTTATGAGTTAAGATTAAATATGCTTTTAAAAAATCCCAAACCAGACCTGTCAGTCATACAGACAGTGCCTAGTATCAAAAAAAAAAAAAAAAAGTAAAGCCAGACACACATACTCAAAAGTGACTTATCATTGAGTAGAAAGACTTTGGAATCAAAATTAAAGAAGCAGTCATCTTTAAGGCAGCTGAGTTACTGATAGCAGGAAGACCTTTCAGGAACTGAACTTTGTCCTGCAATTCTGTACTTTTGACATCAGTGGTAGAGGGCCTAACAGCTCCTTTAACCCAAAAGCAGTTTTTTGGCACCCTCTAGAGGTTTTGCTTTCACAGAGGAACTGTTCAGAAGTAACAGGTAACTTTCAATAAAATTTGGGAGAGCTTAAGATCCAAAACTCCTACCTGATATCAATGCAGACTTATATGAAAAGGTTCATTCTAGAGCTCAAAACCAATCCATCACAGGTACAGCTTTCTTTTCACTCTGCAATCAAACTGCTTGTCCCACTCAGCCCAGGACTGCTGGATCTATAGATAGCATCAACAACTAGAAACAATACATCAATACTCCACTGGTGGAAACCGAGGAACCTAATTTCCACCACAGAAGTTTCTAATACTCCAGAATTCCACTTAGTTTTTAAGAAAAGAAACCAAAGCCAAAGACAGCTAGCAAAACAGTAGATCACTCATCTATGCAACATTCAAACAATATCCTGAACCTTTGGTATCACACAGATTTTGGTTTTTATTCTTCTTTTTCTTATAAAATGGAATTCAATCTTTATTCATGTTCCCTGAATAAAAGCAGTATTAATCATTTGATCTGCCATCATTTGTTCAGATTCTTTCTCCCAACAGCACCCCCAAACCCTTTCCATACAAAATACAAAGGGGAAAATGACATTGTACTGCAAAACTACTTGATGCCTCCTGACTTTTTGATCACGTTGGAGCTAGGATGCAACCTCCTATAAAATAATGATAAACTGCCTGTTTGGAACTTTTTGGATCGTGCTCTCCAGGTCCATGAAAAACATGCTGAAACATTAAGCATTAATTTTCTGTTATCATCCTGCAAGCCTGAAAATGCAGGCTCTTCCAAGCAGTTATGTGGCTTTGAGCAACTTCCTGAAAACAAAGCAGAAAACAATAGCTCATTTAAGATGCTTCATTATGAAAGAAAAAAGAAAAACACATTTAACAATCTGAATATTAAAGAGGCATTTCCTATTATCAGTGATATAAAAATGCAAATTCCAACTGTGAAGCGTTTATTTTTAGGATAGCTCGAAACAGCAAGTCATTACTCCAATGCTTTCTAAGTCAGAGACCACTGGTATTTTGCTGCAAACATCTCTACTTGCTTTTGTTAGGAAAGCAAATCGAAACCACTTGGATTAGAGTGCCCAAGGTATCCCAGCAGCAAGAGAAAACAAGTGAGCACGCAACGTGCTTCTCCAGTTCCACTATCAGAGTAATTTGAGACATACCCATTACTTTATTCAAAGCATTCTGCCCTACCAGTGACTGGTGAAATCAAATGAAGACCAATCACTAACAAAATCATAGATTGTCTGCTACAGAGAAAACTGTAATGAGACTCTTGAAATATCTTGACAATGGCTCCTTAGGGATCCAGCTCTAGCTATTGTGAATTTTGAATTTCAGGGAACTAATTCTTGAACATAGAAAAGCTGGTCTTAGGTAAGGCTGGATGATGCTGCACAGACACCCCTAAATCAGGCATACAGGCCCTACTAGAAACTGTAAAGGAACACAAAGCTTTGCACAAACAGTTATATCCAAGTTCTCAGGTAGCATCAGAACATTAATTTGCCATCTGCTTGCAAAGAATTTTCTCCTGAACACAAGACAAACCACAGTAACCAAAGCAAATTACATCCTTGGGATGATTAACACATCAAGGGTTGAATCTGAAGACCACACACGGACTTAAGTTTGCAGGGAAATGAGTTGCCTACTGTGTTAAAATCAAATGTCAGCAGGAACACACCAGGTCCGTTCTCCTTCCCTGGTCCCAAACAGCGTCTACTCCCATTTTAAAGCTTTGTTCCTCATTTGAAATTAAGTAACAGTTAAACAGATGTTACAGCCCACTAAAATCTGAAATTTGCTTTGGCAGAAGTCAAAGAACAGTTATGAATTATCTAAAATTGCAGCAGAATCAGGTACAGCTCTCCAGAAGTGGCCTTATTAGAGATGAGTAGAAGGGAAGAATCATGTTCCTCCACATCTTGGTGATACCTTTCCTAATACAGCCCAGGAGACTGTTGGTCTGAAACTGCTTTCCAGTCATTCAGCATCTAGCAGGTATTGGTGCAAGATGTTACTCCTACTCAGGTGCAAAGATTGACACTTCACCTTTGCTTAAACTTCACGAGGTTCCTATCAGCCCATTTCTCAACCTTGTCAACATCTCTCTGAATGGCAACACAGTTCTCTGGTACATAAACCTCTCCTCCCAACTTGCTGGAAACTTGCTGGCAGCATCTCTTGCAGGCAGCATCCCTCCATCCCGTAACACAGATCACTAATAACAATTCCAGGCAATACAGGATCCAGTACCAACCCCTGGGGCACACCATTAGCAGCTGGCCTCCCAGTCGATTTCAGGCTGCTGATCATAACTCTGGGCCCAGCAGTTCAGACAGTTTTCAGTCCATGTTGCTGTCCATTTATCTAACCTGCACTTCAAGAGTTCGTCTACCGCAACGATATGTGATACTGTCAAAAGCCTTACTGAAGCTGAGATAAATAACAGCCAATGCTCTCTCCTTATCCAGCAGTCATCTCACTGTAGAAGGCTATCAGTTTGGTCAAGCATGTTATCTCTTCCACAAACCAACGCTGATTACTTCCAATCACCTTCTTTGTCCTTCATATGTTTGGAGATGATTTATAGGAGGATTTGCTCCATCACCTTCCCAGAGACTGACATGAGGCTGGCTGCCCTGTAGCTCTCCAGATCTTCTTTCTTGCCCTTCTTGAAGGTAGACGTGACATTTGTTTTCCTCAAGTCCTCAGGAACCTCTCTGATCGCCATGACCTTTCAAAGATAATTATTAGAGACTTTTAAGCTCCTACAAACTAGTGCAAAAGTAGAAATTTTAATGGAGGTGATGATCAGGTATGTGACAAAGTACATTAAAACCCACTCCTCTGCCGTGGAGAAATACACTGTTGCCTACAAGCTAATTTTGAAACACAAGCCAGCTTCTTATTAGCATTTGATCAGATACATTCTTGCATTGTTTTGTATACTCCAGCAAGGTCTCTCTTAAAGCCCTGCTGGAGATCTCGCATAGCTTTATAGTTCCAGATAATGCAATGTCACAGCATTTCATTTTGCCATAGACATGACAGATGAACTCTGGTTATCTTTCACTAAGAACAGTCTAAGTTCTGACTCAGCAAAAGGTAGGATCAAAACCAAGCAAGTTAATAACTGAAAATACAAGTAAATCCTGGAGCAACACTCGTGAGAACAGGAGTTTGAGTGTTGTCAGGGAAGGGTACCCAACTGTGGAACAGTCTACTGGAAGAAAGAAAGCAAAATGGAAACAAAAAAAGAATCAGTTTATCCATCCTGTGAGCACAAAAAATAGTATCTCTACCACGGATAAAGGAGAGAACACACTTTGCAGTATCCATGCCTACCAGTGAGAGAATTTGTCTCCTAGAAACTACAATTTTTAAACTGAAGTTTCTCTTCAGATTACATCTTGAGGAAAAACCACTGCCATTCATGTTGTATTTACCCTTTTGCAATGTACGTGGTTTGTTAAGTACACACCTTGCAGATTGTAATCTGACAACCTAGAGGAATAAATAAACATCAAAAGGGATGCTTTAAACAGTATCCAGAATAGAAATGTATAAAAGTATAAGGAGTAATTACCCTAGGTACATACATTTAGAATAGCAATATTTAGCATCATTAGTGGGCAGATGTTCTAAAATTCAGAACATTTATAAAAAAACCTCACACTTTTAAAGCTGACTGCAAGTATATCAATGCATCAGAGGTGTTAAACAGAAACAGAGAATAGAAATGTTCTGCTCAGCAAAATGATTTGTTTGTTTTTTGTTTTGCTTGTTTGTTTGTTTCTTTAAGCCAAAGCAGCATCAGCTACAAAGCCACAACTCATTTTTTATGGAATGTATAAACTTAACAAGTTTTATTTTTCAAAACAAATATTGCATCAAATAAATTTTTGATTGTGTATTATTTTACAATCTAAGCTATTCCAGAACAACATAGTCCACTGGCCACATCAAAAACGCCATTACACATTCTGGCCAAAGTCATAATCTATAGTTGTCAAGACATTTTACTTTGTTTTAAACACATAAAATGATAAAGGCAGCTGGTACCTAATACACAAACTGCATTTTATTATTTTGTAATAACATTCTAACACTGATTCAGAGAAAAAAATGTATTTTCTTGTTGGAGAAACAGTTATTTTTAGAAATCGCACTAGTCTTGAAATATTTTCCTTCTTTCATCCCCACAATCATAGAATCATACAATCTTTTGATTTTAGTTTTATATGTTATTATTGTAGGGGAAAGAGGGTTCTCACACCACAGACCTACTCCTCATATCCTTACTGAAGCTGCTACTGGCCTAAATTTCTTGTTCTGAGTGACACACCCTAGCGGAGGGGGAAAAACAAGCCAGGGGTTACATTCTGATCCACTGAGCTAGGTCAAAGAAACGCCAGGTTGCTCTACCATATTGCCAGGCATGCAGTTACAAAATTATCAGATGGATATCCACAAATATGATCTCAGAAAAGACTACTTCCAGGAAATCTTAAAACCTTGAAGGTATTTTTAAGACAAAACATTGAATAGCATTCAATGTTTTTCTAAGCAAACGTAAAAAAGTAAAAAAGCTGAGATTGTCCAAATATTCTAAGGCCTACCTATACCAAGTGTTTTGGTAGGGGAATCTTTAATTACTTCAACACCAACTTGACCTCTATGTGAGGAAAACAGCCTAAGGATATAGGGAACTCAAATGTCTGTCCCAAATCTTCCTGCTGTAACTGAGACTGCTTGGATTGGAAGGAAGTTACCAGTACCAAGGCAAGGCTTGGCTAGAAGCAGTCTCTTTAATTCTCTCAATACTTGATGAAACAACAGCAGCAGACCTGCTCACAGACAGGTTTAACACCATTCCTTGTACAATCCATATTAATACAGCACTACAGTAAGGGACCACATCAGAGTATTCACTGACACTTTGTACAGCTTCATTATTGTAAAAGCAAGGTCTCTCTCTCTTTTTTTTTTTTTTAAACAAACAAACAAACAAAAAAATCTCATGAAAGACCATCAATAGTTTACTTTTTTTCCTCTTCTTCCCCCACCTCACTTTTTATTTGTTTTCAAGGGGCAGGGGGCTCAGTAGTGACATTTTCTGTTTTGGAAAAAAGCCTCTTGGATCAGATAAAACATGTTACCTACTTGTGAAAATGTCAAAATTAAGTCAAGCAAAAGGTGGTTTTATGCCATCCATGCACTGACAGCAGTATAACAAGAGAAAAGTTTTTGCCTGAATAACACTAAAAGAGCTGCATGTTCTAGGAGACAGAGTACATAAGAAACCAGGATTCTGTTTTCATGCTTGTACCTGACCTGTTTTCAACCTCTCTATGCATGTTTTCCCTTCAGCGGTTGCGTTAGCTAGGTTTTTGAACTCTTCAGCACAGGACCATCTGTGAGAATGTTTTGGACAGCACCAGTTCAACAGGGTTGCGATCTAAATTCAGTTGTCAAAACACTGTTACAGTACAAAGTAAAAAGCCAACACTGTGTTTGATTGCTTAGATGATTGATAAATTAGCATTGCAGTCTGTTACTCCATCTGCATTCTTGCATATGGTTCTTCATGTATGGAACCATTAAAGAATCCACAGTGCATGATTTTCCAAACATGCTGGAAAGGATTTGGTCACATGCCACTCTGCATACAAAGGTACTGCTGAAGCTTATTTCTGACTGGGGTTCTTGTGTTTGTTATGGATTATAAAAGGTCAGGGATTAATCAGAGGTGCTGAGCTCACACAGTAGCTAAAGGTGGGAAATGCTGGAATATTCACAACTAGCTTCAAGCTCCTTTTGTAACTTAGGCTCATCTCAGGTCCAGCTTCATAACAAAATTAGTAGTGATTAATAAATACATTACAACTTTGGAAACCTTGGTTCCAACGTGAGAATGGTTAAAGAAATGTTTGAAACAAGAGCTGCAAACAGAATGACTAAAAGGAAATTCCTCCACAAGACAGCCTACATCTAAAGGTAGGAGCTTCAGCCCCTTAGCAACAACTTTTTGCGCCATAAAATAATTTCAGCCGTAAACCTTGCTTTGTTTAAGTAGTATGGGCAACTCTTAATATATAACATGTACATTTGTTAACAATTGAAAGTGCTCACATCCTATCAGGGAACATATGAGATCCCAAATGTCTAAAATACAAAAGGCAACAAGATCTTCCATAATATTCTATTTAAGACATTAATGACTTTCAAGACAACTGAACAAAAGGCCTTTACAAAAGAGGAAGTCTGAAATAAAAAGAATTACTGAAATAAAAAGTTGATAAATGCCGTGCTGCTTTATATGTTTCTTATGCTCTGGGTAATATCTGAACGTCTTACTTAACTTTTACTAAAAATTCTTAAAAAAATAAAAGTGTTTGAAGTACGTCAAAAGTTTTTGATGTAGAAATATTCAGACCTTAAATTACAAGACCCTTTTCAGTCTTCTTCTTGACACATATATGAAAAAAGAGATGAAGATTAAAACATCAGAAACATTGTGTAAGCCCCATTTTTGAAGAAGCTCTATAAAGCGATTTATGTGCAGAGAAGAAAAGGCTTTGTGCTGGCTTTTCTTTCTCCAACTGTTCTAGTGAAATGCAGATGTATAGCTATGCTTCAGAAGTATACTTTATATCTAGAACCTGGTATTGAGAAATAAATGACAAGTCCCTAACCCTTCCATATAAACTATCATAAATTGCACATTGAAGGGAATAGAATGCAAAACTAAAATTATTTTCACTATTCTCAAATTCCATTGAAGTAGTAGAGGATTTATCACACTGATGTTGCCTCCTTTAGCTGATCCAAACCCCAAAATAATTCTCAACTCATGCTATTTCAGTGGGTAAGAGTCTTGATGTATTACACAGGCAGTCCGAGATGCTTTACCTACCACTGTTGCTGAGGTTGATTTCTCAACTGAATTGGAGCAGCCACTGAAAGCCCATACTGCAGTTCTATGTACACATTTTTACCTTTACATATATTCCATCACCTTGTTCTACACCCTGGAATATGATTTTATTATTTTGCCTCTCTTATGAGGTCTACTTAACTTAGTTGTGCCACAATTCATCAACTTAAATTCATCCACATGAAATCCAAAAACTACCTTAATTCTCCAGCAGCAATCACACAAAGATCTGGTTCTCTCTCAAACAGACAATGAAAACAGCTGTTGGGTCTTATTAAAAGCTTGCTTATAACCTCTTCTTGCTACTCACTAGACTTGGTTAAGTGCAAGCTAATAAAATTCATTAAGATTTCTGGAAAGTTCAATTCAGAAAATATCCAGATTCACAAAAACAAAATGCACAAGACTTTTAGTTATATGACATAGGTAGTCTGATTTCCAGAAAGTAAGACCCAGCTCAAGTATTTTTTTTTATAATTTTAGATCTTGCTCTGGGAATTTCACACAACACGCGGTGAAAAAAAAACTTATAATCTAACTACAAAGATACAGAAGCAGAGTTGTTTTTAAAAACATCTCTCAGTTCAGATACAGCAAAATTAATATGCTCTATATAGACACAAAGATCATATCAACCTGAATTTCAGATGGCTACAACACTTCCCAGTGATAATAAGGGAAATTTACACAGGTCAAGTTCTCTAATTTCTATTTTGAAAACTTTATTCAAAAATCAATATTCCACATTAATATACATTCAACAAATATACAGGAAATCAAATATTTCTAAACATATTCTCAGTATCCAAAGAATGTGTTCCTACCTTCACATGAACAGAGAAAAGTTGAACCTCAAGTCCAATAGCTTATTCCAGATTGGAAAGACTACATTACAACACTAAAGTGTGAAACAAACTCATAAATCCTGTTTTCAGTGTCAACACCAATGCAACTTCTTTGTAGGGTGACAGAACCCTAAGCTGTGTAGCAAGTTTACCAGCATTGGATTTGCTGGCTAGATAGACAAGTATGAAAGAAGAGCAAAACCCAAAAGAATACAAACTGAAATCACCTTGAATGTGCACAGGGGAAGAAACAGCTCAAGAGACCACAATAAGAATCCATCCGGATCTTTACAGTTCACAGTTTAGGACTGATGCATTTCAGAAAGGGGATCAACAGCTAGGCAAGGATATATGCTTTTAACTCTGTAACATCGAGAGCAATTCTTGCTCTGACTACAGTTTTAGGGACAGCTTCGCTTTTCCCGTTTGTACCATTCCTTCTGGCCAACTCAGCTTTTTCATACCAGCCACTCATTCTCATTTGTTAAGCAAAAAACATGACTACATTGCAAAGCAATAAAAATTACACACTTAAATAAAACCATGTGACAAAACAACCATTTTTTGGCCACTTGCCAATAGTCTCCAGTAATTAAACAAAACTGAAGGATCATATTTAAATATTTATTTTAAAAATATATGAAAAATGTGGATATTTAAACATTACTATAAGAATATTAAACCCTTCACAGTCAGAATCCTCTGCTTTTATTTAAAAAAACAACGCAAAAAAAACCACCAATCCTGGTATTTTATTGTTTTACTGAAGGCATACTAAATACAACATGTATAAGAGAATTTTAAAATGACACATAGGGGAGAAATAATTGCCTAATTCCCTAGAAGAACGTTTTTCCATAAAATTTGTTACTTGTTTTATAGGTCTTTATGACTTTTTAGAGAGTAATACAATTTATTGACAAGCACACAACAGTATCAGGTAAACAAGCCTTGTGCTTCCCAAACCAGACTGTTCTGGAGTTGGGGAAGAATCTCCCTGGAGGGTACATTAGCTGAACAAACTACCACTGATTTTCCTTCCTTCTGTTTCCACTCTTCCTCCACTTTCCCCAGCCTGGAACTCAAAGCCGAAAAAAGATCATTTGACTCAATATGGCAAAACTCACAAATTCTACATTTTCGGAAAAATAATCAACTAGTAAAGATATTATTCATTCTGCCTATTTGGTGACACCACTGCAATGCCTGTGGTTTTCTTTATATCAAACAAACAAAATGCCCTGCGTCATGACAAACATTAGATTACAAAGTTATGGAAGAACCAAGTAGGTTAAAAAAAAAAAAAAATAAAAGCTGAGTAATTTTGTCTAAGGTGCACCTTGAAAAGCACAGGTCTCCCATTGAATCAGCTGGATTTCTGTTACCTAATTCAATGAGAATACGATTAAGTTTTGCCTGGGGGAAAACCACAAAACTATACAGCTTTGGAGCTTAGTATAACGTCTGCAATGCAGACAACAAGAGGAATTTCAACATCTGACACAGGTGCAGCTTGTTCTATACTTGCTTATAGCACACAAATAAGTGTATACATGTGCATTTCTTAAGCATTTTCAGACTGTTTTATTTGTTGTATATGTTAGAACTCGTATAATTTTGCAGCTAAAGCACTCCTGAAAATGTATTTCTAAAAATGTTTGCTAGAAACCAGATTGGCTCAACTACCTATGTTAAAGGATTGAATCAGCATCTTCCTACTTTGCTGACAGTACAGCAATCCTGACTTTCAGCCTCTCTCCCTGTCCCCACCCTTTTTTGTGACACAGTAAAAAATGCAAAAGCAATTTATAGTGCTGAGAGCCTTTGGCTCCTTGACAAACATCACTGCTTCCATTCTGTTCTGTCAATAGATCACCAGCAATCTGTCATTCTGGGACCTGAAATACTGTCATCACCACTAATCAAAAGCCAGGCAGCTCCTTGCTGGATATTTTTTAGAGGGGAGACCATGCCGAGAGAGCCTCAAAGAGCAATCCATCAGCGATGGCAGCCTGAGGATTCCAGTGGGCAGAGCAGTGCTGTAGAGGAAAGCCCTGCTCCTCGCAGGCCAGCTGTGACAAGGCTCTGCTGTTAGTGCCCTTCTGCTGACACAAACCAGGGCCTGCCTTCAGGCATCTGCACCCTGATACTACACAGTAAACAGCAACTACAAAAATAGAGGTAGTTCTACGTAGACAAATGGGAAGATCAGGTTCTCTGAAGTGACTCTGCCCATTATGTTTTGCAATGACACCAGTGTATTCAGGAGGTCAGAGATGCCAGATCTCAAAAATCCAAGACATCCCAAAGTTTTCAACGTAGGTGAAGATTATCTGGCATTCAGCTGGAATTAACTGTCAGATATGCTATATTTCTCATGCACTGATGTTGCAGTTATCCAAAAAAAAAGAAAAAAGAAAAAAACACATCTTACTCTGAAAATCAAATTAATTTTCCTAATCTAACTACACAAAGCTTTAGCCATTTCGAACTACAGCAAAGGCATAAAACATGAACAAAGCATAGAATTTTGTCCTTACCACTCAAAGCCAGGTGTCTTCTCTGCTCAGTTTAAATCTTTTCATACTAATACATATGAAGAAATATTTATTATTCACTACCAAAAAATTATGTCTCTTCAAATAAGGTAGGATAAAAAAAGGCACTGAAACTTATACTTGCCTCCTAGACAGACAGAAAAGTAAGAATTCTAAAGCAGATTAATCTTGTCTGCTTCTAATTAAAAAGTATTTAGAGAGAGGGAGCATTTAGGACAATTGATCAAAATTGAACCTCAGAGAGGCAAAGAAGAGATACCAAGGTTGTTTTATATCATACTTCCACATTTCATCCACAGAACATAATTGCTGCCCAGACCTAGGCTATATGAAATAACACAGAATATAAGGAAGTGTTTGTTTCTTTTTGAAATGAGGAGTATTATCCGTCCTTTGATAGCTCATTATGACAGTCAGCATTGAGAATTGTGCAGAATCCCAGTGGAAGCACACAGAGGCTAACAAACTTCCCTAATTTGACCAGAAATGCATGCCTCAGTATTTGTTTTTATTGCACAAAATATAATGGCACATTTTAAACACTTCTTTACCTGAGTGTATTAAACAGTTGCGTTATCACATAGTGCGCTAAGCTTAAGTACTTCCATTCAATGCTGCCATTTATATGAAGGATTTCTTTGTATCATGACTGTTTCTAATGCCAGTTTTTCAAATCTGCAATTCCAAACTTACTCCTTCATTAGACTTGCATGTTTCTAATTAGGTTCAACCTGCCCATCCTTCTTTTAAGAGATTAAAGTCAGAGTCCACCAAGACCCTTGAGGCTTTGTGCAATGCTGTACTCGTTCTTGGTAAAGACAACTGAAGTCAGAAGTGGCAAATAAGTGTTATAAGCTGCTGAGCTTGTCAGAAAGACTTTCAACCAAAAATACATACTTCTAATCCTATAGAAATCTTTAGGGGACTATGATATTTATACAGGTGAAAAAAAGAAGAGGAAATAATGTTACATATCTAATACACATTTGATTATAGGATCTACACAACATGAATAAAATAAAAGCATGTGTACTAGTCCATCCTTAATGAGGTCTGTGCCAGATTACAGATGCTGTTTTTCCCAGGGTGAATCAAACTTCATCTTCAAAAAAAAAATAAAAAAAAAAATCACAGCAGTGAAGCACATGAGAATTAATATGGCGATCCGCATGCAGGGCTTCCAATCCTGCTACTCAAAATCCTTCTGTTGGGTATAAATGCTATAAACCTGGTTTAACAGGAAATAAAGAAATTAAATGCCAAGTTTCTTCAGCTGTTTTCTTCATAATGATCGTTCTGAGAATGCATTTGGCCTTCTATATTATTGACATAAAGATGAGACATTCACATTTCTAAGTTTTTCCATGCACTGCCAGATGACATAACTGAGCATTGTGGTGGATATCCACATACAAAGCTATGTGATTCTTAGAGCCCAAGCTTCAAAAATATCAGCAGTAAGAATAGCAAGAATAACACGACACATCAATTACTGTCAACTTGCTTCCTGAAAGCACAATGTGCTGAGTTTTTTTTAAAATAACCAAAGCTTGTTCATTTATTCGTTGCATTTTTGGTACAATTTTAAGCACAATTGGTCAGACAAGGTTAGACAGAATTGAAGGTCAGGTTACCCTGGACACAAGTATTTCAATAGAAATACTCAGTTTAACAAAATGATTAATCAATCATATTTGTCAATTCATTAAAATGCTTATAGACTGACCTAGACTTTGATTTGTAAGAGCTCACCAGATGGTCCACATTTGGGGGACCCATTCTAGCATCTACAACGTCTAGGACCCTAAGTCCCACGTTCCATGTGACTTCAGCTTCCAGACCACACAGTCTCCCTCCCAAAGGCACCAAATCATCCTGAAATGAGATGCTGCCATTAGGCATGTTCAAAAGCTGTACTGAAGTTTAGCTGTTGTAAGAAACATGAGACAGATGAATTCGAAAACATTTTCAGTTCTCTGCGTATGTTAAGAGCTCAGTTTCGCCAAAACCACTGGTGCACAGGACGGCAACAACAAGGCTTGTCCAGGCAGGCTCTCCCTGTCTGGATGCCTCTAAACTTGAGACATTTACATTGCTGAAGACATTTAAGATGCTGTTTCCCTAGATAACCACCTTCTGACCCAGCCTTCTGTGTCAGTCTCTTTTTCAGGCACCTCCATATTCAACATCATACAATTTTGGGCTGAAAAATGAACACAAAAAGGCTTTTGCCCTTCCCCAGACCAAACAAGTAACAGTCAAACCCTTGGCAAGGAGGATGATTGTTTTTAAACATGCACGTCTGACTGGGACAACAACCTACTTTCTGTGGAAGAGCGGACAATATGCATGCTCAAGAACGAAGAAACCTGCTCATTACCCAGACAGGTACAACACTAGGAGAAGATACCAGAGTGCCTGAACTTGCTTCACATGACCGTGCATGTCATTTTCAGAGATCAGAACTCATTGGTATGAGTTAGACTCTTCACTCAGATAAATTTGAAATTATTTAAGTATTAAAAAAAAATAATCAGCTAGCATACCAGTATTATACACACCCTTAAGTTTCAGTATTACAGTGGAAAACTACAAAAAAATTGTAAGGCTCACATGTTCTCTTTTCAACACACACTGCAGCATTTCTCAGATATCTGGCTTCAGAAATTGTGAAAGTAGTACTCTCCCAGGAAAAAGGAATTACAAGATAATACATTCCTTGAAACACAGTCTCTGGAGCCCCAGGGTACCTCTGAGAATCTTTCCAGTTACCCTTCCTCACTGCTTCCACACCCTTCTAGGGCATAGATGACAGGTTTCAGTTAACCCAGAGGTGCTAAAAGGTAAAACAATTCTCTACTACCTCATCAAAACTTATTTCTAATTATTTCCCCAAACACTTCAGTAATTTAAAATAAGTTAACTTTTACATATTAATTTATCTCAGGTTAGGTCTAATCTAGCGTGTTTAAAACAATTAAGAAACTCATCAAAATTCTTATTTATGCCACATGCCTGATTTCATTTGGCTCTATTCAAAAAACACAATCTTAAAGGGATATTTTGGTGTTGCTTAATTGAAGAATAATTATCTGTGTTAGGAAAGAACATACCCATGGCTGAAAAATGAGTATATTTGATATATATATATATATGATATAATACTAAATAGACAAAATTAAGTTTTACTGTCAGTTTCCAAAAGAATTTTTCTTGATCAAAATTGCTATACTATGAAGATTTTGCAAGGTGAAGTCAATTGCAGACTTGGCAAGAAAAGAGAAAGGGTGTGGGGAGAAGAGAAAAAAATGCAAAATCTTTCCCTGGAGAACATTTGATGAAAAGCCCCTTTGGCTCTCAGATGTTCTTAATTTATGTTAGTACTCAATGTCAACTCTGCATATTTCTGGCTCCTCACATATTAATGCAAACAAGTGGAAAAACACTGATGCTACACTGTACAGCTACAATGGCTAAAGCAGTAAAACAATCAAACATAACATCAAACATTGTTATTATATATATGGCTTTTAAGGGGTTGCAGTCTTCTTGGTAGGTTTGTGAAATACAAAGTTTTGAAGTTTCATTAGAAGCCTGTTTTTTCCAAAAACTTCAACAAAATAGAGAGTGGCCGGAAGGACAAGATATACATACTCCTCTGTTCTTTATGTCTCCTGAAGTTACTGCTTATCACTGCAACCAAATTCTCTAAAGCAGAACAGGCAGAGTAAGAGCCAGGAGGATGCATGAGGAGTTAGCATGCCAAGAACAGCTTAAATAAATATTAAATACTTGCTGTCATAGGTAATGAGATGTTTCCGTGTTTCTTAGTTTTATGCTAAACAAGCAACTCATACAAGAAAAAATCTATTAGCATAGCTATCGGTTTCCATATAAACAGATAACATATTTCCTTTACATTTATAACATCCAGAATACTGCCAGAGAATCTGGTCAGACAATCTGCTTTTACAGCCCATTCTTGACACCAACTTAGCACATCCCAAGGGAACAGAAGAAATTACTTCAGTGTGTCCTGCTCCATTCAGACTTCTTTCCAAGTATGCTACAACTACAGAGGAGCCATAAACCAAAGGGTTGCGTGGTTCTGCAACACATGAGCAGAGGACTGAACAGCTGTCCTACATGAAGACCTCACACTGAGGTAAGAAATAGCTCAACATTTTAACATCACATTCTCCCCTTAAAGTCAGTAAAATAATGCTTCTGCAGGACTAAAACAAGGGCATTTTAGTCCTATCAGAGAGTCATTCTGTCATTAAAAAATAAATGCATTATATTTAAAGATCCTGCCTCCATTACAATTTATTACTTATTTTGTATATAAATAGACTACTAAATTTAACACTGTGCAGTTAAATAATCACCCAAAATTCATCCTGTAACAAGATCTTACTGAGACCTTCAAAAGGGGAAAAGCAATTCATTTCATTTTTGACAGACTAAGCTGTAACTGGAAATATCAAACTTCACGACTTACAAGTGCAATCAATAAGAATCAAACCCACAGTTTCTTATTTAACTAAAGAGAGCTATAACGATGTGTTTTCCTTATCTTTCTGGCAATCCTGAACAGAGTTCCTTCTAGGAATAGTTGAAACGTACGTATGAAACCCTAACAAAGATATGCCAGATTTTCCACAGGTGACAGGATCTAAAAATCGTATCACACTGAACCATGAAATAGAAAATGTATCTGAAATTTAGTGCAAAATTTAACACTCATGAGTTCTGCGGATTTTGTTATCTGTTCAATTTACATGCCGATCTACAGCCCCACTTAACAACAGATTTCTTAAAACCCTTAAAATAAGCTGCTCCATCACTTCCTTTGTAGCATAAGTTGATGTTACACCTCTCGAGAAACAAACACATTACACCAAATCACAGCCATTACATTGATATCAGCCATCAGCAAAAGTAAATTATGCAAATAAGAATTATGCAAACACTTCTTTTTTTCCAGTTGATACTATTTCTATTTTGTGCAGCTGTCTGTCAGAGTTCATTATGTGAGGATGAAATAACTTTAGGAGCATTATTAAAAGGAAAAAAAAGTGAAAGTCAGAAGCTAGTGCCATTGATGAGCTATTTATCTCTGTCTGACATCAGCCCAGGGACCCGATGAGCAGAACTCGAGCACAGTAGCTGGAGTTCCCTCCCCAAAGCATCCTTCTCGCAACCCACAAACCCTCACCCAACTGGAATTCAGAAATAAACACCTTGCTCCTTACCGGCAGCTCTAAGAGGTATTTCCTTCGGTACGTACAGGCAGCACAGCCCGCTACTCTTTTTTCAAAGCCTCTCTTATATAACAGGCTGCAAAAACCATCTCCGAACAACACGAGCAAGATGAGATCTCCTGTTTCTGTACTACAGCCTTCAACAAAACCACATTCGACACAGCCCTGAGCCATTAATCAACTTCTCACTAATAAGAATGATCTATTGCAAGTTCTCTGCAGCACGCACACTGATGATATTCCGCCACAGCTCCCTGAGGGCAAAGGCATCTCCAGACAGGAAAGGGGCAGCTTCGCACACAGGATGAGTCTTACAGGGATATTTGATAGCCTCGGAACGCACGAGTCCCGCTGATTTATCGTGCTCTTCCTCAGCAGTTTGGGGTTCCCGCCGATGTACAGTGCCAGCCAGCCCACGGGAGCCGGGCAGCCACATGGGCCCGAGGCCCAGGAGCACGGCACGCAGCGGCCTTCCCCACAGCCCCGTGCCAACTCCCTCACGCCACCTCACTCCTGCACCGACCGACTCGCCCAGTGGCCTGCGGGGCCAGGTAACCTCACCAACCCCTTTTAAGGCAGGATGAGCACATCCCAAAACGTGGGATGAAGCAGGTCATTCCCCTTCTCTCGATTTTGCAGAAGCCCTCAGAGGACTCAAACAGACCGCGCACAGCTCTGGGTATCCGCTTGCTCCCCTGAGGCGTGGTGGAGCCATGGCACAGCCCACAGAGCAGGTGGGCACCAACTACAGTTCAGGGCTGGTGCGGGATGTTCGCCTCCCATACCGACCCCCTGCAACACGAAGTTTTTACTTCATCATGTTATTACCAATAAAAGAGGCAGACGTGGTTTTAGGGGCACAGATATATGCCGCTACAGCCAATAAAGTTAGCAGCTGGCTGCCTAATGGAGGGCCTATGCCTTTCCGCATATTTTCCTACAAGTTTGGGCTATTTCCCCCTAACACATAAGGTTAATCACAACAGCCTGAATCAGAACAAAGCACGCACCAACACTTAAACTGCGTGACAAAAAATGTCTGAGCACATCAAGATGCTCCATTCCCATCTTCCACATATCTGTGCCTCCAGTCCCTACGGGGGAAATTTAACATGGTCCCTCACATGATTTCAGTTTGGGGCTTTTTCCATTTTTCCCCGAGACCCCCGTGCAGATGGGTCTGGGCACACACGCGCTGCCCGTGTGCCTCCCTCCAGCCGAGGCTCCGCTCTGCCCGATCGATGTGAGCACATTACCCACCAGAGCAAGAGTCAGGGAAGGGTGCAGGAAAGCAGAGCATCTTTCCTTTCAGCCATTAAAAATACATCAGCGAGCAGCACCCGGCGCACCGCAGCCCCTTCCCCACCCCCTCCCCGAGCGCAGCGTGTCGCTGGGGGGTGGCTCAAAGGACGGACCCCCTCCTCCCCGCCCCGGGCCATCGCGGCGGCACCTCCCGAGCAGGCAGGGCCCGGGCGCCTTCTTCCTCCCCTCCTCCTCGCCCCCCGCCCCGNAAAGGGAGGAAAGAGACGGGAGGAGGGAGGAGGCGCGGGAGGGAGAAACGAGGGAACGAGGCACTTTGTTACCTCCCGGCCGCAGGCACCGACGCGGCTCCGGCCCAGCCCGGCCGCCTCGCCAGGAGCCCGCACCGAGGAGCGGCGGCGGAG